>JASVEL010004452.1:0-87960 GCA_032618575.1 Nicotiana noctiflora | reverse complement strand
AAACGTGCCATTTTATGGTACAAAAAGGAATAGTCTTGGGGCACCGGGTTTCGAGCAAGGTTATTGAGGTGGGCCGAGCCAAAGTTGACGTCATTGCAAAGCTGCCTCCACCAATGTCTGTCAAAGCCATTAGAAGTTTTCTTGGACATGCCGGTTTTTACCGGAGGTTTATTAAAAACTTCTCCAAAATTGCCAATCCCCTCTGTATGTTACTTGAAAAAGATCACCCTTTTGTATTTTCTAATGATTGCATGACTGCATTTGAGGAGCTAAAAAAGAGGCTAGTCATAACACCAATCATTATTGCCCCCAACTGGGAGCAACCATTTGAGCTCATGTGCGATGCAAGTAACTATGTAGTGGGGGCAGTGCTGGGCCAGCGGAAGGACAAGCTGATGCATCCAATCTACTATGCTAGTAGAATACTGAGTGGAGCACAACTAAATTACACTGTGATGGAGAAGGAAATGCTGGCGGTATTTTTTGCGTTCGACAAGTTCAGGTCCGATCTCATAGGATCAAAAGTAATAGTATACACTGACCATGCAGCACTGAGGTATCTAATTGAAAATAAGGATTCTAAGTCGCACCTAATTCGTTGGGTGCTGCTTTTGCAAGAGTTCGATCTTGAAATCCGTGACCGTAAGGGCATTGAGAATCAAGTCGTTGATCACTTATCACGACTTGAAGGAGCTAAAACTGTAAAATAAAGTGGAGAAATTCTGGAAACCTTTCCAGACGAGCAGTTGCTCGCTACCACTCTCCTTGAAGCGCCATGGTATGCAGACTATGCAAACTACCTGGTCAGTGGTATTGTTCCTCACGACCTGTCATCGGTCCAGAGGAAAAGATTATTTCATGAAAGCCAACTGTACTATTGGGATGAGCCCCATTTGTTTAGAATATGCCTTGATAACATGATCCGGAGATGCGTCCCCGAGATCGAACAATCTTCTATCTTGCAGGCTTGTCATGCTTCAGAATATGGTGGCCATTTCAGAGGAGTTCGAACAACAGCCAAGATACTAGAGGCCGAATTCTACTGGCCAACGGTATTTAAAAATGCACAGTTGTGGGTGAAAGGGTGTAATAAATGTCAATGCACCGGGAATATCTCCCAGCATCACGAGATGTCCATGAACCCAATCCAACAGGTGGAAGTGTTTGATGTTTATGGGGATAGATTTCATGGGTCCCTTCGTCAGCTCCTATGGCGATAAGTACATTCTTGTTGGTGTAGACTATGTGTCCTATTGGGTAGAAGTTGTAGCGTTGCCCACCAATGATGCAAAAGTGGTGGTTCGGTTTCTCAAGAAGAACATATTCGCCCGTTTTGGGACACCGAAGGAAATTATCAGCGACGGGGGAACTCACTTCTATAATCGGGCATTTGAGAAATTGTTGGCAAAATACAATGTGAAGCAAAATGTGGCTACTCCATATCACCCGCAGACCAGTGGGCAAGTTGAGGTATCCAACAGGGAAATAAAGAGAGTATTGACAAAAACAGTGAACGCCACAAGGACCGACTGGTCAAGAAAGCTCGATGATGCGTTATGGGCGTATAAGACAACTTTAAGACACCAATCGGCATGTCACCATACAAATTGGTGTTTAGGAAAGCTTGTCACCTACCCGTTGAACTGGAGCATAAAGCATGGTGGGCACTCAAATAATTAAATCTCAGCTGGGATGAAACGGGCAAAACAAGAGTCACAGAATTACATGAGTTGGAAGAGTTCCGGTATATGGCTTTTGAGAACACAAGATTATTTAAGGAGAGGATGGAACGACTGCATGATCAAAACATCATAGAGCGCAACTTCAAAACCGGGGACAAGGTACTACTCTATAACTCAAGATTACGGTTGTTCCCGGGCAAAGTGAAATCAAGGTGGTCTGGCCTATTTTGGGTTGTTGAAGTGTTACCGTCAGGCGCTGTGGAAATACAATCTGAAGATGGCTCTTGCACTTTTCAGAGTCAATGGACAGCGTTTGAAATTGTACGTTGGCATTGATGAAGCCAAAGAGATGGTTGAATTGCATTTGGATGATCCTCAGAGGTTGAGCGAGCCTTAAAATGGGCTAAGTTGAATCGTGCCGCGAAGTTAAATCAGGTGTTACGTTGGAGGCAACCCACAAAATTGTTGTAATTATAAAACATTATAGTTAATTGTAATGACCCGGCCGGTCATTTAAGAAATTACGCCCGGATCCCCAATTTAAGTGTTCCCCTAAGTTCATTTCTGCTATTGTGGTTTGCCGGGAGAGTCGGTTCTGTAATTTGGAGTGTTTTGGGACACTTAGTCCCTAAATAGAAGCTTTATAGTTGGAAAATAGCATGTAGTCGGAACAGTCTTAAGACGACCTCGGAACGGAAATCCAATGGTTCCATTAGCTCCGTTAGGAGATTTCGGGGTCGGAAGCGTGTTCGGAATGTATTTTGGAGGTCTGTGGCTCAATTAGGCTTGAAATGCCGAAGTTGGAAATTTTGGCGAATCTGAACTATAGGTGAGATTTTGATCCGGTGGTCGGAATGGAATTCCGACAATTTCTATAGTTTCGTTATGTAATTTTGGATATGTCCGCAAATTTTCAAGCCATTCGGACGTCGTTTGATCGGGTTTTTGATTGAATGTTGATTTCGGAAGTTTTGAAGAAACTTAGGCTTGAATCCGTGTAAAAATGGTGATTTTGATGTTTAGGATGGTGTTTTTATGATTGGAACAAGTTCGTATCGTGTTTTGGAGCATGTTGGTGGTTTTCGTTGGGGTCCCGGGGCCTCGGGGTGAATCCGGACCATCATCCGGCATTTTGAAACATGAAAAATCTGTAGAAAATTTGCAGATCACTGGGCAGAAATTAAGCCATCGCGTTCGCGAGGGCAAGGCCCGTGTTCGCGTAGGCCGGGTTCTACAGTGCATCACGTTCGGGAGGTTTGGTTCGCGTTCGCTCAAGGGGAAGACTGTGAGGCATCGCGTTTGCGTGGGTAATGGTCGCAGACACGTAAGAGGAAAAGGAGAAGCCACGCGTTCGCGTGGACTGGGGCGCATTCGCGTAGAGGAAAAATCCGGGGATTGGGGAGTTGGCCTTCGCGGACGCATGACCATATGTCGTGTTCACGATGAATGACTGGATCAATGCATCGCGTTCGCGTGAAGGACATCGCGAACGCGTAGGGTAAAATTCCCAGGCAGTGAATTAAAAACCAAAACAGAACCAGTCTCGGGTTTCACACCCCAAAGCACAAATTTTGAGTTCTTGAGAGAGAGACTCACGAAAGATTGCTGGGAAATCATTGGGTGTTCGTCGGAGGTAAGTTTTGTGGCTTAATTACATTATTTTATCATGAAATCCTTGGTTATTTCTCTAGATTAAAGGTGGGTTTGAGCCCTAGGCCTAAATTTTAGAAAATCTTTGATTTGAATGGGCAAATGGAGTCCGAATTTAGTAAACTTTATATGCTTAGACTCGTATTGAGACGAGGGTTCCGAATATATAACTTCCGTAATTTTTTGATAAGCGTACCAAAAGTCGGGTTTTGGCAACTTGTGGGTTTCGGTGTATTTTGAATTGTTTTGGTTGGGTAATGCCCAATTGGCCTATTTTGATGTGATTCTATTGATTTTTATCAGATACTACGCCTGTGGAGGCTGACATTCGCGGCAAGAGAGTTGTCTCTTAGCGGTTTTGTACCGGAGTCGAGGTAAGTGGCTTGTATAACCTCGTGTGGGGGAACCTTCACCCATAGGATATTATGTGATAGTTGAAAAGCCTTGTACGCGAGGTGACGGGGCATGTACATGCGCTGGTTGTTGTAACTCACTTTACTTGAATTGTCAGATTAGTGATATTCCTGTTTTTAGTTGATTAACTTGTTACATTTACCTGGTATTCACCAGAAAAGCATGACTAGATAGGATTTATCTGTCTAATTGCCTAATTGTCTTATTTGAACTTCTTGAAAATTGTTGATACTATTTTTTGGTGAAGTTGTAGTTTAGCATATTATATTCTCTCTGTGCGTTTCTTTATTTGTTGTGTTGGTGGACTGCGGGTTCGATTCGCGGAGATCCTAGGGCTGTGGGTTCGATTCCCAGAGACCCGGAGTGATATTGTTTGTGGACTGCGGGTTCGATTCCCTTCAATCCAATTCACTCCTAACTCACCCGATAGACTTTAACACTGATATAAAAGCATAAAACATACAATTTCAACATAACGGGGTGGTAATTCCCGTGACAACGGGCCGGGTCGTCACATGCGGGTTCGATTCTCAGAGACCCGAAGTTATTGATATATTATTGAGATATGGATTGCGGGTTCGATTCCCGGAGATCCTGTGATCATTGAGACACATCTTGAGGTATTGAGACATGGGCTGCGGGTTCGATTCCCGGAGACCCAAAGATACTGATATTGGGTATGCGGGTTAAATTCCCGTAGCTCCTAGATTGTTGATCATAGAGTGGGACTGTGGGTTCAATTCCCACAGGTCCTGGACTTGCTGATCGAGTTTTGTTGAGTTGATTACTTGTTATTAGCCTAATCGTAGACGGTTGCAGAAATCACTATATTGTTGTTATTTCAGATTCATTATTATTTAAACTACTTATTACTGTTATTATCATTATGTTATTGTTCTCTCAGTAGGACCCTGACCTTCCTCGTCACTACTCCATCGAGGTTAGGCTTGGCACTTACCCGTGGTGTATTCATGCTACTCTTCTGCACACTTTTGTTGTGCAGATCCAGGTACATCAGGACAGGCTCATAGTAAGTGATATCAACAGCACATTTGGAGACCTCGAGGTATGATCTGCTACATCCGCGGATCCGGAGGCTCTCCTTCTATTCTGATAGTTTTAGTAGATGTTTATCCTTCCTTTCGTTGTTTAGATATTCTTTACACATAGAGCCACAATTGTATTTCTCTTTTAGTCTGTGTTGCCCGTGGAATTCCGGGTCTTGGTGGTATTTTACACAGTGTATTTGACGAGTGTATGTGCCAAGCGGCATGGATTACATTCCTATTTATATGGTTTTCCGCTATTTCTTGTTTAAAGTTCATAAACTTGTATATTCCGCAATGCGTTATGCTTACCTGGTCGTGGGGACTGGGTGCCGTCATGACATGTTCACGATTGGTGAACTATGGTCGTGACATTAATCTATAATAAAAAAAATAAAAAAAATAACGTTGCTGCCAGTCTTAAGATTCAGAGGTGGCCTTCTACCGCGGTTCCACAGCGATCGCGGTGAAACCGCGGTGAGAAGGCCCCTCTAAACCTGACCCACCGTGGTTGGACCGCGATCGCGGTCAAACTGCAGTGGGTGAACCCCTTTGAATCTCATGCCTCGCGGTTCCACTGCGAACTCGGTGCGACCGCGGTGGAACGTGGACAGTCCAGGTAAGTGCAATTTTTTTTTTATTTTTCTTATTCCCCCCCCCCCCCTTTTCTTAATATCCCTAACCTAATAACCCTTCCCCATTATTCCCTCAACCCGCCTCCCGACTCCCATTCTCTCTCTAAATTTTTCTTCTCCTTCTCTCTTCAAGTAAGTTTTTCTATTTTTGTTAGTTTAATTAGTGTATTATAGTTAAATTGTAGTTTTTTCTTAAACCCCACCTAGGCTTGGTGTAAAATATGTAAATATGACCCATTAGTGTAGCACCATTGTTGTATAGTTGAGTTTTGGAATTTTGGATAACTAACTTGGTTGGGTCTCCATTATTATGTAATTGTGATTTGTTATAATGGGTTGGAGACCCAAATTAGTTGTTGATTGATTAATTTGGTTTTGGGCCATGGTTTGGCCAAGTATGTTGTAATGTATGGTGTTGCAAAATTTTAGGGGATATGATGCTTAGGTTTGGTTGGTTGTTGTTGTAAAAAATTGAAGATGGTATAATTATGTGTGGAGTGATGTTGGCATGATAAAAGAAGTAAGTGTGGGGTGCATTAGGTTAGAGTTGGTGAAATTGTTGGGAATATATGGTCAAATTAGGGGTCATGGTATGATGACACTAAAAGAAGTATGTTTGTAGTTAACTGATGGTGAAGTCTGAGTAACCATTCTGTTGACATCCAATTTTGTCCCTCCTTTCTTCCAAACTATTTCTCCGAGCTTCTAATATCACTAAAATATAATAATAGTTATTCTACTAGTTTAGCGCAAACTAGACCAACATTTTATTATTATTATTATTATTATTATTATTATTATTATTATTATTATATTATCGTATATTGAACAAAAATAAATTGTATTTCCAACTCAATCAATTACGTAATAAATATTACTTTAATTTTTTACTTTTTGTAAAATATTTACTATAGTAGTGCTATAACAGCAATATAAGAGTCACTTGCTAGTCTTTTATAATATCATAAGTGCTTTGTCAATCGAGTGATTAGCAATTGAATTTTTTTTGTTTGTTAAATATGTATAATAATTCTTTTTAATATTGTATTAGTATAGTTATTTTTGGTTTACTTAGAACCCTAGAGAAATACAAAGAAGAAAGATTTAAAATCCAAACTTCAAGTCCAAAACTTATAATATTCTGCATATCTAAAAGGTTCAATCCTTTTTCCCATTCACTTAACGATAGCCCAAAATTCCGACCTATTTACCCAGAATTAGCCCATGTCTTATCACCAGCACCACTTGAAAGCCCATTGCCTAGCCCACCCTCATAGAGTCCTCTAGAATCCCTAATCAAACAAAGACATTCAGTTTAGTCTTCTGCGCCTCTGTGTGTAGAAGCAGGAAATGATTTTTGGCTTCATCTCCATTTTGGTGAAAATTGTGATTTTCTTCAATCTCCACACCAGGGATTGCTGCCCCATTTTCACACAATTTTTATCTCTCTCTTCTAGGATTATCAGACGCTCCCCTCTCTCTTCTTTTTCCTTCATGATTACAGCAAATACATATACAATTGGCAGAAGAATCCAACTATTTTGAGCTGTCAACGGCTCTTCTTAGTCACGGGTCCCTTCGAGTTGCTCTCTGTATCTCTCAGGTGATTTTGACTACTCTGAAACGTTCAATTTTTCTTAATCCTAACCCGTACTCAAAAGGCACGCTCAATCTAACCCTAGAAGAGCCCTAATTCATCTCCTATAAATATCAAATTTTGTGACAATTTTCAGCACCTGAGGTAGCTGCCTTAAACACTTTTTCAGCCGCCCACTTTCACCCCAATGTCAAGATTTTTTAGCCACCTTTGTTAATGAATTTCTCTAATAATAGAGTTCTCTAGTTCTCTTTGTATTTTTAGCCATTACAATGGTTTATTTGCTTAGTCCGGCGATTAATGATCGTCTAAGGTAAAGAGTTTGGAGTCGGAGTTCGATAGTGCGTCTAATATCCGCGCCTCAGTTCTCTGCCCGCAAAAAGGTCTGTGATTTTTCTCCTCTTTTCGATTCCGCAGGTCTAAGCATGTTTATAATCTGCATTTATTGAAAAAGTTGTTACTTCACTCATTTATTTTTACATCTTTGAAGCGCGTCTTAGTAACCTCTGATATAATTAATTTGAGCCATCATTTTGTGTTCGTTATTTGATCGAAATCGTGAGTTATGCATTATAAATTATGTTTAGAACTTCTGCATTTTAAACTAAAGTGTCAGTTAATAGCATGTCCATATGTATTCACAATGGAGTTGTGATCATCTCCTTTAAAATAGTTAAGACGTTAGTGTTAGAACATATAAGAATTATTACAAAGTATAGGATATGGTTGTTTGTTCACTGAGATTTGAAACTGATTGAGGCAATAGCCATCATCATCATATTATTTTTTGTCTTTGTTTACTCATATATTTATGTGATTTATGCTAACATCACTAATGCTTGTCCTTTTTCTTTTTGTTTTTATTTTATTTTTTTTCTTTTCTTTTCTCTTCTTGTCTTTGCGCCGAGGGTCGATTGGAAACAGCCATCCTATGCGACTATACTGGGTAATAGTTGTTGTTGTTGTTGCTATGTCTTAGGAATTCAGTTGAGTCCTAATGTTAACTAACTATATTAATTCTGTATATGAAATCCTAAGCTTTTGTTTAAAGTATCGGTAGTTTTAAACAGGCTGTCAGTAACTTTTCATCTTTGTTTAATTCAATTATGAAATCTGAAATCCTCTTATATGGCAGTACATTATGTGAAATGTTGTTAGCTTTTTGGTTTTGTCAATTATAGATACTAGTATGCTCTTAGTTGTTTCTTGATGTTGATTAGTTTCGAGTTGTTTTTCCATGCGTTTTAGTTTTCTTGCTAGAAAGTGTGTATTGGGCTTTTCCTAATTTATAAAGTAATATCATTGAGTTAAATTATGTTCTGATTGTATAATTATCCATATTAATCGATAAGTATTCGATAAAATACCTATGCGAAGATTCTTCTTGTAATGATCGTGGTTATAGATAAGAGAGACACTTGTTTAGTTAGCAGTAATTTTTGAAGTACAATTTAGGATTGATATAGTATTTGCTCTCTTAAAAGTCACATAAAAGAAAGAACACATTTCGTTTCTATGACAGTGTGCATTCTCTTGTTTCTTAGATGTTAAAGTATAGTAGTAGTTATTTTATTTTCTATACTAGGTAAGGCTAGCCCGTGCCAGCACGGGCCCAATATTATAAAAGTTAAAACTATTATAACAAAAGTCGACACATGTAAGTTCTTATTAAATTAGATATAAACATCATAAACTAATTGCTGGATACTATTTACATATATTTTGGAACAAAATATACACTAATGTATGGTGTATGGTTCCTCTTAGGGGATTAAAGCAAATGAGAGGCGAACTCCCAAAATTGTTGAATGATTATCTATCTACTCGTAATAGGTCCTCGGCTTCTATTGTCACGTGAACTGTGCAATCTTCAAACTGAGATGGAGGTCGATACAGGAGCATCCTACAAGCAACACTAAAGGTATATATGTATTTAGAAGAAGTATATAGATAAGTTGTCAAGTAAAGACGATTCTTAGAATAAAAAGGAACATTTTGTGATAGAATAAAGCATGAGTTTACATGATCTTACAACAAAAATAAGGGATATAGGATGCAGAAAGATCACATATGCTAATGCAGAATTATATTTCAGCAAGCAAACAAAAATAAATTTTATTGCTTGCTGCAATATAGAGAATATCTAAGCGAAACTATGTATAATGCGGCCATCAAGTTAATAATAAAAAACCACAAAGGTATATTACCTGCGGATTTGTACCAGTTCATGACATTGTTTAGTATTGCACAAATGCCATTTCTTTTGTTCTTTTTCCCTCTTTCTGTATTAATAGTAATACAAATCTTCCTCGATGGTCAAATAACTCCATGTGTTAATTGCAGGTGTAGTCGCATGCATGAAAAAGCATAAAAGTTCCAGTCTGCTCATTCATTCTATCCTTTACAGATTTAGTTATACAAAGAATTTAGTTTTGTATCACCAAGTGAAAAATAAACAATCCAATAGTATTTACTGTAGTTTTATCTATTTTGTATATTCTGCATATGAACAACATTATCATATAATAGGCTAGTAATTCTTACTCCTATTATCTCATAAATATTTATTACGATATGAAGCACATCATCATAGAATGCGTTAATAGTCCTACCTTTCATTCCGAAGTAAACCAGTACAATTCAACGCTATTCTTCAATCAAAATATTCAGTGTGGTGCAAATAAGCAAAAGCACACTATGGTTATAGCTATTGATAAAGCTAACAGTATCTAGCATTTGATCCATTTTAATTACATTCTCTTGCACTTGTATGGGGAAAAAATCAAGGAAAGATCAAACTGACATTCTACTACCATGAATGCATTTCTGTTTCTCTCCAAAAATAAACTAACCGTGGGGAGTAAAGAAAAACCACAAACATGCTACTGGGGGACATATTTAAATCGTTTGTGTATTTTTGAGGGAGATATACAACGCTCCCTTAAACCTTTTGTACTGATATTTTCTTGGCTCATATGTTCATTCTGATTAATATGAGAGCCTGAATTCTTATCATCGCATTCATATTAATTTCTTTATTTTGCCACACCATTGGGGCAATATGTCTAAAAGACCAAATTAGATCTCGTTTAATATCGTCTAGTGAGAAATATATCATTCATTGTTAGCAATTTAATCACCTTCATAACCACCAACCTCTCATGTTATATCTAAAGGCAATCTAAAAAAATTCTATAGCATATTAAACTCAAAAAGGCGCAACCATATCATTCTTAATATGACCCTATATGCAAATATTCACATCTCTGCATACAAAAGTATAACACTTTTAAGATTAACATGTGGGGGTTAAAGTAATCTATACTACAATTGTGATGGTAATCTTCTAATTTAATTCCAAAATTAATGTTCTCTATCAATGAAGTATTATATTAATTTAAAGTTACTCTATTTAAAGGTGGCCGGGAAACAACGAACTTATAAGTCAAATATTTGATCTGACCCTATTCAAGAACCTACCAAAACTATAAATTCCCATAAATTTTTATTCTCCTACCAATCTTATAATATTATTTTTAAATTGAAACTCTCACTATATCCATCTCCCCCCTCCATTAAAAAGGCACTTCGAGAACGACCAATTAAAAGCACCAATCTCCAAATCATTAAGACAACTGCTGAATATTTGAGAACTGTATGGTCCCTTTTTATTAAAATTTTGTAAGGTTAATGATTAGATTTAGGCTCTAAGTCTATAATATGAAAGAGAAACTTAAATTTTATGTGCGACTTAAATTCCTGTTAGCATAAAAGTTCTCATTATCATAAGCATAATCAACACTAATAAATTTTTTTTTTGTTACATAAGAAATATCATATATCTAATTGCCTGTCTTAAATTCTTCCCATAGAATGGAAATGACAACCGAGGCAGCTGCAGTAGAAAAACTAAGAGCATCTAATTAGTTCCGTTAAAAATAAGATTATAATATAGCTTACTATGTGTTGGACTGCATTTGTTTACCTCTCACAGGGACAGTATATCTCCTCTAGAGTTTGGACATCATCATATGAAATACCACCTGCAAAGTAAGACAAGTTAAGCAAAATAAGCAAAATGAAGCTTGATTCTTGATTGAATATACTAAATAGAGACATAAATTGGCCTAAGATTCGAAAATACTGCTATGAAGATAAAGCTATAAGTAAATTTTTTTTATCTCCATTATTGCTTAGGCACTCGCTAGAAAAAAAACCATATAAAGAATCATTACGTGCCAGTATGAGGTCAAGTGACAGTTCCATCTGAGATATTGGTACTCAAATGATAGAGTTGGTCAACACAATTTCCTTAGTGGATGGCCTAAAACTTGAAAGTTTATCTGCAAAGACATAATCAATTAATAATCATAACAAAGTATTATGTTTGTCTTACATAACTACCGCTTATCATAGGCTAACTAATTCTACTTTTCAATAAAAGAAAAATCAATTCACATCCAAGTTCATCAAAAGTAATTTACCAAACAATGAAAGTATGTAATAGCAAAACTTGTAATATTCAAATACTGCTGCTGCAAAAATTAGGTAATTAATCTCTACTTTTATTAGCAGAAAATATTATTCACAAAGCATAAATATATTATTAGGCAATTTTCAAACCCAAATTCTAAACCTAATTACCTTGGGTTTGTCGAAACATTCTGCAAAGGTAAATTCTGCTGGACTATATATATGAATTACAGATGTGTATTCATGTTGTTTTCCCTATTCCTCTTCGTCTCTATGCCGATTAGCGCTTCTTCTCCAGTTTAGCTAATCTGCAGACCCATTTTTGAGAGAGTCCATAAAAGATTGAACTTCATGAAAAAAGAGTTGCACACCATCTAAAAATAAAAGGAGTTACAGAGCAGCAATGGGAGTTGCAATAAAACAAAGATAAAAAAGATCAAGAGAGCAGCATGATAAACATACCTTACTATCTAGGTGATAAAATTAGAACTTATTAAGTATCGTAGCACACAACAGCCTTGAAATTGCAAAATCAAACAAGTACATGAAGCTCCTAGGAAAGCACAAAATTCCAAAACTTAGCAAGGTTAAGCTTAAAAAATACAGTATTACCACTCGATTAAACACACCAGTGAATTGCAAAATTAAAATTCACGAAGAACCCAACAAAAGAAAAGAAGGAAAAATGTATCTGAAGAAAATCAGGGAAGAAAGAGGGAAAGAGAACCTACAATAGCCACTGCGCTTCACAATTAGCGAGAAAAAAACAAAGAGAAAAAAGATGAAGAAAAAAGAGAAGAAGATGTGACAAAACCATTAAATTTCAGGAGAAAAGAATCCTAGAGGTTAAAAAGAACGAAGATAAAAGGAGAAAAAGAATATGTACCTGAGAGCGAGAAGACAATCAGGGAGAAGACATGTAATTAGAGACAACACATTAATGAAAAATCTCGTATGTATTTTAAATACAACTGGAGTCACATATAATATAAATCAATCCACGTATATAGCATTGATAGAAAATAGTACGAACTCACTAAAGTACCCTTAGATTTTACGGAACAGACAGGTCGAAACCTGAGTTCTTCTAATATATAGAAAAATATAGAAACCGTGTATTTAGAATTCAAATTTTGTGTTAAGAATTTATTTTCTTTTTTTCTTTTTCTTATTATAAAACTATGCCTATAGGATTCTGCAATATTTGTAACGATCCGACCCATCGTCACGTGAGTACCGCCCCGTTTTTCCCTTATTATGATATTTCATGTTTCTATATTTGTCGGGTGAATTTGGGTTGAACTCGGTTGAAGATAAGGCATATAGCCTCTTAGAATGAAGCTTGACTCAGAAAAAGTCAACATGAAGTTGACTTGTGAGTTACAGGACTCGGAATCGAATTCCGATGGTTTGGTTAACTTCGGAGGATCATTTGTGACTTAGGAGAGTGATCGAAAGTAATTTTGGAGGTCCGGTTAAAAAGTTAGCCTATTTTGGCGAAACTAGTATTTTGGCGAATTCCGGTTGATAGGTGATATTTTGATCCGGGAGTCGGAATGGAATTCCGAGAGTTGTAATAGCTTCGTTAGGTGATTTTGGACTTGTCAGCAAAATTTTAGGTCATTCGGACGTCATTTGGTTGGGTTTCGGATCGAATGTGAATTTTGAAAGTTAAAGTTAAACTTAAGCTTGAATTTGTCGAAAACAGACGATTTTGATGTTAACGATAGAGTTTTGATGATTGGAACAAGTTTGAATAAGGTTATAGGATATGTTGGTGCTTTTGGTTGAGGTCCCGGGGGCCTCGGGTGAGTTTCAGGGTGGTTTCGGATCATTTCTAGGCCATTTTTAACTGCTGGTTTATGTCTGTAGTAGTGTTCTACGCGATCGCGGACAACGGGTCGCGATCGCGGTGAGTAAAATGTGCGAAAAAAATTAATGAATCGCGATCGCGTGAAATGCTCCGCGATCGCGAAGAAGGAAATTTCTGTTGCATTGATCCTACTTCGGAAGCTCATATCTTTTTATCTACCAGTAATTTTGAGATGATTCAAAAATAAAAGTTTTAGCTCATCGTGTCTAGTTTTCAGAAAGCTAAGGAATTTGTGATTTGGACATCTATGGCAAAAGTTATGAACATTCGACTATAGGCTGTCCAAGAAGGATCTCTAATACACATGTATAAACTGGGAAGCTTATTTCTCGAAATGTATAAGGATTCAGGAAATGAGAACACATTAGAGTTATAGAACTACGTGTCTAGTTTCCATAACATCAAACCATTTGTCATTCGGAGTTTTGTGCAAAAAGTTTTGACAATTATACTGAAGCTTGTCTGGAGGAACCGAAATTGTGCACCGCGATCGCGAAGCATTTCCCGCGATCGCATAGGGTAAATTTTGGGCCAATTTTTTTTTCTCCGCGATTGCGGAGCAATTCCCGCGATCACGATGAGTAATATGCCTGGGCAAATGTTTTAAAACATTTCATCCGCGAACCCCAACTCATTTCCACCATTTTTTAGCGAGCTTGGGAGCTTTTTCGAGGTTTTGAAGGGATTTCATTGGGAATCAATTGAAGGTAAGTTTTATAAGTTACATACATGATTTTATCAAAGAATCTTCCATTAATTCTCTGAATTTGGGTAAGAAATCAAGAAAATTAGGTCTTTGAGCAAAAATCTTAAAATGGGGATCTGAAGGACCATTTGTGGTCCGAATTGGGAGTTCTTGATATGTATAGACTCGTGGTGTTGAGATGAGGATTGTGAAAGTATAACTTTTGTAATTTTTCGAGAAGCGTACCGAGAGTCAGATTTTGGCAACTTCGTGGGTTTTGGTGTAAATCGAGTTATTTCAATTGGGTTGTGTTTATTTAACCTATTTTGATGTATTCTTGTTGATTTTGATCAGATTTGGCATCCGAGGAGGTTGATTTGCAAGGCAAGCGCAAGGCAAGCTAGGGCTTTTGCCAATTCGAGGTGAGTGGTGGTAATAAATGATGTACTGAGGGTTTGAAATCCCGTACTTGCACTATACAGTGCTATGCTGAGATGAAACATGCGTCATGTGACGAGCGTGGTAGTATTGTGAGTGGGGATTTGGACTTGGTCCTTCCCGACTGATAGTTTACTGTGTATAATGACTGAGATTGGGCTTATATGTGTGTCTTTGGGCTAGTAGCCGTGTTTGGGGCCTTGTGCCGATCTGTAGAGTATTAGGGAAGCCTGTAGAGCTGAGTGACCCTTATATCATGTTGGACACATACACTCAGCCGTATTCATAACTGTATAGCATATCATGAGCCAGTACTAGATGTGTACCCTGAGTGAGACTACCTGGGTGGGATACCATGTTCTAACTGAGTTGGTCCGAGAGGCCAAGTCTATATTGACTGAGATGGGGTCGAGGACCTGCTGTGAGGCATTATATATATATATATATATATATATATATATATATATATATATATATATATATATATATATATATATATATATATATATATAGATCGGGCTGCACGCCACAACACTATATATTGGATCGGGCTACACGCCGCAGCACTATATATATTGGATCGGGCTGCACGCCGCAACACTATATATATTGGATCGGGCTGCACGCCGCAACACTATATATATTGTATCGGGCTGCACGCCGCAGCACTATATATATATATATTGTATTGGGCTGCACGCCGCAACATTATATATATTGGATCGGGCTGCACGCCGCAGCGCTATATATATTGAATCGGCTGCACGCCGCAACATTATATATACACATATATATTAGATCGGGCTGCATGCCGTAGTAGTATGAGCGAGGACTAGGTCACTGTGGGATCATTGTGAGACAGTTGTGGACTGGAATTGGGCTTATCACTGTAGAGATGACTTACCTGTGAGGTTACCCTTAGAACTGTTTAGTGATAGTACAGGTGTTCTTACTTTCAGTTGTTATTTATTATTATTACTCACTAGCTTAAAAGATACTCACCCCACTCCCCTGCACTTTATGTGCAGATACAGGTGTTCGGGAGCGCAGTTGAGCTACCCGCAACTGCTACATTTCTATTATTCCGAGGAGACTTCGAGGTAGCTGCCGGCGTCCGCAGGACCTGATCTCTCCCTCTCTGTCATTTTGTCATTTACTATTCTGCATAAACTTGGATTGTATAGGATATTTCTATCTGTTAGAGACTCAGACTTGTGACACCGCGATTGTTGGGCTGTATTTCGTGTATATTGCTTCCGCACTTGTTGTTTATTTTACGAATTAAACTAGTAACTTCAATGAATCAACATTAATTAATAAATGGGCTGGTTATTTAGAAATTATGGTCGGGCTTGCCTAGCAATGTGTTGGGCGCCATCGTGAACGAGGTTTGGGTTGTGACAAGTTGGTATCAGAGCCTAGGTTACTAGGCCTCATGAGTCTTGAGCTGGTTAGTAGTGTCTCGCGGATCGGTACGAAGATGTCTGTATTTTTCCTCGCGAGGCTGCAAACCTTTTAGCAAACACTTAACATTCTTGGAATTCTTATCGTGCGTACTTGATTCAGTTTGAGATGTAATTCTTCAAATTCCTTCCATACGTTTGTAAGTGCACTCGAGTGCTTAGTGATAAATTTTCCTTGATGGCTTGTGATTTACCGATCGAGGGGCGAGATATAATCTCTGTGAGTTCATGTTGGGCCAGTCTGGAGGACTTGAGGCCAGATCTTTGTCTATGGCTTGGGCACCAAGGTTCTAATTTCGCGAGTCGGTATTATGAAATTCATACGATCAGTATTGTCCCTAATTGTGGAAATGGTAGTTCGATAATGAGTGTCCCACCTCCCTTTTTACTTCTTTTTAAAAATAAAGTATACCTCGTTATTTACTAGTATACCTCAAGAAGGGATATAATAATAATAATAATAGGGAATGAGTTTTTCCACTTTAAGGACAATCGGAATGGGATTTATTTGAATTTCAGAGTCGCCACTGTCACGACCCGGATTTCCCACCATCGGGGTCATGATGGCGCCTACTAAATGGAAGCTAGGCAAGCCAAATATTAATTACACCTCCATTAATTACCAAATTCTTATTAAGACTTATTATTAAAAACATATAAATTACAGCGGAATAATCAAAATTTAGCGGAAGACTTAGTCAAATATGATAAAGAAAACCCAAACATGATACACTACCCAAGACTGGTGTCACAATACTCACGAACTTCTAAGAATAATACACATAATTGTCTGAAAGAAAATACAAGTTGTTTATCTCGATTACATGAGATAACAGAATGAAAAGCATAGATAGGAGAGACAACGGGTCCTGCGGACGCCTGCAAGGCTACCTCGTAGTCTCAGTAGTCGGAAAATCCACAAGTCGCTACTGCCGCTGCTGCTGTCCGTAACCTGTATCTGCGCAAAAGAGCGCAGAGTGTAGTATCAGCACAACCGACCCCATGTGCTGGTAAGTGCCTGGCCTATCCCAGCGAACTAGTGACAAGGCTAAGGCCAGTCACCCACCTAAACCTGTACGGTTGCAATATAGATATATATATATATATATACAATACATTTATAAAGAAATACTCTGCTCTGAAATAATATTCAATAACTCAAGATATCCAAAATAATCTTACTTCAGAATAATCTTACTTTCATATCTCAATTCCTCTCTCATTTCATATCTCGTGGTAGGCGTACCACCCGCTCCCAACTATCACCGTAATTATATCTTGTGGTAGGCGTACCACCCGCTCTCAAATATATCAATAGGCTACCGGCAACTATGGCCAATGCCAAGATTTAAATCACTTTGTGGTCGGCGTGCCACACGATCCCATTTCTTATTATATAAGTGGTCGGCGTGCCACACGATCCCAATTCATAAATATATAAGTGGTCGGCGCGCCACACGATCCCAATTCATAAATATACAAGTGGTCGGCGCGCCACACGATCCCAATTCATAAATATATATATTACCGGCATTTAGCCAATAATCTCTCCATCAACAATATTTATAATTACCGGTTTTAAACCAATAATTGATAATAATTTCAACAATTTATCTCCATTTCCGGTATAACACCAATAACTCTTAATCAACAATTTATTCATAACTAAATTCCTATTCCTTCAAGCTAGGATAGAGCAAACACTTACCTCGAAAGTTTACGAACGATTCAATCCGTAGCAATGCCTTTTCCTTTCGAATTTGACTCCAATCCAAGCGTATCTATACACAATTGATTTAATATCATCAATACTACTCAACAAACTAATTCCTAAGACCAATTACAACTTTTACAACATTCTGCCCGGAATAGTAATTTTTGACCCCGGGCCCACATGGTCGGAACTCGGGGTTAGGACCAAAATTCGGTTACCCATCCCCCCACGAGTTCATGTATATGATTTGTTTCAAAATCGAACCTCAATTCGATGTCCAATTTCCCAATTTACGAAAAACCCTATATTTTAACAAAAACAAGAAATTCTACCATGAAAACCTTTGATTTCTATTGAAAACATGTTTAATGATGTTAGGAATTGAAAGAATTAAGTAAAAAGTGACTTACAATTGTTTTGATGAAGAAGGAATCCGTGAAGAATCGCAAATGGGTATTTTTGTTTTGTAAAAAGTGAAGAAATGAACTGAAAATCGTGTTTTACAGGTCTCTGTGTTCGCATTTGCGAACATGGGTTTGCAATTGCGAACCCCGACCAATTTCTGGAGTTTGAAAAATAAGCTAAGATTGGGAAGTTCGCATTTGCGAAGCCAAGGCAAATCTGGGGTCTTCGCATTTGCGAACATATGTTCGCATTTGCGAACTAGGCTGCCTCCAGGGACTTTCGCATTTGCGAACGTTTGTTCGCATTTGCGAACAAGGCTGGGCTGAGGGACCTTCGCATTTGCGAAGAATGCTTCGCATTTGCGAAGCATGCCTTTTCACTGGAGGCCTCGCAATTGCGAGGTTTGGTTCGCATTTGCGAACCCAAACGGTCCCGGGCACCCTTCGCATTTGCGACCAAGGGTTCGCATTTGCGAACCCTGCCTTGACCTGCCACCTTCGCAATTGCGAGAAATACTTCGCAATTGCGAAGACAACAGCTGGGTGAAAAACCAGCAGTGCCAAAACTCAGAATTTCATCCAACGGCCTATCAAATCTTTACCCGAGCTCCCCGGTCCCCAAACCAAACATGTACACAACATCAAAAACACATTATGAACTTGTTCGTGCGATCACATCGCCAATATCACATCGTTTTCATCAAATCAAGCCTCAAATTCATGATTTTCATACTTTTGGTTTTCAAAACTTTCAAACTTGGAACTCAAGGTCCAAAACATCTCAAACGACATCCGAATGTCACCAAACTTTTCAGAAATCACATATATAATATTTAAGACTTGTACCGGGCGTCGGAACCAAAATACGAGCCCGATACCAAGATCAATTAATTCATTTCCTTTAACAATTACATCAAAAACAATTTCATAGAAAAATTTATAACTTGGGCTCTCTGCCTCAGAATTCGACTCCGGACGCATGTCCAAGTCCCATATTTTCCTACGGACCTCTCGGGATCATCCAATCTCGGGTCCGGATCCGTTTACCAAAAATGTTGACCGAAGTCAACCATATCAATATTAATATCATTTTTATCCAAATTTCTCATAGAATTCATATTTTCTATCACAAATCTTTCCAGCTACATGCTCGGATCGAGCACGTAAATCGAGGCAACATGGAATGAGGTTTTCAAGGCCTCAGAAGCTCGAAATGATTAATAAAATAAGTGATGACCCTTTGGGTCGTCACCATCTCCACCTCTAAAACAACCGTTCGTCCTCGAACGGACAAAAGAAAGAAGTACCTGAGTCAGGAAACAAGTGTGGGTAGCAGCCCCGCATATCCGACTCGGACTCCCAGGTCGATGCCTCAGGAGGCTGACCTCTCCACTGAACACGCACAGAAGGATAACTCGTCGACCTCAACTGTCGAACCTGCCGGTCTAGAATGGCCACCGGCTCCTCCTCGTAAGATAAATCATTGTCCAATTGGACAGTACTGAAGTCTAACACATGTGTGGGATCGCCGTGGTATCTCCGAAGCATAGATACATGAAAAACTGGATGCACGGCTGATAAGCTAGGCGGAAAGCTAATCTGTAGGCCACCCCTCCCACTCTGTCTAGAATCTCAAATGGACCAATATACCTAGGGACTGAGCTTGCCCTTCTTCCCGAACCTCATCACGCCCTTCATAGGCGACACTCGCAGCAATACTCGTTCACCAACCATGAAATCTACATCTCGAACCTTACGATCCGCATAAGTCTTCTGCTTGGACTGAGCTGAACGCAATCTCTCCTGAATAATTTTGACCTTATCCAGGGCCTCCTGAACTAAGTCTGTACCCAACAACCGAGCCTCTCCCAGTTCAAACCATCCAACTGGTGATCGACATCGCCTACCATATAATGCCTCATACGGAGCTATCTGGATGCTAGACTGGTAACTGTTATTGTAGGCGAACTCTGCTAATGGCAGAAATTGGTCCCACGAGCCTCCAAAATCAATAACACACGCTCGAAGCATGTCCTCTGGAATCCGAATAGTCCTCTTGGACTAACCATCCGTTTGGGGATGAAAAGCTATACTCAGCTGAACCTGGGTGCCTAACTCCTGCTGGACCGCTCTCCAGAACCGCGAGGTAAACTGCGTACCCCGATCTGAGATAATAGATACTGGCACTCCATGGAGACGAACAATCTCTCTAATGTACACCTCCGCTAACCTCTCCGACGAGTAGGAGACAGATACTGGAATAAAGTGTGCTGACTTGGTCAACCTATCAACAATGACCCAAATAGCATCAAATTTCCTCCGAGTCAAAGGAAGTCCAGTAACGAAGTCCATAGTGATCCGCTCCCATTTCCACTCGGGAATTTCAATCCTCTGGAATACACCACCAGGTCTCTGGTGCTCATATTTCACCTGCCGACAATTTAGACACCGAGCGACATACGCAACGATATCTTTCTTCATTCTGCGCCACCAATAGTGCTGCCGTAAGTCCTGGTACATCTTCGCGGCGCCCGGGTGAATAGAATACCGCGAACTGTGGGCCTCCGCTAAGATTAACTCTCGAATCCCTTCGACATTGGGCACACAAACTCGACCCTGCAATTTCAATACCCCATCATCATCTAGATTTACTTGTGTGGCACCTCCCCGCTGTACCGTATCTCTCAACTCACACAAATGAGGATCATCAAATTGCCTCTCACGGATACGCTCTAATAAAGAAGAATGAGCGACCGTGCAGGCTAACACCCTGCTAGGCTCAGAAATGTCTAATCTTACGAACCGGTTGGCTAAGGCCCGGACATCTAGAGCTAATGGTCTCTGACTGACCGGAATATATGCAAGACTACCCATGCTGGCATACTTTCTACTCAATGCATCGACCACCACATTGTCCTTACCTGGGTGATATAATATAGTAACATCATAGTCTTTTAGCAACTCTAACCATCTCCTCTGCCTCATATTCAACTCTTTCTGCTTAAACAAATACTGAAGACTCTTATGATCGGTGTATACTTCACATGCTACACCATACAAATAATGCCTCCATTCTTCAATGCGTGAATAATCGCCGCCAATTCTAGATCATGCACTGGATAGTTCTTCTCATGAATCTTCAACTGCCTCGAAGCATAGGCAATAACCTTGCCATCCCGCATTAACACTGCACCAAGCCCAATACGGGAAGCATCACAATAAACAGTATAAGGTCCCGTACCTGTGGGTAAAACCAATACCGGTGTTGTGGTCAAGGTTGTCTTGAGCTTTTGAAAGCTCGCCTCACATTCATCGGACCATTCAAATTGAACACCCTTCCGGGTCAATCTGGTCAGTGGGGTTGCAATAGACGAAACATCCTTCTACGAATCGGCGATAATAACCCGCTAACCCCAAGAAACTCCGAATATTTGTGGCTGATGTCGGTCTAGGCCAGTTCTTGACTGCCTCAATTTTCTTCGGATCAACCTGAATACCTGCTGCCGTCACAATATGACCCAGGAATGCAACCGAACTTAGCCAAAATTCACACTTTGAAAATTTCGCATATAGCTGGCTATCTCTCAGAGTCTGTAAGGCCACTCTGAGATGTTGCGCATGCTCCTCCTGATTGCGGGAATATATTAATATGTCATCAATGAAGACTATTACAAACAAGTCTAAATAAGGCCGGAACACCCGATTCATTAATTCCATAAAAGCTGCTGGAGCATTTGTCAACCCAAAAGACATGACCGGAAATTCATAATGTCCATACCGAGTGCGGAACGTTGTCTTAGGGACATCAGATGCCCTAATCTTCAGCTGATGATAGCCAGATCTCAAATCTATCTTTGAAAATACCTTGACACCCTGAAGCCGGTCAAATAAATCATCAATTCGCGGAAGTGGATATTTATTTTTGATAGTCACCTTGTTTAACTATCGATAGTCAATGCACATTCTCATCGAACCATCTTTCTTCTTTACAAATAATACTAGTGCACCCCACGGCGAAACACTGGGTCTAATGAAACCCTTTTCAAGTAAATCCTGCAACTGTTCCTTCAATTCTTTTAACTCTGGCGGAGCCATACGGTATGGGGGAATGGAAATGGGCTGAGTGCCTGGAGCCAAATCAATGCAAAAATCAATGTCCCTATCGGGCGGCATACCTGGTAAGTCTGAAGGAAATACTTCAGGAAATTCGCGAACCACAGGCACAGAGTCAATAGAAGGAACCTCAAGCACTAGAATCACGGACATAGGCCAAATAAGCCAAGCATCCCTTTCCAACCATACGCCGAGCCTTAACATAAGAAATAACATTACGACTAGTATGACCTGAAATTCCTTTCCACTCTATACGAGGCGAATTCGGCAGAGCTAAAGTCACAGTCTTGGCATGGCAATCTAAAATAGCATGATATGGAGATAGCTAGTCCATGCCTAGTATAATATCAAAGTCCACCATATTTAGGAGTAATAAATTAGCACGGGTCTCGAGACCCTCAATTACTATAATACATGACCGATGAACTCGATCAATCACAATAGAATCACCTACTGGTGTAGACACATGAACAGGAACACTCAGTGGATCACTGGGCTGAACCAAGTATGGTGCAAAATAGGAAGACACGTACGAATATGTAGACCCAGGGGTCAAATAGCACTAAAGCACCCCTGTCACAAACAAGAATAGTACCTGTAATAACCGCATCGGAAGAGTCAGCCTCTGGCTTGGGTGGCAAAGCATAGAAAATGGGCTGGGCCCCACCCCTCTGAGCTGCATCTCTAGGGCGATCGACCACTGGCTGACCTCTACCTCTATTGGTCCGAGCTCTACCTCTACGGTCCCTACCTCCACCTCTAAGATCTCTACCCCATCTCTAGCTGGCTAGGCGGGCTGTGAATCACCTACCGCCTGAATCATGGGACGAGGGCCCTACTGCTAAGAACTTCCCAAAGCTCGAGGGCAAAACCTGGCAATATACCTCGGGTCACCACAAGTATAACAAGTCCTCCGCTGGTGAAAATAGCGAAGTGGTGGTGCACTGATGGGCTGTTGATCAGAGTAGCGTGGTTGAGAATTACGATCACCTGAAGCATCATGAGAAACCTGAAGAGCTGACTAATAAGGCCTAGGAGGATGGCCTCTATCATAAAAATCTCTATCTCCGGACGAGGTACCACTGAATCTACCCGAATTACGAGATCTCTTATCTGATCCATGTCTTGCTCCCTGTGACAGAGCCATCTCGATCCGGCGGGCTGCATTAGCCGCCTCCTGAAAAGTGATTTCAGTTCCTGCCCCCATAGCCATCTGTAGCCGAATTGGCCGATTCAAGCCATCAATAAACCTCCTCACTCTCTCCCGATCTGTGGGAAGTATGATAATAGCATGACGAGCCAGGTCCACGAACCTAGTCTCGTACTGTGTGACAGACATAGAACCCTGATGAAGACGCTCAAATTGTCTGCGCATAACCTCCCGCTGAGTTGCTGGAAGGAACTTCTCCAAGAATAATTCTGCAAACCGCTCCCAAGTCAAAGATGACGATCCCGCCGGCCTGGTTAGACAATAATCTCTCCACCAAGTCTTGGCGGAACCAGATAACCGAAAAGTAGCAAAATCCACACCATTAGTCTCCACAATACCCATAGTACGGAGAACTTCGTGGCAGTTGTATAGGAAATCCTGTGGATCCTCCGAAGGAGTGCCACTGAATGTGGTAGTGAACAGCTTGGTAAACCTGTCCAATCTCCACAACGCGTCAGCAGACATGGCTGCACCATCATTAGACGGAGTCGTAATAATAGGCCGAGCTGTCTCAACTGGCTGAATCACAGGAACCTGAGCCTGGGGAATTAATGGCTCCGGAGTGCGCGTAGCAGGAGTCTGATTACCTCCTCCAGCCTGAGAAGTGGCTGGTGCTACCGGTAATAAACCTGCTCTGGGGATATGATCCATAAAACCTGCTATCCGGACCAAAGCATCCTGAAGATCCGGTGAAAACAAAGCTCCTCCTGGGACCTGAGCTGGGCCTACTGGAGCTGCTGGGGCTGGAACTTCCTCCTCGATATGAACCTGAGGTTCTGCCACTTGTGCTGCTGCTCGGGGCTGAGCTCTGCCCCTACCTTATCCTCTAGGACGACCTCGACCTCGGCCCCTACCCCTAGCAGGAGCTGCCGCTGCTGGGACCTCGGGTTGCTGGTCAGTAGATGTGGATGCACGTGTCCTTACCATCTGTGGAAGAACAGAGTAGAAGTTCAATTAACATTTAAAAGATCAAGTCGCACGACCTGGAAAGAATAAAGGGAATATTTTCCTAACTCCGTAGCCTCTGGAGGATAAATACAGACGTCTCCGTACCGATCCTTTAGACTCTACTAAGGTTGTTCGTGAGTTGTGAGACCTGTGCAACCTAGTGCTCTGATACCAACTTGTCACGACCCGAATTTTCCACCATCGGGGTCATGATGGCGCCTACTAAATGGAAGCTAGGCAAGCCAAATATTAATTACACCTCCATTAATTACCAAATTCTTATTAAGACTTATTATTAAAAACATATAAATTACAGCGGAATAATCAAAATTTAGCGGAAGACTTAGTCAAATATGATAAAGAAAACCCAAACATGATACACTACCCAAGACCGGTGTCACAATACTCACGAACTTCTAAGAATAATACACATAATTGTCTGAAAGAAAATACAAGCTGTTTATCTCGATTACATGAGATAACGAATGAAAAGCATAGATAGAAGAGACAACGGGTCCTGCGGACGCCTGCAAGGCTACCTCGTAATCTCAATAGTCGGAAAATCCACAAGTCACTACTGCCGCTACTGCTGTCCGTAACCTGTATCTGCGCAAAAAGAGCGCAGAGTGTAGTATCAGCACAACCGACCCCATGTGCTGGTAAGTGCCTGACCTATCCCAGCAAACTAGTGACAAGGCTAAGGCCAGTCACCCACATAAACCTGTACAGTTGCAATATATATATATATATATACAATACATTTATAAGGAAAGATTCTGCTCTAAAATAACAGTCAATAACTCATGATATCCAGAATAATCTAATCAACAGAATAAATCTTACTTTCATGTCTCAATTCCTCTCTCATTTCATATCTTGTGGTAGGCGTACCACCCGCTCCCAAATATATCAATAAATTATATCTTGTGGTACGCGTACCACCCGCTCCCAAATATATCAATAGGCTACCGCAACTATGGCCAATGCCAAGATTTAAATCACTTTGTGGTCGGCGTGCCACACGATCCCATTTCTTATTATATAAGTGGTCGGCGTGCCACACGATCCCAATTCATAAATATATAAGTGGTCGGCGCGCCACACGATCCCAATTCATAAATATACAAGTGGTCGGCGCGCCACACAATCCCAATTCATAAATATATATATATATATATTACCGGCATTTAGCCAATAATCTCTACATCAACAATATTTATAATTACCGGTTTTAAACCAATAATTGATAATAATTTCAACAATTTATCTCCATTACCGGTATAACACCAATAACTCTTAATCAACAATTTATTCATAACTAAATTCCTATTCCTTCAAGCTAGGATAGAGCAAACACTTACCTCGAAAGTTTACGAACGATTCAATCCGTAGCAATGCCTTTTCCTTTCGAATTTGACTCCAATCCAATCGTATCTATACACAATTGATTTAATATCATCAATACTACTCAACAAACTAATTCCTAAGACCAATTACAACTTTTACAACATTCTGCCCGGAATAGTAATTTTCGACCCCGGGCCCACATGGTCGGAACTCGGGGTTAGGACCAAAATTCGGTTACCCATCCCCCACGAGTTCATGTATATGATTTGTTTCAAAATCGGACCTCAATTCGAGGTCCAATTTCCCAATTTACGAAAAACTCTATATTTTAACAAAAACAAGAAATTCTACCATGAAAACCTTTGATTTCTATTGACAACATGTTTAATGATGTTAGGAATTGAAAGAATTAAGTAAAAAGTGACTTACAATTGTTTTGATGAAGAAGGAATCCGTGAAGAATCGCAAATGGGTATTTTTGTTTTGTAAAAAGTGAAGAAATGAACTGAAAATCGTGTTTTACAGGTCTCTGTGTTCGCATTTGCGAACATGGGTTCGCAATTGCGAACCCCGACCAATTTCTGGAGTTTGAAAAATAAGCTAAGGCTGGGAAGTTCGCATTTGCGAACTTTTGTTCGCATTTGCGAAGCCAAGGCAAATCTGGGGTCTTCGCATTTGCGAACTAGGCTGCCTCCAGGGACTTTCGCATTTGCGAACGTTTGTTCGCATTTGCGAACAAGGCTGGGCTGAGGGACCTTCACATTTGCGAAGAATGCTTCGCATTGGCGAAGCATGCCTTTTCACTGGAGGCCTCACAATTGCGAGGTTTGGTTCGCATTTGCGAACCCAAACGGTCCTGGGCACCTTCGCATTTGCGACCAAGGGTTCGCATTTGCGAACCCTGCCTTGACCCGCCACCTTCGCAATTGCGAGAAATACTTCGCAATTGCGAAGACAACAGCTGGGTGAAAAACCAGCAGTGCAAAAACTCAGAATTTCATCCAACGGCCTATCAAATCTTTACCCGAGCTCCCCGGGCTCCAAACCAAACATGTACACAACATCAAAAACACATTATGAACTTGTTCGTGCGACCACATCGCCAATATCACATCGTTTTCAT
This sequence comes from Nicotiana noctiflora, assembly GCA_032618575.1. NCBI lineage: Eukaryota > Viridiplantae > Streptophyta > Magnoliopsida > Solanales > Solanaceae > Nicotiana > Nicotiana noctiflora. Next base: position 61,145 of record JASVEL010004452.1, on the reverse strand, counting down.
CAAATCAAGCCTCAAATTCATGATTTTCATACTTTTGGTTTTCAAAACTTTCAAACTTGGAACTCAAGGTCCAAAACATCTCAAACGGCATCCGAATGTCACCAAACTTTTCAGAAATCACATATATAATATTTAAGACTTGTACCGGGCGTCGGAACCAATATACGAGCCCGATACCAAGATCAATTAATTCATTTCCTTTAACAATTACATCAAAAACAATTTCATAGAAAAAATTCATAACTTGGGCTCTCGGCCTCAGAATTCGACTCCGGACGCATGTCCAAGTCCCATATTTTCCTACGGACCTCTCGGGACCATCCAATCTCGGGTCCGGATCGGTTTACCAAAAATGTTGACCGAAGTCAACCATATCAATATTAATATCATTTTTATCCAAATTTCTCATAGAATTCATATTTTCTATCACAAATCTTTTCGGCTACATGCTCGGATCGAGCACGTAAATCGAGGCAACATGGAATGAGGTTTTCAAGGCCTCAGAAGCTCGAAATGATTAATAAAATAAGTGATGACCCTTTGGGTCGTCACAGCCACTTGGGAAGATAATGGTGTCCCAAGTCACCGGTTTAATCCCGAATCCAAGGAAATTATGACTCTGTTTTAACAGTCCTCGAAACTAGAAATCTGGATAAGGAATTCTGTTAACCAGGGAGAAGGTGTTAGGCACTCCCGTATTCTGTGATTCTAGCACGGTCGCTCAACTGCTATAGTTGTCTAATTTTGATTTTTTTATATGCTTCAATTTTACAAGTGTTTTTAATGTCCCGCTTTGTTATTTTTAAAGACTTGCGACGTTACGAAAACGCATCTCGAGTCACACCGCAACCAGTACGCCTGTGACTTTAAATGCATTTCAACTTCACCGAGATTTGAGATTTGGGTCACATAAATGTACACCCGTATTAGGAATGTAATTTTTAATCGTTCCTATAACATCTACGTCTTTTTAACTTTAGGAAAGACCATGAAATTTGCTAAACGGTCCTTCCGAGTCTAACATTTTATATTAAAATCCATATCGGGGCCCCGTGTATCTTTTCATCTTTGAGACGAGGCTCATCCCTTATTTTTTAAAGTCCAAACTTAATCGTATACTATGTTTTTCTATTCTATTTTTTTTCTTCCTAATTTGCATATTGTTTTTGTGTTATTTTTTAGATTATGATATCAGGGTCCAAGCCATTTATTTACTACTGGGCCTGGACCTTGGACTACTTTAACAGTCCATTACTAATAGCGAACGGGCATTTGTAGCCCAATTTGTGCTACTGCCTCTACTTGAGAACGCATGTGTTACATTAAATAAACCTGGGCCTATATTCATACCTAGGCCCAGAGTAGATGAATGAAATAAAGAACAGTTTAGTAATTTCAAAACAGTATTTGAGCAAATGTAGTTCAGATGGGAGGAAAAATCAGTAAAATCATATTATTTCAAGAGGTATCAAGTTACATCTCAATCATTATTAATATCTTAAGAACTAGTTGCACATTTCCAAGACAAAATTATGTAATAGTACTATTATTCTAAATACTCGAGTGATTATTATGATACTGATTTGTAGGATTTTTATCACTTATTTAACTAAAGGAAGGCAGTGTTGCAACATTAACTAAACATACTTGAGTTATTACAGAGATCCAAAATTAATATATGTAGATAAGTCATTATTAAGTGAAACTATACGGTAATATAGTTCAAACTTAAATTGCTCATTTCTTTTTAGGTTAAATTGATCTGAATTCATAGTTTAACTATCATTATTTGCTAAATACCAATTATATGTCCAATTTTGAAATCATATTTATTTACCTAAGTGTACTGGTTTTTGTATTAGCCTGTTTTTAGTTTTGAATTAGGTGATAGTCTAATTACTAAATTTTTGTTTAACTACTATGTGAACTACTCTACTCTAATCTATCTTAAACACATGTAGCTGTCAGTTATTACAACCATTCCTAAATGAATTACAAAGGAATCTGCAAATTAACTACAATTATGATAGAAGAAACAAAATGACATTATCAAAAAATTTATCAGGCTTTATTTCTTCATCAAAATCTCGATTACAATCTCCAGAAGGTAGATGTGTACCTGATTCAAAACAAGTATATGAGTCTAAGGCTTTGGAGAAGAAGAATAATCAACAAATAATAACAGCAGAACATCAACAGCAACGAGACAGATCAATCATAATAGAGCAGCTAACAGAATCCCAAATGTAGAATCCAGCAAACCAACCATGTAAAATCAAGGAATTCAGCAAAGTCAAAGATGAGTTGAAGAATAGTCGACCCAGCAGGAATCCCCAAATCAACACCCTAGTGAATAAGCTAAGAGCTATAATATATGGAACCCTTTTCTAAATTCTGAACCTCTAATTTCCAACCTAGAATTATAATCTGTGAACCCTAAAAAATGTAACCTAGAATTATAATCTGTGAGTTTCTTTTTCAATTTAAAAATCTGGACCCTTTTTCAGGCTTATTAGAAGCCTATTTATAGACTTATTTTGGGGGAAGTTGGGGGGAAATTCAAATAAGTTAATTTCATTTTCCTCCCCTTATTCTTTCAATTATTTACATTTTAGTTTATTAAGACTATGTCGAAATGCCTTTGAACCCTTGTTAGAAGGTTCTAGGCAATTCTATAGTGTTCTATTAGGTGTATTTTACTTAGTTACTCTCACTTGCTAAGGTTTGTTACAGAAATGCCTTTTAATTCTGCCCAGTTTGCCCTTTATTTTGTAAGTTATTGCAGAAATACTAGGCACTAAAGTTATTTTTAGCCTTATAGGCTCTATTAAATCTTCAGGAATGCCATTTACTATTCCTTTTATACTCTTTGTTTTTATTCCAAATTACCCGACCTACTAAGGTTGCAGAACTAGGGTTATGAATTATTTAATTAGTAACCACTACTTAAAGATGTTTTAAGACTTAGCCAATTCTAGACCCCAAACCCTTTCATTATTAGCCAAAATTTTTCAGACCTAATCACTTATTACAACATAGCCTTTTATTAGAAGTATAGCCACTTTAATAAACAGAGATAGTTTTCAGAAATGGCCACTTAATGGAAATACATCTAAGTAATCAGTATAACCACTCAACAACAGAAATAGCCACTTAATGACCAGACTTTATCTTTCAGAAATAGCAACATACTTAACTTTCAGAAATAACCCAAGAACCTTTGCACTCATAACCCAAATCACAAAAGCATCCAAAGATTTAGAATAGACTCACAAATGAATCAAGTTACAAATATAGCCAATTTTATGTTATTTTGCACATATAGCCTTAATCGCAAATTAATTTTCAATCAAACACAACTCAGAGGAGAAGTTTGATAATGGTTGAATTCCAACTTATCAAAACTCAATCTTAGATAGAGCATGATGAACAAACACATAAACAGGCTTATTAACACATGATTCATGCGTGATAAACACCAAAATCCTAAGAACACTTTAACAGATTTAGGCATGTGTAAGATTCACACAAACAGAGATAGATCTTATTCTCTAAGCATGCATAAGAGATAGGCTCAATTAGATATAGAACATGAGTACAGAAACATTTCAAGACATATAGCAATCAAGAAAACAGAGATAGTAAAACCTAGCTTTTTAGGGCTTTTTCCTTTTCTTTTTCTTTCTTTCTTTCTATTCATTTTTCAGAACTCTAAAGATGTTTTGTCTTCTGAGTGTTGGACTTCTCAGATAAGGCTTTTGATTTGAGTTTTGGTGTGTGTGGGGTGGTCTGGGGGCTTGGTATAGTGGTTTTAGGGTAGGGTCATTTTTGGGTACTCACCGGAGTAGGGTTCCGGCGAGTCTTTTTCTTATATTCGAGAAGTTCTGGGGTTATTCGAGACTAGCCACCTAGATGGGTGATAGATCACCTCAAGGTGGTCCTAGGGTGTTAATCTCAGGTGCTGGTTCATAGTTAGTGAGGTCACCGGCTAGGGTTCTGGTGACCGGAGTTTCAAGAAGAGGGAGGTCTTTTGGTTTGGTGGGGTTTTATGGTGGTTTCCAGGGTTTGTGGGTGAGGGGTGAAGTGTTGATGGCTCGCCTGAGCCGGAGAAAGTGGTTGTGACAGGCTTTCCGGCCAGTCTCCATGGGAGACCTAAGGAGGAAGAAGAAGATTAAAGAGGCGGATAGGGTTTCTCCTAATGTTGTATATGTGTGTATACACTGATGTTGAACGGGGGGCTGGGGTATTTATACCCATCATGTCTCGTGGATCCCTGGCCCTTGGATTAACCAAGATCAATGGCTAGGATCTTTTACTCAAAACGACATCGTTTGGTTAAAAGAAAGACTTCTTCATGTCCGTTGGATATTGAGTTTGGACGGCTGTGATTGTTTCACTATACTACGTTGTTTGGTTTTTAATGAGACTTAGTGTCATCCGTTTGTTCATCCATATTGAACGACCCAGATTAATTTTAAAAACGACATCGTTTTAATTCATAATGAACCGCTTCATTTGATCCGTTGGATTCATTTGTTCAACGGTTGAGATTTGTTGTGCTATTACAACGTCGTTTGGTCACGAGTTTGTGCAGACCAGGCTTATTCTTTGGGCCTAATGTGTTTGGGCTTAATATATGTATATGTATTTCTTTATGTAGCCCAAATACTATATTGTATTTTTTATTTTTTAGCTTGTATTTTAATTATTTCTTGTATTTTCTTTTTGTATTTTATATTTCTCTTTTTGTATTTATTTTCAACTGTTATATTTCTTTTATTTTTTCTATTTTCCTAATTTTTCCTTAATTTCCTTGTATTTTTGCTATTTTTCTTCTATTTTCCGGTATTTTTGTATTTTCTTGATTTTTCTGAATTTTAAATTTTTTATGATATTTTCTAATTGATTTCTTTTGTAATTTTAATTTCAACTTCATTTTTAAAAACAAAACACAATTATTTCAATTAAATCACACAATTTCACCCCAAAAACTATTTTTGTATTATTTTTATATTTATATTGGAATTTATTGCTCAGGAAAAAAATCACGTGCTCACAGCTGCCCCTCTTTGCTCGGGAACACGAAGAGTTTCAGTGCAAAGATAAGTGAGCAATAATGAGAGATTTTTGCCCACTTGCATATTCCGTAAGAAGCATTTTGAAAAACCTTTGACCGCACCCTACTTTAGAGGTTGCCTACATATCCCGGGCTAAACAGGAATCAGGTCAGTGTAGTTCGGGAAGGTCTGGTAGTTTGAAACTACCAGGGACTTGCTCTTGCTGCTGTTATCGTAATAATGACTGACTAACTCCTTATTACACCGGGATAAAATGAAAATAAAGAAGCTATTCTAATCTATGATCTTATGAATTACAAGAAAATCCTATTTATGACTTGTCTTCTTGTATTGTCTTGTTCTTCCATATCACATATTGCTCTTTATTTGCATCCTTCTTTTTGTGAATATTTGCTTATTTCCTGCTTCTGATATACTGCTTCCATCCATTTGTATGACTTCAAAATACGCTTCTTGCTTCCAGGTCGATACATGTTAAAAAAAAACAAAACAAAAAAACTTTTTCCTCTGCCCCTGTATGGGGCTTTCCATGTATTATGGTGTTACTCTATTAGAAATACTTTTTTTAAAAAATGCAGAAAGTATTCCCTTGTTATACAGGTGGGCGCCTGAACAGAAATTAAAATGCTGAAAAGTATTCCCTTGTTATACAGGTGGGCGCCTGAACATAAATTAAAATGTTGAAAAGTATTCCCTTGTTATACATGTGGGCGCCTGAACAAAAATTAAAATGCTAAAAAGTATTTCCTTGTTATACTTATACAGGTGGGCGCCTGAACATAAATTAAAATGCTGAAAAGTATTCCCTTGTTATACAGGGTGGGCGCTTGAACAGAAATTAAAATGTTGAAAAGTATTCCCTTGTTATACAGGTGAGTGCCTGAATCGAAATTAAAATGCTGAAAAGTATTCCCTCATTATCCAGGTGGGCGCCTGAACAGAAACTAAAATACCGAAAAGTATTCCCTCGTTATCCAGGTGGGCGCCTGATGCATGAAAAATGAAAATGCAGAAAAATATTCCCTCGTTATCCAGGTGGGTGCCTGATGCATGAAAATTAAAATGCAGAAAAATATTCCCTCGTTATCCAGGTGGGCGCCTGATGCATGAAAATGAAAATTCAGAAAAATATTCCCTCGTTATCCAGGTGGGCACCTGATGCATGAAAATGAAAATGCAGAAATATATTTCCTCGTTATCCAGGTGGGCGCCTGATGCATGAAAAATAAAAATACAAAAAAATATTTCCTCGTTATCCAGGTGGGCGCTGATGCATGAAAATGAAAATGCAAAAAAATATTTCCTCAGTTGGATAACTGGGGTGTGAACTTTGAAAAGATAATACCTCCCTCGCTGTTCGGGTAGGTTCCTGATTACTGAGTGAGTCCTCCCTTGTGGATTCTCCCCTTTTATTGCTGTTTTCTTTTTTGATATTTTTCTCCCATATTGGTCACATTCACTTTGAAGTGATTAGTGAGAATTTGAATCTTTTGTCCCTGTCTAAATCAGTGAACAATCTTATTAGTTATAAAATGATGGTTAGCAACTGGCATTCTTGCTGGCCTTGCTTCCATCGTCCGCCTCTTCTTGTTTCATTATGCGTTGCAATTTATCATCAGATTTTCTCAATTTTCTCTTGCAATCCCCTTTTGTTTTTCTATTTTTGTTTCTTTTCCTTTTATTTCCTTTCGGCATTATGATCTCCATTTTTATTTTCTCTTTTCCTTTGACCCAGCGTTACTACGCCATCTAACATGAGAAGCTGGTAGTTAGCTTTCAACTAGCAACTGGTTTTGAACAAATAAAATGAAATTCAAAGACCCGAATTTCAGGGGGTGAGGGTATTTTGAAGTAAAGACAGAACTTATCTGGGTATGAAGGCTGATTCCTTTGACCATGCCATGTATTTAAATATCCGACCCAGTCTGTCCAATCGAATCGTTGTTGTCTTACTTTCCTTCAACCCAAACCTTTCTTATTTTTGCTGTTTCCTCTTTCATCAAATTCGCTTTATGGTTCCTGTTAGGGTTTTCACCAGTAAGACTCTCATTTTTTATTTTTCTCTTCTCACATTCGCCTTATGGTGCCCGTCAGGGTTTTCACCAATAAGACTCTCTCATTTTTATTTCTCTCTTCTCACATTCGCCTTATGGTGCCCGTTGGGGTTTTCACCATTAAGACTCTCTCATTTTTATTTCTTTATTTTTGTTTCCTAACCTCCGGGTATTGTCCATGACATGTTTCTCCTTATTCTTATTGTATCATCATTTTCTTGAAATTAATCAAAATGTCTTTTTTTGGACTGTAATGTGGCTTTTGGATGGGTATAGAAAGAAAGGTATAAAGACTCAAAATTTAAACGAGGGTTCAAAAATATTTACAACTCTCGGAATCATAAAACATAACTTCTACCCCAGTTTCAATATTTGGGGGAATCCTAGATTTTATTTACATCATGACTGAACCTCATTGAGGCCGCCTACGTACCCTTTCGGGATCAAGTCAAAATGTAGTTCGGAACATAAGATTGTTCATCATTTGAATTTTTTCCCGATTTTCTTTTGTATATTTTTTTTTTGAGCATCATTTTTCTTTCATTTTTCTTCATTCTCTTTTTTCTTTTCTTTTCACTTTATTTATCCATAATTGATTCCGAGAGAGGGATATGAAAGAATAATGCAATAAAGCTCAAAAGGGGTAGCAATGGGTAAAGTGTTTGGATAGAGAATAAAACACCTTCATCATTTCAATTTCAAAATTATGTCAAATACATCTGTACATATGAAAAAAAGAATCATACATAGTATCTCTTGACTGCATCGGAGTTCATAGCAGTCTCTATACATTTTCCTTCAACATCTGTTAAATATAAAGCTCCGTTGGACAATACCCGGGATACCATGAATGACCCTTGCCAATTAGTGCAAACTTTCCTTTTGCGTCGGCCCTGTAAGGTAAAATACGTCTTAGCACCAACGGTCCAACTTTGAATTTCCGTGGACGTACTTTCTTGTTGTATGCTTTGGCCATCCTTCACTGATATAACTGTCTGTGATAGACTGTTACTAGCCTTTTCTCTTCGATCAAGCTCAATTGTTCTAGCCGAGCTTTTATCTATTCATCATCGTCAATTTCAGCCTCAGCTATAATCCAGAGGGAGGGTATTTCAATTTCTGCAGGTATGACTGCCTCCGTTCTGTACACCAACGAATAAGGGGCTGCGCTAATTGAAGTACGTACGGTTGTACGATAACCCATGAGAGCAAATGATAGTTTTTCATGCCACTGTCTTGATTCTTAAACCATCTTCTTGGGAATCTTCTTAATATTCTTATTTGCAGCCTCAACTGCTCCATTTTCTCTAGGCCGATAAGGTGTAGAGTTACGGTGCATGATTTTGAACTTTTGACATGCCTCTGCCATAAGGTGATTGTCCAGATTGGCCATTGTCCGTGATAATCACCTTAGGAATTCCAAAGCGACAAATGATATTTGTGTGTACGAAATCCACTACCGCCTTCTTTGTCACTGCTTTAAATGTCTTCGCCTCCACCCATTTAGTGAAATAATCAATTGCTACCAAGATAAACCTGTGCCCATTAGATGCTGCGGTATCTATTGGGCCGATGGCATCCATGCCCCAGGCGACGAATGGCCACGGTGCTGACATTGTATGCAACTCATAGGGTGGGGAATGGATCAAATCTCTGTGTATCTGACATTGATAGCATTTCCGAACATATCTAATGCAATCACGCTCCATGGTGAGCCAATAATATCCCGCTCTTAGTATTTTCTTGTCCAAAACATATCCACTCATATGAGGTCCGCAAGCTCCTGCATGTATTTTAACCATGATTGTATCGGCTTGCTGTGCATCTATACATCTCAATAGACCCAAAATCTGGGGTTCTTTTGTATACAACTCCTCCGCTGATGAAAAATCTATTTTCTAGTCGCCTTATAGCCCTTTTCTGGTCCCCCGTGGCTTGCTCTAGGTACACTCATGTCTTCAAATATTCTTTAATATCATGATACCATAGCTCACCATCAAGTTCTTCTTCCACGACAGAACAATAAGCATTTTGATCACAAACTTGTATCTGTAGTGGATCTATATAAGCTTTGTCTGGATGGTGCACCATGGATGATAATGTGGCTAGAGCATCAGCTACTTTGTTGTGTATTTTTGGGATATTCTTGAACTCTATGGATTGAAACCTCTGAGATAGTTCATGCAGATACTGTCGATAAGGTATTAGTTTCAAATCCCTTTTCTCCCATTCTCCTTGAATCTGATGTATCAAGAGATCCGAGTCACCCACGACCAAAGTCTCTTGAACACCCATGTCTATTGCCATTCTTAATCCCAATATACATGCTTCATACTTGGCCATATTATTAGTACAGAAAAATCGAAGCTGAGCGATAACAGGATAATACTGACCCATATCTGAGATGAGTACTGCTCCAATTCAGACCCCTTTGCAGTTGACGACCCCATCAAAGTACATTCTCCAACCTGATTTGTCGTCTTATTCCAATTCCTCAATATTCATTGTCTCTTCATCAGGAAAATATGTCTTTAATGGTTCATACTCATCATCGACCGGATTTTCTACCAAATGGTCAGCGACTGCTTGTGCCTTCATCGCAGTGCGAGTTACATAAATGATATCAAACTCTATAAGTAGAATTTGCCATTTTGTAAGCCTTCTTGTGGACATAGGCTTTTGGAAGATATACTTCAATGGGTCCTACCGAGATATCAGATAAGTAGTATAAGTCGACAAGTAATATTTTAACTTCTACGCAACCCATGTTGAAGCACAACATGTTCTCTCCAACTGAGTGTATTTTATCTCGTAAGATGTAAACTTCTTACTAAGATAATATATTTCTTGCTCTTTATTCCCTGTTTCATCGTGCTGCCCCAGTACACAACCAAAAGAATTATCCAGTACAGTCAGATAAATTATCAAAGGGCTTCCAGGTTCTGGAGGAACCAATACAGGAGGATTAGCCAGATATTCCTTAATTTTGTCAAATGCCTCTTGACATTCATCAGTCCAATTCACCGCAGCATCTTTCTTTAATAATTTGAAAATGGGCTCACAGGTTGATGTTAACTGAGCGATAAATCTGCTAATATAATTCAACCCACCCAATAAACTCATCACCTCTTTCTTGTTCTTCGATGGAGGCAAGTTCTGGATCGCTTTTATCTTTGACGGGTCTAATTCAATACCACGTCAGCTTACTATGAACCCCAATAACTTTCCTGATGGAACTCCAAAAGCACACTTTGCTGGATTGAGCTTGAGATTATATCTTCGGAGCCTCTGGAAAATCTTTCTTAAATCCTTGACATGGTCACATTGCTTTTTGGACTTAATAATGAGATCGTCCACATATACTTCAATCTCTTGATGTATCATGTCATAAAACATAGTGGTCATTGCCCTCATATATGTAGCTCTCGCATTCTTTAACCCATACGACATCACCCTATAGCAATATGTTCCCCAAGGCGTGATGAAGGCCGTCTTTTCTGCATCTTCTTCATCAATCAGGATCTGATGATAACCCGCATAACAATCCACAAAAGAACCAATCTCACGTTTGGCACAAATGCCGATCAATATATGGATATTTGGCAATGGAAAATCATCATTTGGACTAGCTTTATTGAGGTCCCGATAATCAACACACACCCTGGTTTTTCCATCCTTTTTTGGAACAGGCACAACATTGGCTAACCATGCAGGATATTTAGTGACCCGTATGACCTTTGCCTCGAATTTCTTGTTGAATTCTTCTTTTATTTTCGCACTGATGTCTGTTTTAAACTTCCTTCACTTTTGCTTAATCGGCCGGCATTCTGGATAGATGGGCAATTTATGTACCACCAGGTCAGTACTGAGTCCAGGCATGTCATCATAAGACCAAGCAAATATGTCCTTGTACTCATGTAACAACCTGATAAAACCTTCTCTGAGTGAAGTCTCTAAATGCACAATAATCTTTGTTTCTCGAACATTCTCCTCACTTCCCAAATTAATAGACTCCGTCTCATTTAAGTTCGGTTTGGGTTTTCTTCATAATGACTCAAATCTTTACTAATTTCCTCCAATACTTCCTCATCCTCATATTCCACTTCATGTTCATTTTCAATTTCCTGTATAACTATTCGATTATCAAGACTGGACCGGGAATCCTTCATGCATGACATATAATTGGAATCAGCAAATATTGAACTATACAAAAGAAGAAAAATAAAATAAGGCAAAATGGAGGAAGAAAAGAAATTGCATTTCATTGAAGTTTTGAAAGGTAACAAGAGTTGGATACATTTGATTTGACGAGATATATGATTACAATTTTAAAACAAGACAGTTTTGGGAATGAAATATTAAAAGCTAACTACCACAACTCCCTCCTGATTGGAAGAGGAGTAGCTTCCCAGTTATTTAGCATAGTGTGGGTTCCAAAAAATTGTATGTCCATTTTGCTTGTTCCTTCACCCATCTCCATCACATTCACGTCTTCAAATAACGTTTCAAATCTTGCTAGAAGCTCTTCATCCGGTTTTGTCTCCGCACGGTTTGGCATGACTAACCACCTTATATTCGAGAAGTTCCGAGGTTATTCGAGACTAGCCACCTAGATGGGTGATAGATCACCTCAAGGTGGTCCTAGGGTGTTAATCTCAGGTGCTGGTTCATAGTTGATGAGGTCGCCGGCTGGGGTTCCGGCGATCGGAGTTTCAAGAAGAGGGGGGTCTTTTGGTTTGGTGGGGTTTTATGGTGGTTTGCAGGGTTTGTGGATTAGGGGTGAAGTGTTGATGACTCGCCTGAGCCGGAGAAGGCGGTTGTTACAGGCTTGCCGGCCAGTCTCCATGGGAGACCTAAGGAGGAAGAAGAAGATTAAAGAGGCAGCTAGGGTTTCTCCTAATGTTGTATATGTGTGTATACATTGATGTTGAACGGGGGACTGGGGTATTTATACCCATCACGTCTTGTGGATTCCTGGCCCTTGGATTAACCAAGATCAACGGCCAGGATCCTTTACCTCAAAACGACATCGTTTGGTTAAATGAAAGACTTCTTCATGTCCGTTGGATATTAAGTTTGGACGGTTGTGATTGTTTCACTATAATATGTCGTTTGGTTTTTAGTGAGACTTAGTGTCATTCATTTGATCGTCCATATTAAATGGCCAAGATTAATTTTAAACACGACGTCATTTTAGTTCATAATGAACCGCTTCATTTGATCCGTTGGATTCATTTGTTCAACGATTGAGATTTGTTGTGCTATTACGACGTCGTTTGGTCACGAGTCTGGGCAGACCAGGCTTATTCTTTGGGCCTGATGTGTTTGGGCTTAATATATGTATATGTATTTCTTTATGTAGCCCAAATACTATATTGTATTTTGTATTTTGTAGCTTGTATTTTAATTATTTCTTGTATTTTCTTTTTGTATTTTATATTTCTCTTTTTGTATTTATTTTCAATTGTTATATTTCTTTTATTGTTTCTATTTTTCGTGATTTTTCCTTAATTTTCTTGTATTTTTGACATTTTTCTTCTATTTTCCGGTATTTTTGTATTTTCTTGATTTTTTTGAATTTTCATATTTTAATGATACTTTCTAATTGATTACTTTTGTAATTTTAATTTCAACTTTATTTTTAAAAATAAAAACACAAGTATTTCAATTAAATTACACAATTGCACACCAAAAACTATTTTTGTATTATTTTTATATTTATATTGGAATTTAATTGCTCATGGCAAAAATTACGTGCTCACAATGGGTGAGCTGTAAGGTATTCGATTCTTATTGTGATCTGTTATGTAGCCCTAGCTATGGGCGTGGTGAATATGTTTATTTTTCTTAGTGGAAAGGTAAAGTGCATTACGTGTGGTAGTATGAGTTCAGACGTAGAAAGACCGAATTGGCTGTGCTACGTGTATCATGGTGAAAGGTATTTGATATGTGTTATGATTCGAGCAGGTGCAATGCATGTTCGTGTATCAATTTTGATAATATAATTCTTGTAGTATTGAGATTAATGTTGTTGATAAACATTGTGATGTCTTGTCGAGTTGTAGATGTGTAGTTAGAATGGTTTGGTGATTCTCTAGCAGGTGGATAGGCTCAAATTGCAAAGGAAACTCTGTCGAAATTTTGAGAAAAATTTGGGATTTAGAAAAAAATATTTTCTATCACCTAAAGAGTAGGCTTAACTGTTGTGTGTCGTAAAATGCAAGAATTATAGAAGAGTTAAGATTTCTGATGACTCGAGCCTCCATAAGACTTGTATATGACTTGAGTTTAATCTCACTATAACAGTGTGGCATCATTTGAGTAAGAATGTTATGAGTGGTTAAAAGTGCCTTGATGTATGGCTTCGAGCCAAGTTGGGGAGGTGGTTATTGATTAACTGATTGCACTGTTGTGTGCTATGTTGGTTCTATCTCTAAGTATGTTGGGAAAATCTTTATAAAGGTGATATGGTACTTCGTAGATATGAAGAGATACTAGGATGGTCAAAACTGATATTGATAAAGAAGTCCGGTGTATAGTAAAATAAGATAGCTATTTGTAGTATGTAATCATGTTCAGCGTTGTCAGAGTTCTAACAAAGCATGAGTGGTTCTATCAATAAGACAATTGAATTAATCCGGAATAAGGGTGAATGACCCCCGAGAATGGACTAGCGGTGTTCGAGATTTTGCTTGTAACAGTCAGGTGTCTTAAGGTTGTGTATGTGGCTAGAGAATGTGGTTTCGTTAGAAGAGATCAAGACTTGTGGTATGTTCTGTTAATTGTGGGATTCTATGTATCCATATCGGAAGGTAATAATAACGAATTCAGAATCGAGGAAGTTCTTCGAACAAAGTATTATAGAATGTGGTACTTCTGGGAAAAAGAGTTTGTGATGTGTTTTACCGTGGTTTAAAAATGAGAATATTTTCTGTTGGTATGTGAAGCTTGGAATGTGCAATGATTTCTCTTCTATATGAGGTCATGGAATTTCTTGACCAGTTGGGTGCGTCGATGCCTGCGGCGTAGGAGAGAGGTAAAAGTCCTCATGTTATCCTAAGTGTGGTGTGGCCTGTGTGTAATGTATACTGATAATATCTAGTGGTATTGTGTTATTATCTTGCTGGATCGACTGTAATAATTAAGTCGTTATTGGCATAGTGAAAATGCTGAATGGCTTTTGTGGTATGGATGGATGCTTGATGTATGTTATGTATTTGTACGGTGGAGTATGGAATCAGGCATAGTGATTCATGTGTTATATATGTGTTGGAGAATAGAAGTTCTCGTAATCCGCCTATGCAGTGGTTGTATATCATGGGTATCGACACCGTTTAGCAGTTATTGGAAATTAGAAGCCCTAGTGGCTCTCTCTTTGCTTGATATGATGAATTTGGGTTATGATATTTGATTGCAGACTTGTTGTCTTTTGTCAGGTTGTCTAGACTAATGTGATGGGTGATGTCGGAAAAATACCACAGGTTGCATGGCAGTGTGCATTGGATTGTGTTCTAGCGGGGTAACATGCATCCCAAGGACCAACAGATGGCTGGCAGGTATTGCCTTGATAATTGGGCCATCGTGGCTGATGTCAGTGCAGAGGTTCTACCATTGATTCAGTTCTGCTATTGAAGGACTTTTCGGATGTGTTTTGGGTGGCCGAGCATAGGACTATACATGTTTATTATAATGAGCAATTTGGCTCGATGTGCATTTTCTTTCGGGAGATTTATGTGTGGATTGGGTGGCACGCCGCCACGGGTATGTTATTTGGATCGGGTGGCACGCCGCCACAGGTATGGAATCTGGATCAGGTGGCATGCCACAATAGTGTGATGTGAAAATAGACTTAGTTATATGTTACCTTGTATGCATTACTTCTTGGCTTATGAGGAAAAGTCTGTATTGGGTATTACTTGGTGAATAGTGCATCGGTAGTGTCCTTTCAGGATTCGATAGTGTATATTAATTGTATCACCGTGGGTGTGATTGATTTATTGAGTTCATACCTAAATATGTGCGTGGCTGACCATTTTGGGAATGATGACTTGAGGTTATCACGACCCCAAAACCCGGTCGTGATGGCGCCCAACACATTGCTAGGCCAGCCCGACCAATCAACTATAACACAGAGCTATCAACTCACACCTTATCTTTTTAAGCATAAACAATAGTAGTGTAATGAAATAACATCCAACGCATCAGGATTAGACATCCCCAATACCAGTATAAACCTCCCACTGAATCATGAGTCATAAGTCATGAGCCTCTACAGAATACATAGCGGTGATAGTGTATAGAATTGTTACTGTAAGTGCAGAATAGTCTAAGAAAAGTAAAATAGACTAGAGAGTTAGGTCCTGCGGACGCTGGCAGCTACCTCGACTATCCAAGTAAAACTCTCTGAGCAGCTATAGAATCAGCCCCGCTGTGATGTACCTGGATCTGCACACAAGGTGCAAGGAATAGTGTGAGTACATCCAACTCAGTGGTAATAAGCAAGGGTAAGACAACAAAGGTAACAAAACCCAATACAACACTAAGGCTATACAACAATATACTGTATCAGTTATCAACATGAGCAATATAAAAAACCAGCAATATCAGTTTTCAAAATAACAAGTATAGCTAAATGCAATGCAATGCATGAATATGACCGCTACTGCGCATAGCCCGATCCATTTGGGTACCCGTGCTCATTGTGGGGGTTCAGACTTCAGAGGGGATCCTACAGCCCAAGCACAATATCATGATATGCTGCGGCGTGCAGCCCAATCCACTAAGAGTCAACTATAATGCAATGCAAGCCTCACAGGCACATAAATAGTATTTGAAATCTCTTTTTATCATTTTCAGTAGAAAACAGTGTTTCAGAAATTCCAGAGTTTGGAAAACCATTTTAGACCGTAATAGCTCAGGACTGTTATCAAAATAATATATCAATATCATAGAAACAATAGCAACGATCCTCACGGGATCCCAATAACTGGCTCACAGCCCAAAGATATCCACAACCATCCAAATAGGTTTACCGGCTCAATAGTAGCCAACAACACAGTATAGTATCACCAGGTCGGACTAAGCCATAGTCCCCAATTACATTCTACCCTGCACTAACAGGAGAGTACATGTCTCGCCTCAATACAACGTCACATAGTGATATACCGGGGTTTCGAACCCGCTGGTCATCACCCACACCCATTACTCACCTCGACTCGGCTCAAAGACTAGTCCGCAATGCCCTTGCCACGAGAATTGGCCTCCACGGATGTAAAATCTGATCAAAGTCAATAGAAATGCATCAAAATAGGCTAAAGGGACATTACCCAATCGAAACAACTCGAATTACACCAAAAACCACAAAGTTGCCAAAACCCGACTTTCGGCACGCTTCTCGAAAAATTACAAAATGCTACATTTTCGCAATACTCATCTCAACACGAGTCCATGCATATAAATTTTATCAAAACCGGACCCGTTTGCCCATTCAAATCAGCGATTTTCCATAACCCAGGCTTTGAGCAAAAATCCTGCATTAATCCTTCCATTTTCAGTGATATAGATGAAGATTCTAGGATAGAAACGTGTATTTAGACCATAAAACTTACCTCCAATATTTTCACGATGAAATCCCCTTCAATTCCCGCTACTTGGCTCTCAAAGAACTCAAAAATGGAGGAAATATACTAATAGTTTGCGACTGAAATGTTCTGGTTTGAACCCTTCTGCCAGGTATTTTAACTTTATGTGATCGCAGCCCTTGGCTTGCGATCGCAATGAAAAAATGGTGGCAGTCCTCATTTCCTTCTATGTGATCGCGTGGACCCTGATGCGATCATGGTGCCCAGCTGAATAACACTACGCGACCGCGACACTGGCTACTGCGATTGCGATGCACCCAAATCCTGCCTTACGTGTTCGCACCCCATACTTCGCGAACGCGAAGAGTAAAAATCCTAAGCTCTCCAGTACTCTACGCGATCGCATGGCTACTAGTGCAATCGTGAAGAAAAAATGTCTGATGCACTTATTACAACAGACCTGATCCCTCATTTAGCCAAAAATGGTCCGTTTGGACCCCTGGATTCATCCCGAGGCCCCCGGGACCCAACGAAAACCGCCAACGTACTCCAAAATATGATACTAACTTGTTCCAATCATAAAAACACACCCTTAAACACGGAAATCATCAAATCAAGGCGAATTTAAGCCTAAGTTTCAACTAGAACTTCCGAAACCAACATCCAATCAAAAATCTGACCAAACGATGTCCGAATGACCTGAAAATTTGCAGACATATCCAAAATAACCTAACGAAGCTACTACAACTACCAAAATTCCATTCCGACTCCCAGATCAAAATCTCACCTATCGATTGGATTTCGCTAAAATTCCAACTTAGCCAATTCAAGCCTATTTCTACACCGGACTTCCAAATTCAATTCGGATCGCTCCCCTAAGTCAGAAATCACCCCCCGAAGCTAACCCAGAATTTGATTTCAAGCCAGGTTGACTTTTCATAAACAAGCTTCATTTCAAAAGGCTATATGCCTCATTTTCAACCAGAATCACTCCTAACTCACCAGTAGATTCTAACACATATATAGAAACATAAACCACATAAATGAAGGGGTAACAGGGTGGTAATTCTCGTGACAATGGGCCGGGTCATCACAATCTTGAGTTGTGGCAAGGCCACGTGATGTTACGACCTTTCGAGGAGGATTCAGTCACCCTATTTCTACGTTGTGAGATGGGATCTCACTTTTGTGTTGTGATAGTACAGAGGAATTGGAATTACAGCTCTTGAGGTTAGTCAGTTGTCATAGCTTGAGTATGTTCAGACCGTTTCTTATTGGAGCCTGTGTTGTGCACGTTGTGGCTTAGGCCGATGTTGATGTGTCATATCACCAGTGAGGTATGTTATAATTGAAATGATCGTTAGAGTCATTAATACGAGCATATTTGATCTCAGCTTGTTAGAAAGGTAATATCGAGGTTGGCTCCGAAATCTGTTGTGGTATCAGTCAAAAGGAAAATGGATTTATGAATGGTTGACCTGAGAGATGTGTTCGGTATATCGCATGCTTCAGTTGCCGTGGGCAGTATATGTAGGTGTTGGAATAAGACTATAGCTAACGAAAAAGGTTTTTCTGTTAGTATTTGGTTATTGTGGTCAATTGCCGTGAATATATATAATCATCTCGAGTGTTTGGGTTGTGTAGTATATCATATAGTCTCACTTGGAGTGGCAAGTATGGGTTATTACGGTTGGTTCGGGTTCATTCTGAGTATAAACGTGGGATACAGATTTGATATATGATTTCAGAAAGTGCAATGTGGTCTATAGTTCAGATGGACTGTGGAGTTTCAGCTATGTGGTGTTATCGAACTTATGATAGATAGGGTGACGTGGTATCACCCCGAATATATGCTTGGTAAGGTCATTCAGCTATTGGGTTGCTTTTAGTACAACTCTGCGCCAGCTCGAGGACGAGGGTTGGTTTAAGTTGGGGAGAATGTAACGACCCGACCCGTCGTCACGTGAGTTACCACCCCGGGTGAATTTGGGTTGAACCTTGTTGAAGATAAGGCATATAGCCTCTTAGAATGAAGCCTGACTTAGAAAAAGTCAACCTAAAGTTGACTTGTGAGTTACAGCACTCGGAATCAAATTCCGATGGTTTGGTTAGCTTCAACGGATCATTTTTGACTTAGGAGAGTGATCAGAAGTAATTTTGGAGGTTCGGTAAAGAAGTTAGCCTATTTTGGCGAAGCTAGTATTTTGGCGAATTCCGGTTGGTAGGTGATATTTTGATCTGGGAGTCAGAATGGAATTCCGAGAGTTGAAGTAGCTTCGTTAGGTGATTTTGGACTTGTCTGAAAAATTTCAGGTCATTCGGACGTCATTTGGTTGGGTTTCCGATCGAATGTGAATTTTAAAAGTTAAAGTTAAACTTAAGCTTGAATTTGTTGAGAACGGACGATTTTGATGTTAAAGATGTGAGCACGTGATTTTTACCCTACACATGACTTATTCCTATAAAATTCAAATAAATAACTTTCCCTTATTTTTTATAATTTTGTGTGAATTTTGTGTCAATTGCTTGCATGTTATTCGTGTGATAAATTAAAAAAAAAATACATTTAGGGATTAAATTCTCATGTAATAGATTTTAACAAAATAAAAAAAAAATCAAAAAATAACATTAGTTTGCTTTTGAATTAAAAATTTCCAAAAAAGAAGGTAATTAGTTTAATAATTTTAATAAATTCTTAATAATTACAAAACAGGAAAAATACAGAAAATACAAAAAAAGAAAATTGAAATACAATGCAATATAAAAATACAAAGAAAAATACAACACACAAAAATACTAAGGCAAGAGATTGGGCTCGAAATTCCCAAGCCCAGACGGAAATCACCTTCCCCAAGCCCAAGTTGCATCATCCGTCCAGCCCAATTAAAAGATCCAGACTGGTCCAGCTTTGTAACAACTGAAATGACGTCGTTTTGCGTCGTTCAATCTCAACCATTTAATCCATCAATCTAACGGCTCTAAGCTATTGTCCCAAATTAATATACAAAATGTAAAAACATTAAAAACATTTCTAACCCTTTGGTCTCCCTTCATATCACAGAACGCCTCATCCCCCCTGTCACCTCCAGTGGCCACCGCTAGGGTTCCGCCACCTACGGCGGCGGTTGGAGTCCATTTTTGATGAAACCAACCCCAAAAGAATCCCCTCATCTTCCTCATCACAACCATGTTATCTTTTTCCTTCAAATACCGTCGCAACCCCTCCAAAAACCAAACCCTAATTGCGCCGCCACCCACTACCATGGTGGCGCCGCCACCCAAACACTCCAAAACACCCACCCCATCATTCTTTTTAACACCCTCACACTGTAACAGGAATATTAAGCCCAAAAGCTGTCGTATCTTCAAGAACAAAATCTGTCTCAAGAAGTTTTCAAGAAAACGTTGCCGGATTCAAGAAAGCTATCAAGAAATTCAAGAAAATGAAGAAGACGAGGAAAAAACAGAAAAAAAGGAAAAGGAAACAAGAAAAAATAGAATAATAAAAGCTAAGTTTTCTTTGCTCCCATCTGTATATGCATGTTTCTTTAGAATGAATTCTTTGTTTCTCTTCTTCCAATATTCTGATAACTTTCTTTAATTAGAGTAATTAGAAAATATGAGTAGTGATTAATTGTAGGTAAATTCGTTTCTTGTTATTGAATTAGGTTTTTGAAAGTGTTATAGATAAGTATACATATATTCACTTGTTAGTTGACTCATTATTTGTTAATTTGCTTAAAATCGATTAGTTTCGGGCTTGCTATAAATTTCATTTGTTATGATTTGGTCTGGTATTAATTTCTGTTCCCTTTTTAATTTCTAATTTTCTCTTCTGAATTCTGTTTTTATACTTATATTTATTCTGTCATAAGTTTACTGTTCGTGAGGATAATTAAATTTTAAAAATTTAGAATCCTTCTGTTAAAATTGGTTAATTGTGATTAGTGGAATTGTGTTAGTGAATTCGATATTGATCAACACTTTGGAAGATTGGTTATAGCTGTAATTAGTGATTAGTTCGATTGTAAGATCCGCCCTTAAATAATTTTAGATTCAAAGTAGGTCGATAGTTAAAATGTCGTGATTCGTATCCACCTAAGGTGTTTTACTCGATAGATTCAATTGCGATTAGTTATTTCGACTAATAAGACTCACCATCTATCAAATTGTTCCCCGAGTCTTGTTAATTGAATAATTGAACAAAAGTGGCTATATTTGTAAGACTGCCTAGGGTTGGTTATGAACGAAATGTGATTTTAATTAATTGAACTAATTCTAAATTTTGAATAGTTAAAAGGGCTAATTGGTTAATTGAACTATAGTCACTTAATTGTGGCTATTTGATAAATACAAATCTGAAAATTGGTTAAAATTAGAAGAAAATACAGAATTTAGAAATGTAATAAACCTTAAGAAGTAGGGGTAAATTGGGAAAAATAAATTGGCATAATTGTAATAAGATTAAAAGAGAAGAGATACAATTGGGATAAGAAATGGTAAAGTTGTTATAAGTATGGAGGATTAATGGCAATTTGGGTTTAAAAAGGGTAGATTTAGTAGTTCCCCTTAGCAAGTAGGGGTACATTAGGTATTACATTGAAATGAAATATGGTAGAACCTTCTAGGAGGGGTTATAGTGTAACTTTAAATGAAATAACTGCAGTAATATGTCCAATAAATTAGAAATTGGAGGGTTTTCAATGAAATAATTCAAATTTGAATTTCTCTCCTATTTGGGTTTATAAATAAGCAGAAAATCTGCAGAATTAGGAACTTCTTTTTCTGATTTTTAAACTTTTGAACCTTCAGATCTTGTTTTTGATTTTTAGGACTTCCTTTAAACATTTGATAAGACTTTAAAAGCTTAGAAAATCCAGAAAAATCCCAAAAAACAGTTTGTTGTTCTTCTGAAATATGAAATTATAATTTCAGATTCATTTTCTTATTTATATCTTCAAATACATGTCAAAAAACTCAAAAAACAATCAAAATCAATAGAAGCCAAAAACAAAAAATACTGTTACATTAGATTTTCAGCTGAATTTCGATTATTAAGGCCCAATAGACATTAGTTGAAGATTCAAAATTGTTTTCAGAGGTTTCAAAGGAGTGTGAGTTGAAATTTGAGCAAATTTAAGTTTTGTGAATTGTTCATCGAGTTAAATTGCATGCTGTGTTGCTGTGTTCTTAAATCTGGCTCATCATTGAGAGATTTTGAGTTAAAATTGATCCTGATACTGCTGTTGTTAACTATGTTTGGTGCTGTTAAATTGCTGTCACTGACCTCTTCATTTCTACTTGTTTAACAATTTCGAGGTACGCATTTCAGATTTACATTGATGTACTTCATACCTGTTGATACGTGAATAAGGAGTTGGATTCAATTTTATATTCTAATTTTTTATTTCATTATGTTCAAACTGTTAAATTGATTCTGTGTTTGAAATCTCAATTACTTCAGAAGGATTGGTTAGGATTGGTATGTAATAATTGGACGCTTTCTATGAAGATTATGAGACCGTGATGTTCAATATTTTAGTATTAATATCTCATGTTAGTTTGGTTACTTTAATTGTTGAAGTCTCATGTATTAGAAAAATATAATACAATTTCATAGGTACTTTTTTCTGATAAGTTCTAAAAGGTAACTTAATAGCCTAGCCATGTATATAGTTAAATCTGAAAGCTAGTCTCATGTCTCACTACCGTTTTTTTAATAATAATCTGTCATTAACTTGGATTACTAGATAATTTTAATTAGGATTGGGCTGTTAATTAGAATTTAATGAAAATCACACGAATGAAGACTTTAATGTGAATCATTTGCATACGTCAAGTAGTTGCCAATTTAATAGTTAACTTCCGAGGTGTAAACAAAATGGCTGTAAATGACTGCAATTAAGTAATGGGCTCCAGCAGGCCTTAAATAGGCCCAAAAACTATTATAATTAGAAATTCTGTATTTTCATCAAAACTTCATAGCTATTATAAAGTTGTTATAAATTATAATAGTTCTGATTTGTCCCTTTTACAATTATGTTGATAAAATAATAATTAGTCATAATAAATAATTAGGATATTTTTCTCTTTTAGTGACAAATTAAATAGAAAATATATATTTCCTTAGGATTGACCCTTAATAAATAATAATAATGAGATGAGCCTCGTTAGACAACAAAACATACGGGGCCCTCAAAATAAATTGTTATAAAAACTTAGACTCGGGGGGACTATTTAGCAAATTTCACGGTCTTTCCAAAAGTTAACAACACGATAGACTCCTTAGGCACAACTTTAATAAAATTACTTTCCTAAATACGGGTGCGCATTTATGTGACCCAAATCTTACTCTCGGCGAAACTGAAATGCATTAAAGTCACAGGCGTACTGGTTGCGGTGTGACTCGAAATGTATTTTCGTGACGTCGCAATTCTTCTAAAATTTAAAAGCGGAACATAAAAGCACATAATGAAATATATAAAGAAATCAGATAAAAACAAAAATTGTAGTTGAGCGACCGTGCTAAAACCACGAAATCCGGGAGTGCCTAACATCTTCTCCCGGGTTAACAGAATTCCTTATCCAGGTTTCTAGTTTCGTAGATTGTAATACAGAGTCATAAATTTCTTTGGTTCGGGATTAAATTGGTGACTTGGGACACCATTATTTTTCCAAGTGGCGACTCTGAAAATTAAATAAATTGATCTCGTTCCGACTGTCCTTTAAGTGGAAAAACTCCTTCCTCGTTATTATTATATCCTTCCCGGGGTATTCATAATATCGAGGTATACCTTATTCTCTTGAACGGGAATTAAACAAAAAGGTAGTAAAAAGGGAGGTGTGACAACTCTGGCGACTTTGCTGAGGATAAGTAACCCAGAACTTCGGTTCAGGGTTTAAGAATTCGAGCTCAGTTAAATTGCTGTTTTCGTTTATATCTGATTTCATTATATGTTTTGATTAATGTGCTACATGTTTACCGCTTCGATATTATGTGAACTGTATTTATATAAAATTGTGCCGAAAACCCTTCTCTTCTTACCTCCGGGGATGTGCTTACTGGTTGAGATTCCCCTTTCTGTTAGTGTTAATACCAAAAATAAGAAAAAGAGGCCGGACAAGTTACTAAGCCAGATGACCCCGCGTGTCCCAGGTACGTAGCCCCCTCCTCGATCCAAGTTGTCCACTCGGGTACACGGTCTAGTACCAATAAATATCAGGATATTGAGCCTAGGTCTAGGACGTTTATTTGAATCATATCTGACTTAGGGGACTCAACATAGGGGTTGGGTCCGTCTAAGACAGGTGACCCGGAAATCCAAGACCGAGCATATAATATGTTGTATTTATTTGTCCTGAATTATTATGCTGATTGGCTAAATTCCTGAAAATAAAAAGAGAGAAATTTTAGAATAGAAAATATCGAAATGTCGACGAAACGTTGTCGAAAAATTTGAAAAAACAAAGTCTGAATTATAGGTGGAACAATTCTGTTGAAATAATTGGTCACAAAATAATCTAACCGAACTACGCAGGTTTGATTCTCACCACTAGGTGAGTGTCACGACCCCAAACCCGGTCGTGATGGCACCCAACACACTGCTAGGCCAGCCTGACCATTCAATAACATTCATGGAGCTAGGAGCTCACTTTATCCAATTTAAGCATAAAAACATAAGTCAATGAAGACAGAAATACCAATACGGGGATCAAGCCCCAAACAGTACAATTCCCATAGATCGAAGGGTCAAGAGTCACGAGCCTCTACATCTAACATGAGTGTAATAATGGTTTACATGATACCAAGTGCGGAAAGAAATAGCAAATATAGAATCAAAAGACAATAGGAAGGATTATCGGGTCCTGCGGACTCTGTAGCTACTTCAAATACCCTACAGAAGTCGCCTCGAACAGCTACCGGATCAGGACTGCTGAGAGGTACCTGGATCTGCACACAAGGTGCAGGGAGTAAAATGAGTACTGCTGGACTCAGTGGTAATAAATAGGGGTAAGACAGCGTAGATAAGAAATCCACAATAAAACACTATGTGAGGCTGTAGTCAATACCATGTAACAGTTCAATATCAATAGTAGAGAACCAACAAATATCAACAACATAGTATAGCAGCTAGCAGATGTAGCTAAATGCAATGCAATGCATGAAATGACCGCTACGGCGCGTAGCCCGATCTAATTTGGGTACCCGTGCACACTGTGGGGGTTCAGACTCCGGAGGGGTTCCTACAACCCAAGCACAATATCATGAATATACGCTGCGGCGCGCAGCCCGATCCACTACCAGTCAGCTAATATGCAAATGCAGCCTCGCACGCTCAAAAGTAGTTTTGAAAACTCTTTCATCATTTTTCAGTTGAAAACAATAAATGTCAAGTTCTAGAGATTGGAAATATCATGATAACAGTAATAGCTACGGTCTGGTAGTAAAACTAGCATGTCAATATCACAGAACAATGATAACGATCCTCGCAGGATCCCAATAACTGGCTCACAGCCCATAAATGTACTCAACCATCCAAGAAGGAGGTTGAACGGCTCAAGAGTAGCCAATATCATAATACAGTATCAACAAGTCGGACTAAGCTATAGTCCCCAAATCACAATCGACTCTGCACTCACAAGAAAGTACGTGTCTTGGTGCTATACAATGTCATAAAGTGGTATACCGGGGTTCGACCCACATCTATTACTCACCTCAATACGGCTCAACGACTAGTCCGCGATGCCCTTGCCACGAGAATCAAGCTCCGCACGTGTAGAATCTGATCAAATATAGTAGAAACACATCAAATTAAGCCAATGGAACGATACCCAGTCAAAACAACTCAATTTACACCAAAATGCACAAAGTTGCCAAAACCCGACTTCCGGTACGCTTCTCGAAAATTACGAAAGTCACATATTCGGAACCCTCATCTCAACACGAGTCTACGCATATAAACTTCACCAAATTCGGACTCCTTTTGCCCATTCAAACCCTTGATTTACTAAATTCAAGCCTAGGGCTATAACCTGCATAAAAATACCCCAAATTCCTCAAATTTCATGAGATAATTGCATAATATTATCAATACTAATCATAATTTGAGTCCATAGTTGATTACCTGATGAATCCCCTTGAATTTCTCTTCAAAATCGCGCAAATCACCTCTTAAGCCGAGACCCAAATGTTTTGAAATGTTTCTGAAATTTCTAACTTCTGATATAATTAAACCCTCTGCGATTTTCGCTTCTGCGGACAAATTTCCGCCTCTGCGATACTGCTTCGGCGACCAATTGGTCGCTTCTGCGAATCCCAGGTCTAATTGGCCATTTCCGCTTCTGCGAGCCTCGGACCGCTTCCGCGCATCCGTTTTTGCGGAATTTCCTCCGCTCCTGCAGGACTTCCCGCTTCTGCGCATAAGAGTCCGCTTCTACGGACTCGCTTAAGCGGCCAACACCTTCCGCTTCTGCGGATATCCCCCTCACGACCCTGGACCGCTTCTGCGACCTAAACTTTGCACCAGCGATGCTGCCCCTGTGGACCAACCTCCGCTTCAGCGAAGACCAGCGCTTCTGCGCTCCCATGTCCGCTCCTGCGCTCCCATTTCTGCAGGAGCGAAAACAACAGAACAGAACTCGAAACCTGCAATTTTTCCATGTTTTCTTCCGTTTAACCACTCGAAAACACCCCGAGGCCCCCGGGACCTCATCCAAACGTACCAACACATCCTAATACCTTATTCGAACCTGTTCCAATCCTCAAAACACGTCTAACAACACCAAAACCCACAATTCGCATCGAATTCAAGCCTAAATTCCTTAAAACTTTCGGAATTACACATTCGATCAAAATCTCGACCAAACGACGTCCGATTGACCTGAAAATTCACAGACATATCCAAAATCACATGGCGAAGCTACAGAAATTGTCGGAATTACATTCCGACCCCCGGATCAAAATCTCACCTACCGTTCGGATTTTGCCAAAATTCAACCTTAGCCAATTCAAGCCTATTTCTACACCAGACCTCCGAATTCAATTCCGATTGCTCCCCTAAGTCACAAATCACCTCCCGGAACTAACCAAATCATCATAATCCGATTCCGAGCATTCTAACTAAATAGTCAACTCTAGGTTGACTTTCCATATTCAAGCTTCCTTTCCAAAAGGCTATATGCCTCATTTTCAATCCAAATCGCTCCTAACTCACCCGATAGGCTCTAACACCGATATAAAAACATAAAACACATAAATGCAAGGTAATAGGGTGGTAATTCCCGTGACGACGGGCCGAGTCGTCACATTCTCCCCCAACTTAAACAAACGCTCGTCCTCGAGCGGACCCAGAGTTATACTACGTGCAACCCAATAGCTGAATGACCTTACCAAGCATATATTCGGGCGATCCCACATCGCAATCGCCCTATCTCACATAAATCCGATAACACCATATAGCTGAAATTTCACAAACCATCTGAACCATAAACCACATTGCACTTTCTGAAATCATATGCCAAATGCTAATCCCATGCCTATACTCAGGATACACTCGAATCCACTGCAATAACCCATACTCACTACTCCTGGTGGGATCATATGATGTATTAACAACCCAATCACTCGAGACGATAGTCTCTAATCACAACAACTGGCCACAATAACCAATTACTAGCAGAAAGAACCTTTCTCATTAGCTAAAGTCTTAGTCCAACACCTTCATATACTTCCCACGACAACCGAACATGCGATATATCGAATCCATCTCTCAGGTCACCCATTCATGAATCCATTTCCCTTTTAACTAATACCACAATAGATTTCGGAGCCGAACCTCAATATTACCTTTCTAACCAGCTGAAATCACATATACTCACACTCATTTTGGCTCCAACGATCATTTCGATTATAACACACTGCACTGGTGATATGACACCTCAACACCGGCCTAAGCCACAATTCATGATTCTATCCAAACACCATTACTCATGAAGCACCTCAAGTTACCAAGCTCAAACGGTCAGCCACACACATATTTAGGTCTGAACTAAAGCAATCGACCTTACCCATGGTGAAACAATTAGTGTATGTTATCAAATCTTGAAAGGACACAACCGATGTGCCATTCGCCAAGCGATGCTCAATACGGACTTTTCCTCAGAAGTGTCACGACCCTGGTTCACCAATCGTGAACATGTCATGACGGCACCCAGTCCCCACGACTAGGTAAGCCTAACGCGTTGCGGAATATACAAGTTTATGAACATTAACTAAGAAATAGCGGAAAAATAATATAAAAAGGAAATATAATCCGTGCCGCTTGGCACATACACCCGTCAAACACACTGTATAAAACACCACCAAGACCCAGAATCCCACGGGAAACACAGACTAAAAGAGAGTATACAACTATGGCTCTATGTGTAAAGAGTATCTAACAACGAAATGAAGGAAAAAATCTACTAATACTATCAGAATAGAAGGAGGGCCTCCGGATCCGCGGACGTAGCGAATCATACCTCGAGGTCTCCCAAAGTGCTGCTGAATCACCTAGTATGAGCCTGTCCTAATGTACCTGGATCTGCACAACAAAAGTGTGCAGAAGAGTAGCATGAGTACACCACGACGGTAGTCAGTAAGTGCCAAGCCTAACCTCGATGGAGTAGTGACGAGGAAGGTCAGGGCCCTATTGAGAAGAAACAATTACAAAATGATAATAACAATAATAAGCAGTTTAAATGATAATAATTCCGAAATAACAACAATAAAATGATTACTATAACCGTCTACAATTAAGCTAACAACAAGTAACAAACTCAAATAACAAGTCCAGGACCTGTGGGAATTGAACCCACAGTCCCATCAACAATACCCCTAGGTCTCCGAGAATCGAACCCGCAACCTATGTCTCAATAAATCTCAAGATCTCCAAGAATTGAACCTGCAGTCCACATCTCAATGATATATCAATAGCTCAGGATCTCTGGGAATCAAACCCGCAGTCCATATCTCAATAACTTAGGATCTCCGGAAATCGAACCCGCAGCCCATGTCTCAATAGATCTCAGGATCTCCGGGAATCGAACCCGTAATCCACATCTCAATAATATATCAATAGCTTAGGATCTCCGGGAATCGAACCCGCAGTCCATACAAATAACACAGGATCTCGGGAATCGAACCCGCAGTCCCTACAAATAACTCAGGATCTCGGGAATCGAACCCGCAGTCCCTACAAATATATCAATAGCTCAGGATCTCCGGGAATTGAACCCGCAGTCCATATCTCAATAACTCAGGATCTCCGGGAATCGAATTCGTAGTCCATATCTAAATAACTCAGTATCTCCGGGAATCGAACCCGCAGTCCACAAACAATATCACTCCGGGTCTCTGGGAATCTAAACCACAGCCCGGGGATCTCCGGGAATTGAACCCGCAGTCCACTAACACATCAAATAGATAAAACACACAGAGAATATAATAAGTTTAACTACAACTTCACCAAAACTAGTGCCAACAATTTATCAAGAAGTTCAAGTAAGTCAACTAGGCAATTAGACATGTTGAATCCTAGCTAATCATGCTTTTCTAACTAATATCGGGTAAAAGTAACACTTTTATCAGCTAAGAGCAGGAATATCACTAATCGGATAATTCAAGTAAAGTGTATGTTACAACAACCAACGCATGTTCATGCCCGTCACCTCGCGTACAAGGCATTTAAGCTATCACATAATATCCTAGGGGTGAAAGTTCCCCCACACGAGGTTAGACAAGCCACTTACCTCGACTCTGGTACAAAACCGCTATGATGCAACTCTCTTTCCACGAATGTCGGCCTCCACAGGTGTAGTATCTGATAAAAAATCAATAGAATCATATCAAAATAGGCCAATTGGGCATTACCCAATCAAAACAACTCAAAATACACCAAAACCCACAAGTTGCCAAAACCCGACTTTCGGTACGCTTCTCAAAAAATTACAAAAGTCACATATTCGGATCCCTCATCTCAATACGAGTCTAGGCATATAAAATTTACCAAAATCGGACTCTATTTGCCCACTCAAATTAGTGTTTTTCTTCAATTTTAGGCCTAGGGCTCAAACCCACCTTTAATCTTTCATTTACAGAGAATTAACCAAGGATTTCATGATAAAATGATGTAGTTAAGCCTCAAAACTTACCTCCAACGAATCCCCAATGATTTCCCAGCAATCTCCCGTCAATACCTTCTCTTAGAACTCAAAAATTGTGTTTTGGGGTGTGAAACCTGCGACTGGTTCTGTTCTGGTTTTAATTTCACTGCCTGGGAATTTTACCCTATGCGTTCGCGATGTCTCTCACGTGAACGCGATGCCTTGATCCTTCCCTTCTTCGCGAACGCAACATGAAGTCACGCGTCCGCGAAGGTCAACTCCCCAGTCTTCGGATTTTTCCTCTACGCGTTCGCGTCCCAGTCCACGCGAACGCGTGGCTTCTATTTTTCCTCTTACGCGAACGCGAGCCTACCCACGTGAACGCGATGCTCACTGCCTTCCTCTTAAGCGATCGCGTCTCCCAGCAACGCGAACGCAATGCCCAGTTTCCTCAGCCTACGCGAACGCGGGCCTAGCCCTCGCGAATGCGAAGGCTTAATTTCTGCCCACTGATCTGCAATTTTACAGTAGATTTTTAAGTTTCCAAAGTGCCGGATGATGGTCCGGATTCACCCCGAGGCCCGCGGAACCCCAACGAAAACCACCAACATACTCCAAAACACGATACAAACTTGTTCCAAGCATAAAACACCATCCTAAACATCAAAATCACCAATTACACACAGATTCAAGTCTAAGTTTCTTCAAAACTTCCGAAACTAATATTCAATCAAAAACCCGACCAAACGATGTCCGAATGACCTGAAAATTTGCGGACATATCCAAAATCACATAACAAAGCTACAGAAATTGTCAGAATTCCATTCCAACCTATGGATCAAAATCTCACCTATTGTTCGGATTCGCCAAAATTTCTAACTTCGGCATTTCAAGCCTAATTGAGCTACGAACCTCCAAAATACATTCCGAACACGCTCCCAACCCCGAAATCACCTAACGGAGCTAATGGAACCATCGGATTTCTGTTCTGAGGTCGTCTTAACACTGTTCTAGCTACAGGCCATTTTTCAACTATAAGGCTTCTATTTAGGGACTAAGTGTCCCAAACCACTCCGAATTCTAGAACTGACCTTCCCGACAAACCACAATTGCAGAAATGAACTTAGGGGAACAGTTAAATTGGGGATCAGGGCGTAATTTTCTAAAATGACCGGTCGGGTCGTTACAAGAAGCTAGGAAGTATTGTATACCAGGTAACATATAACCGACTCTATTTTTGCATTACACTGTTGCGGCGTGCAACCCGCTCCAATGACATACCCGTGGCGGCGTGCCACCCGATCCAGATACCATACCCGTGGCGGCGTGCCACCCGATCCAAATAACCATACCTGTGGCGGCGCGCCACCCGATTCATATAGAACCCTCACCAAAGAAATGCGCGTCGAGTCAAGTTGCTCATTATAGTAAACATGTAGAGCCTCAAGCTCGGCCACAAGAAATGCATCCAAATAACAGAACTAAATCAATGGTAGGAACCTCTGCACTGACATCTGCCACGAAGGCCCAACTAGCAAAGCAATATCTACCAGCCGTCCGCTAGTCCTGGGGTACAACTACCCCGCTGGAGCATACTCTGATGCGCTCTGCTACGCAATTTGTGCCATTCCATCATAGTCCATATCACATTAGTCTAGACAACCTAACCCATGACAACCAGTCAGCAATCAAGTATCATAATCCGAATTCGTCACATCAAGTTGAGAGAAAGCCACTAGAGCTTCCGATTTCCAATAATCACAAAACGGTGTCGATACACATGATATACAACCACTGCATATGAGGACTAAAAATAACTTCAAGTCTCCACTGCCTGATTCCGTACTTCACCGTACGAATACATAACGCACATCAAGTGTCCATTCATACCACGAAAGCCATTTAGAAATTTCACTATGGCATCAACAACTCAGTTATTACAGTCGATCCAACAAGAGAATACCACCATACCACTAGTTATTATCAGTTTACATTACCTTGTCCTTTTGGACAATATTCCCTGCCAATTCACTAGAATAGCTGTACCATTTTTCTTAATCACCAGAAAGATCGATTCTCTAAATCACATGCAGCTTCCCGCGCTGCTAAATAATTTTAATGACTCCCCATATATTAGGGACTGATCTCAAAACCTTGAATATGCCATTATCAACTTTCCATAACATATCGCATATACCATACCACACTAAGACAACATGGAAATTCATATCCCTTTCCTACGCCGCAAACATCGGCGCACTCAACTAGTCAAGGGCTTTCATGATCCCATATAGGGAAAACTCATTACTCATTCCAAGCCTTGCATACAACAACAACAACAACAACAACCCAGTATAATCCCACTTAGTGGGGTCTGGGGAGGGTAGTGTGTACGCAGACCTTACCCCTACCCTGGGGTAGAGAGGCTGTTTCCAAATAGACCCCGGCATCCTTCCCTCCAAGAACTTCCCACCTTGCTCTTGGGGAGACTCGAACTCACAACCTCTCGGTTGGAAGTGGGGGTTGCTTACCATCAGAGCAACCCCTCTTGTCGGAAAAATGCACTCATTTTCAAACCACGGTAAAACACATCATAAACTCTTTCTCCCAATTACATTGCATGAGTTAAACTGCCAGGACTGAGTCCTTATACCCATATCGAGTTACACAACTGCCAACACTCAAGACCTTTGTTGCACAATATCTGCAAGACTCATTACTTCAAACACATACCAGGAATTAATCGTATTCCTTATCATACCGCTTCGGTTTATTAACAAGTTGTTCCATTTACCCAGTTTCCTTTCTGATTCATCTTTAGTTTAATATTAGCCTTTACTATAGCACCATAATACATCAACTCATGTTACCACACGAGACTCGTACATAAGACCACACCGTCTAAGACCCATAGGCCACTGAATACTCTCTCAATGTTTCCCAGAAGGACCACATTCTACAATACTTTATTTTGAAGAACTTCTTGCGATTTGAATTCGTTATCATTACCTTCCAATACGGTTACATAGAATCCCATCATTCACATAGTATAACACAAGTCTTGATCTCTTCTAACGAAACCACCATCTTTAGCCGCATGCACAATCTTAAGACACCTGACTGTTACAAGCAAAATCTTGAACACCGTACAACAATTCTCGGGCGTCACTCACCCTTACTCAACTGTAGTTCAACTGTCTTAGTGAACAGAACCACTCGTGACTTGCTATAACTCTGACACCGCAGAACATGATTACATACAGATACAATTAGCTATCTTTTTTTTCTATACACCGAACATTCCTTACCAACAGCAGTTCAAAACATCCTAGTATTTATTCATATCTACGAAGCACCATAACCTTTATCAAAATTTTTCCAACATACCTGGAGACAGAACCAACACAGCACACCACAGTGCAGTCAGTTAACCAACAATAACCTCCCCAACTTGGCTCGGAGCCATACATCAAATCACTTTTAGCCACTCATAGCATTCTTACTCAAATGATGCCACAATGTTCTAGTTAGATTAAACTCAAGTCCTTTACAAGCTTCTTTAGAGATTCGAATTATCAGACATCTTCACTCCTTTTCAATTCTTGTATTCATTTATACACAACAGTTAAGCCCATTCTTTAGGTGACAAAAATCTTTCCTAAGTCCCAAATTTTCCAAAAATTTTGACAGTGTTTCCTTTGTAATTTGGCGTATCCACCTGCCAGAGAATCACTAAAACCATCCTAGGAATACATTCACAACTCGACAAGACATCACAATGCATATCGACAACATTAGTCTCAATACTACACAAATCATATTATCATAATTGTTACATGAACATGCATTGTACCTGCTCGAATCATAACACATATCAAATACCTTTCAATTACACATGAGGATCAACCCACCTACTTCTTCTCAATTTAGCATTTCAGCACAATACCTTCCACCAGGATACACATAGCATAATCACTTTAGTCTTCCCGAGTTTGAACTCGTTCCACTACATATAAGGCACTTTACCTTCCAATTAAGAAATATGGTAAATATTCACCACGCCCATAGCTCGGGGCTACACAACAGATTAGATAAGAGTCGAACAATTAACAGCTCATCCACTAGTAAGACTCCCTAATACTCTACAGATCGGTACAAGGCCTCAAACATGGCTACTAGCCCAAATACATAGATATAAGCCCAGTCTCAGTCATTATACATAGTAATCTATCAATCGAGAAGGACCAAGTCCAAATTCCCAGTCACAATACCACCACGCTCGTCACATGACGCGTGTATCATCTCAGCATAGCACTGTATAGTGAAAATACGGGGTTTCAAACCCTCAATACATTATCTATTTCCACCACTCACAAAATCAGCACCTCGATGCTCAAGTCATAAACAAGGTCCAGCCTCAAGTCGTCCTGACTGGCCCACATGAACTCACAGAGATTATGTGTCGCCCCTCGATCGGGGAATCACAAGCCATAAGGCAATTTATATTACAGAGCGCTCGATGCGTACACATGTGTGTGGAGGGAATTTCAAAAAGTGAACCTCAAGCCGAATCAAGTACGCACGATAAGAATTCCAAGAAGTGTGAAGTGTTTCCTAAAGGTTCGCAGCCTCCCGAGGATAAGTACATGCATCCCCGTACCGATCCACAAGACTCTACTAACCGGCTCAAGACTCATGAGGCCTAGTAAACCTAGGCTCTGATACCAACTTGTCACGACCCCAAACCCGGTCGTGATGGCGACCAGCACACTGCTAGGCCAACCCGACCATTCAACAACATTCATGGAGCTAGGAGCTCACTTTACCCAATTTAAGCATAACAAAATAAGTCAATGAAGACAGAAATACCAATACGGGGATCAAGCCCCAAACAGTACAACTCCCATAGACCGAAGGGTCAAGAGTCATGAGTCTCTACATATAACATGAGTGTAATAATGGTTTACATGATACCAAGTGCAGAAAGAAATAGCAAATACAGAATCAAAAGACAATAGGAAGGAGTATCGGGTCCTGCGGACTCTGCAGCTACCTCGAATACCCTACAGAAGTCGCCTCGAACAGTTACCGGATCAAGACTGCAAAGAGGTACCTGGATCTGCACACAAGGTGCAGGGAGTAAAATGAGTACTGCCAGACTCAGTGGTAATAAACTGGTGTAAGACATCGTAGATAAGAAATCCACAATAAAGCACTATGTAAAGCTGTAGTCAATACCCTGTAACAGTTCAATTCAATAGTAGAGAACCAACAAATATCCACAACATAGTATAAATGCTAGCAGATGTAGCTAAATGCAATGCAATGCATGAAATGACTGCTACGGCACGTAGCCCGATCCAATTTGGGTACACGTGCTCACTGTAGGGATTCAAACTCCGGAGGGGCTCCTACAGCCCAAGTACAATATCATGAATATACGCTGCGGCGTGCAACCCGATCCACTATAAGTCAGCTAATATGCAAATGCAGCCTCGCGAGCTCAAAAGTAGTTTTGAAAACTCTTTTATCATTTTTTTTCCATTTGAAAACAGTAATATCAAAGTTCCAAAGATTGGAAAATCATGATAACAATAATAGCTACGGACTGGTAGTAAAACTAACATGTCAATATCACAAAACAATGATAACGATCCTCGCAGGATCCCAATAACTGGCTCACAGCCCATAAATGTACTCAACCATCCAAGAAGGAGGTTCAACGGCTCAAGAGTAGCCAATATCATAATACAGTATCAATAGGTCGGACTAAGCTATAGTCCCCAAATCACAATCGACCCCGCACTCACAAGAGAGTACGTGTCTCGCTGCTATACAACGTCAAAAAGTGGTATACCGGGGTTTCGAACCAACTGGTCATCACCCACATCTATTACTCACCTCAATACGGCTCGACGACTAGTTCGCGATGCGCTTGCCACGAGAATCAAGATCCGCACGCGTAGAATCTGATCAAATATAGTAGAAACACATCAAATTAAGCCAATGGAACGATACCCAGTCAAAACAACTCAATTTACACCAAAATGCACAAAGTTGCCAAACCCGACTTCCGGTACGCTTCTCAAAAAATTATGATAGTCACATATTCGGAACCCTCATCTCAACACGAGTCTAAGCATATAAATTTCACCAAATTCGGACTCCTTTTCCCATTCAAACCCTTGATTTCTAAATTCAAGCCTAGGGCTATAACCTCCATAAAAATACCCCAAATTCCTCCAATTTCATGAGATAATTGCATAATATTATCAATACTAATCATAATTTGAGTCCATAGTTGATTACCTGATGAATCCACTTGAACTTCTCTTCAAAATCGCGCAAATCGCCTCTTAAGCCGAGACCCAAATATTTTGAAATGTTTCTAAAATTTCTAACTTCTGATATAATTAAACCCTCTATGATTTTTGCTTCTGCGGACAAATTTCTGCCTTTGCGATACCGCTTTCGTGACCAATTGGTCGCTTCTGTGAATCCCAAGTCTAATTGGCCATTTCCGCTTCAGCGAGCCACGGACCATTTCTGCGCGTCCGCTCCTGCAAAATTTCCTCCGCTCCTGCGGGACTTCCAGCTTCTGCGCATAAGAGTCCGCTTCTACGGACTCGCTTAAGCGGCTAACACTTCCGCTTCTGCGGAAATCCCCCTCACGACCCTGGACCGCTTCTGCGACCTAAACTCCGCACCAGCGGTGCCGCCCCTGCGGACCAAGCTCCGCTTTTGCGAAGACCAGCGCTTCTGCCCTCCCATGTCCGCTCCTGCGGACTCGCTCCTGCGCTCCCATTTCCGACGGAGCGAAAACAACAGGACAGAACTCGAAACCTGCAATTTTTCCATATTTTCTTCCGTTTAACCACCCGAAAACACCCCGAGGCCCCCGGGACATCATCCAAACGTACCAACACATCCTAATACCTTATTCAAACCTGTTCCAATCCTCAAAACACGTCTAACAACACCAAAACCCACAATTCTCATCGAATTCAAGCCTACATTATATAAAACTTTTTGAATTACACATTCGATAAAAAACCCGACCAAACGACGTCCGATTTACCTGAAAATTCATTGACATATCCAAAATCACATGACGAAGCTACAGAAATTGTCGAAATTCCATTCCGACCCACGGATCAAAATCTCACCTACCGTTCGGATTTCGCCAAAATTCAACCTTAGCCCATTCAAGCCTATTTCTACACCGGACCTCCGAATTCAATTTCGATCGCTCCCTTAAGTCACAAATCACCTCCCGGAACTAACCAAATCATCAGAATCCGATTCCGAGCACTCTAACTAAATAGTCAACTCCAGGTTGACTTTCCATATTCAAGCTTCCTTTCCAAAAGGCTATATGCCTCATTTTCAATCCAAATCGCTCCTAACTCACCCGATAGGCTCTAACACCGATATAAAAACATAAAACACATAAATGCAAGGTAATGAGGTGGTAATTCCCGTGGCGACGGGCCGGGTCATCACAGTGAGATACGTAGGCAACCCTCATTTGGTCCAACCACCCTTTTCAAAAAATCAAAAAAATGTGTGTTTAATTTTATCAATAAAATTAAAGTGATGCCGGTTTTGAAAATAGCCGAATATTCTGAAAGGATGCTGGAAGTCTGTTTTTGCAAAAATAGCTACTTTGAGTAATTTTAAATAATTTGCAGGAACATCCTTGAAATATTCCTTTACGAAAATGTTAAAAGGCCGTATTCGCAAAATCAAGTTTGGGTTCACAACACTTTTCAAAAAATAACCAAAAAAATGTCAAAATTTTAATTTTTGTTATAAATAAGTCAGGTGATGTCATTCTTGTTTAAAATAAGCCGAATGTTCCCCAAAAGGACGCCGGAAGGCTGTTTTTGCAAGAATAGCCACTCTGAGTCATTTTTAATAATTTGCAGGCATTGCCTTGAAATATTCCTTCGCAGAAATGTCGAAAGGCCGTATCCACAAAATCAAGTTTGAGTTATCACTCAATTTGTTAAAAAATAACCACTTTATCAAATAAGCCATTACATGGTCGGTTTTGCTGAAACAGCCATATTTGGCATTTAAATTTCCTCACTCTTGTGTTGGCATGTGGTGATGCTGAATGATGCCCCATGGGCCCCAAGATGAGATATTTTGATTTGATTTTAGTCATCGAATTTGTAGTTTCTTAAATAAAATTTTGCACAAAATAGCCACTTTGCTGAATAAGCCATTATATGGCCAATTTTGTAAAATAGTCATAATTGACATAAAAATATTCTTATTTTTTGTAGAAATATCCGGCACAAGATGTGAGAGCTTTTCATCAAAGTTTGTAGTTGGAGTCGGCTTCTATAATTTTCCTTCAAAGAAAACAAATAAAAAAAATCAAATAAACATCTCTTTATTTCTTGCATTAATTTGCAAGAACTACGCTCGGTTTGATTCATGCGGGGTCATGATACGTAGGCAATCCACATAGGATTCGACCATATCCATAACCAAAAAAAAAGTGAAAAACTACAAAAGAAAAAAGAAGAAAAAAAACACAAAAAAGGGAAAGAGAAAAGAAAATAGCATAAAAACAAAGAAGTCAATAAGCGAAATACCTTAACGCTAACATGGTGGTTTTGTTTTGTTAATTCAGAAAGTTGAGGTGGTTGGTTGTGGTAAATTGGAAAAACAAGATTCAAGGAAAATGATAAATGGCATCAGAGCTATTACAAGTGCTCAAGAGACTCAGAGTCAAAACGTTCAACAAGGGTTTATTGTGGTCGAGGAAAATAGAATATTGAGACAACAAATGCATCAAGCATGGGTCAATGGCCAGGGACATCCTTCTTATGAGTCGCAATTTTTTATACAACAAGAACAAGACCACTTTCCCGAGTACCAATCGTACTCGTTTGATCTTCCCGTGAACATTGAGAAGCCTACCCGAAAAAAGGTACAGGAAGAAATAGCCAATAGAATGGAAAGATTAGAACAACAGCTGAAAAACATGCAAGAAATGACAGGTCAAAAGAGTGTTTCCTTCAGAGATCTATGTATGTTCCCCGATGCCCACTTGCCGTCTGGTTTCAAAGTTCCAAAATTTGAAAAGTACGATGGATGGGGAAACTCCATAGCCCACCTAAAAAGGTATTGCAACCAATTAAGAGGTGTGGGAAGAAATGACGAATTGCTTATGGCTTATTTTGGGGAAAGCCTTTCCGGAGTAGCATCAGAATGGTTTTGGGATCAAGACACGTCTTGTTGGTACGTCTGGGATGACATGGCACGGGTTTTTATCAAATAGTTTGATACAATATAAGCATCATCCAAAACCGCATTTCCCTTTCTAAACTGAAAAAGAAACCCACTGACAATTTCAGGGAATATGCCATCAAATGGAGAGAGTAGGCAGCTAGAGCTAAGCCACCCATGGATGATCACGAGTTGGCCACTGCTTTCCTTCAGGCCCAAGATCTAGATTACTTTCAAAACATGATATATGCAGTTGGTCAATCCTGTGAAGAAATAATCAAAATGGGAGAAATGGTGGAAGATGGTCTTAAGACAGGCAAAATGTGACGACCCAAAGGGCCATCACCTGTTTTCCTCACTTGTTCTGCATTTTCGAGGCCTTGAAAACCTTATTTTATATGGCCTCAATTTACGTGCATAATCCGGGCATGTAGCCAGAAACTTTTTGTGATAGAATATGTGAATTCTATGAAAAATTTGAAGAAAAGTGATATTAATATTGATATAGTTGACTTCGGTCAACGTTTTTGGTAAACGGATGCGGACCTGAGATCGGACAGTCCCAGAAGGATCGTAGGAAAATATGGGACTCGAGCATGTGTCCGGAGTTGAATTTTGAGGCTTAGAGCCCAAGATATGAATTTTTCTGTTAAATTGTTTTTGCTGAAATTATTAAATGAAAATGGATTAAAAGACCATGGTATCGGGCTCGTATTTTGGTTCCGACGACCGGTACAAGTATTAAATATTATATAAGTGCTTTCTGAAAAGTTTGGTGACATTTGGATGTCGTTTGATGTGTTTTGAACCTTGAGTTCGAAATTTGAAAGTTATGAAGTTAAAAGAAAGATAATCATGAACTTAAGCCTTGATTTGATGAAAACGATGTTATATTGGCGATTTGATCGCACGAGCAAGTTTGTAATATGTTTTTGAAGCTTTGTTCATGTTTGTCTTGGAGCCCGAGGGCTCGGGTAAAGATTTGATAGGCCGTTGAAGCAAATTCTGAAAAATAACACAGCTGGTATTTTCATCCAGCTGGTATATTCGCAATTGCGAAGAATTTCTCGCAATTGCGAGAGGACCTAGATTAGCCTTGGTTCACAAATGTGAACCAATCTTCGCAAATGTGAATATGGTAGGATAATGCCCAGGCTCGCAAATGCGAGGAAAAATCTCGCAAATGCGAGGAAGTCAGGAAACACTTCAAGTTCGCAAATGCGAACAATGTCTCGCAATTGCGAGGCTGACAAACCTTGGGCCAAGTTCGCAAATGCGAACGTTTTCTCACAAATGCGAGAGCAAAAGACCAAAACCTGCTATGTTTGCAATTGCGAACAAACGTTCGCAATTATGATAACCGCAACTGTGCAATATGATACTTAAACGAATTTTACACCTCTTTTCTTCATTCTTTCAAAACCCAACACACCACAAACGATTGTCCAAGAGAAAAATCACTCCAAAACACGTGTAAGTCACTTTTACTTAATTCTTTCAATTCCTAACATCAGTAAACATGTTTTTAAGAGAAATCAAAGGTTTTCATGGTACAACCTAATTTTTTCATGAATTGGGGAATTGGACCTCGAATTGAGGTCCGATTGTGAAACCAATCATATATTTGGACTCGTGAGGGAATGGCTAACCGGATTTTGGTCCAAACCCAGAGTTCCGACCACGTGGGACCAGGGGCGTTTTGGGAAATTTTGGGATAAACTTTGATAAAACCGTTTTTAAGCATCCAAACCAAATTATATAGTATTTATTAATGTAATTGAATCAATTGTGACTAGATTTGAGCAAGTTGAAAGCTGAAATTCGAGGTAAAGCTATAGTTGAACGATAAAATTGGACTTCAAGGCTAGAGGTAAGTGATTGATCTATCCTAGCTTGAGGGAATAGGATTTATGTGCTATTTGCTATGTGATCGAGTGCGGTGTATGGGCTGTGGCGACGAGCATCCATACACTGGCGTCTAGCATGATCGTGAGTCGTTTGTCGATATCTATTGTGGGATGTTTTTCAGATGAAATCTTGAACCCTTGCCGGGTTGTGAAATTGATCACTGTTTTCCCTTGCCGGAACTTTATTATAATGTGGATTATTGTCTTCCCTTGCCGGGACCTTGTTGTAATGATTAATGTGTCCCTTGCCGGGATGGTTCATGATTATTGTTTTCATTCTTTTGCCTTTAACTGTGATTGTTATTTGGGTGAGGAAGAGTGATAATGCACGAAGGGTGATGCCGTGCTTGTTTACTAATTTTGCACAAAGGTTAATGTCGTGCCTTGTTTTATTGATTATGCACGAAGGATTATGTCGTGCCTTATATTATTGACTATGCACGAAGGGTAATGCCGTGCCTTGTTATTGATTATGTACGAAGGAACATGTCGTGCCTTGTGATATTGATTATGCGCGAAGGAACATTCCATGCCGTTGTTATTTGAATCATGCACGAAGGATCATGCCGTGCCATGGATGTGAGGATGAGAGTAAAAGCACGAAGGGTGATGCCGTGCAACTATTTGATATTCTTTGTTTTGATATTAACTGTTTCCTTTATACTTTAATTTTCATTATTGATCTTATAGATGTTGCTGACTATTGTGTTTTACCCTATTATGATACTTCTCGTTGAATTTGTTACTTGGTATTTCTTGTTATCTTGTGGTGTACATATATAGAACTGCACAAGTTTATGTGAGTGTCTGGTCCTAGGCTTGTCACTACTTTGTCGGGATAGGCCAGACACTTACCAGCACATGGGGTCGGATTGTGCTGATACTGCACTTCTGTGCATTTTTGCACAGGTCCAAGTTTTGAGCAGGAGCAACAGCAGCAACAGCAGTAGATTATTCGTAGGAGTTGAGCATTCCGAGACTGAGGTAGCTTACATGCGTCCGCAGGCCCGGTGTCTTTTCTATTTACTTATACTATTTGCTGTGGTCTCATTGTTCCGAGACAGACATATATTTATCATTTTCTTTCAGACCATTATGTGTAGTATTCATTAGTAGTTTGTGAGTTAGTTACTCCATGTCTTGGGTAGAGGATTTCATCAGTGTTTTACCTTAGTATTGTTTATCTCTATGTTGAAAGTCTTCCGCGTTTAATAACTTGAATAATTATTTCTCTTGCTAGTAAGTATGAGTATAAAAATAATGATATGAACAGGATGATGTTGAATGAATTAGCTTGCCTACCACGAGTAGGCGCCATTACGATCCCGATGATGGGGGAAAATCCGGGTTGTGACAAGTTGGTATCAGAGCTCTAGGTTACATAGGTCTCACCACTCACGAACAAGCTTAGTAGAGTTTGAAGGGTAGGTACGGAGACGTCTGTACTTGTCCTCCAGAGTCTATTGAGTTAGGAAAGAGTCACTCATTTGTTCCTTCTTGTCGTGCGACTTTTTCCTCAAATACTGATTGAATTTCTACTCTGTCATTTCGCAGATGGTGAGGACACGCGCTTCTTCATCTGTTGATCATCAGCCTGAGCCTCAGGCAACTCCCGTGAGGAGCAGGGGCCGAGGCCGTATCTGAGGCCGTGGTAGGGGCAGAGCTCAGCCCCAGGTAGTTATTCCAGAGGTGGAGCCTCATGTTGAGATTGGTGAGGAGGTTCCAGTCCCAGCAGCTCTAGTGGGCCCCAGCTCAGGTCCTAGGGGAGGCCTTATTTAACCCGGATCTTCGGGAGGTTCTGGTCAGAATAGCGGATTTTATGGACAGTGTTGCCAGAGCAGGCTTATTACCAGCTGCACCAGCCGCTTCTCAAGCTAGAGGAGGGGTCCAGACTCCTGTTGCACGCACCCGGAGCTAGTAGCTCCCCAGCCTCAGGCACCAGTAGTTCAGCCAGTTGCGGCCACTCAGTCAGGTACTATAGCTCAGGCCGGAGATGGAGCGGCCATGACTTCTGATTCTCTATAGAGACTTGATCGGTTCTCCAAGCTGTTTACCACTACTTTCAGTCACATCAGAGGATCCTCAGGACTTCTTATTCAGTTGCCACGAGATTCTCAAGAATATGGGAATAGTGGAATCCAATGGAGTTGATTTCTGCACATTCATGCCTTCAGGATCTGCCAAGACTTGGTGGAGAGATTACTGTTTAACTCGACCAACAGGGTCCCCAGATTTGATATGGTACCAGTTTGCAGAGCTATTCTTGGAGAAGTTTCTCCCTGTTACTCAGCGAGAGGCACTTTGGAGGCAGTTTGAGTGCCTCCGGTAGGGTACTATGACTGTCACTCAGTATGAGACGAGGTTTGTTGATCTGGCACGTCATGTAGTTATGATATTCCCTACATATCGGGAGAGGGTCCGCAGGTTTATAGATGGTCTAAATCAGCCGATTAGACTTCAGATGGCTGTAGGAGTTGCGAGTGATATATCTTTTCAGGAGGCAGCTAATACAGCTCGTAGAGTTGAGATGGCTCTTGCTCGGGGAGGTGGTTATCCTTCAGACAAGAGGCCTCATCATTCTGGCAGAGTTGTTGGTTCTTCTTTTGGAG
This sequence comes from Nicotiana noctiflora, assembly GCA_032618575.1. Lineage (NCBI taxonomy): Eukaryota > Viridiplantae > Streptophyta > Magnoliopsida > Solanales > Solanaceae > Nicotiana > Nicotiana noctiflora. The sequence goes on along the minus strand of JASVEL010004452.1, from coordinate 17,530 downwards.
GTAGGGAATCTTTTGATAGGGCCAGTCTTCCAGACCTTTTCAGTCAGCCCTCTAGGCTTCACAGGGTGGACCAGGTGATCGTGGGTTTCGTGAGCAGTATTTAGGTCAGCCTCCCATTAGTGCTCAGCTTCTTCAGAGTTTTCATGGAGGCCATTCAGGTCGTCAGGGCCAGCAGCCCCACCAACCTAAATGTTTTTACGGTTGTGGTGACCCAGGTCATCCTGCCAGGTTTTTCCCTCGAATGGCAGGCAACACTCAACAGCGGGGTCCTCGTCCCATGATTCAGGCCCCAGCTGACCCACAACCTGCCCAGCCAGCCAGAGGCGGGGGTAGAGATCGTAGAGGTGGAGGTCGAGATCGTAGAGGTGGAGACCGTCCAACCAGAGGTAGAGGTCAGCCAGTGATGACCGTCCCAGAGATGTAGCTCAGAGGGGAGGTGCTGATCCCCGATTTTATGCTTTACCAGCCAGGCCAAAGGCAGAGGCATCAGATGTTGTGATTACAGGTACCATTCTTGTTTGCGACAGAGGTGCTTCAGTATTATTTGACCCTGGGTCTACATATTCATATGTGTCTTCCTACTTTGCACTGTATCTGGCCGTGCCTAGCTATGCCCTGGACATTCCAGTTTATGTGTCCACACTAGTGGGGGACTCTATAGTAGTCGACCGGGTGCATCGTTCATGCGTAGTTATATTTGGGAGTCTTGAGACCCGTCTTGATCTGTTGCTATTAGACATGGTGGATTTCGATGTCATATTGGGGATGGACTGGTTGTCCCCATATCATGCTATCTTAGATTGCCATGCCAAGATAGTGACCTTGGCCTTGCCAGAATCACCCCGACTAGAGTGGAGAGGGACCTCAAGCCACTCCATTCGCATTGTTATTTCCTATGTTAAGGCTCGACGCATGGTCGAGAAGGGGTGCCTAGCTTATTTAGCATATGTTCGTAATTCTAGCGCAAAAATTCCTCCTATTGATTCAGTTCCTATTGTACGGGAGTTTCCCAAGGTTTTCCCTTCAGACCTGCCGGTCATGCCACCCGAAAGGGATATTGATTTTATGTATTGATCAGGCACCGGGCACTCAGCCCATCTCTATTCCACCCTATCGTATGGCTCCGCTAGAGGTAATGAAGTTAAAAGATCAGTTGCAAGACTTTCTAGAAAAGGGCTTTATTAGGCCTAGTGTTTCTCCCTAGGGAGCACCCGTGTTATTTGTGAAGAAGTAGGATGGCTCGATGCGGATGTGTATTGATTATTGACAATTAAACAAAGTGACGATAAATAACAAGTATCTACTGCCGAGGATTGATGATTTGTTTGATCAGCTCCAAGGAGCGAGGGTGTTCTCAAAAATAGACTTGAGGTCGGGCTACCATCAGCTGAAGATCAGGGCGGCTGACATTCCCAAGACAGCCTTTCGCACTAGATACGGGCACTAGGAATTCCTTGTCATGTCCTTCGGGTTGTCCAATGCCCCAGCAGCATTCATGGAGTTGATGAATCGGGTGTTCAGGCCTTATTTAGATATGTTTGTGATAGTCTTTATAGATGACATCCTGGTATACTCCCACAGCCAGGAAGAGCACGAGCAGTACCTCAGAGTGGTTCTTCATACTCTGAAGGATAATCAGCTATATGCCAAAATTTCGAAATGTGAGTTCTGGTTGAGTTCGGTGGCATTTCTGGGTCATATTGTATCAGTGAAAGGTATTTAGGTGGACCTAAAGAAGATTTAGGCAGTCCAGAATTGGCCTCGACCAGCTTCAGTGAACGAGCTCCGGAGTTTCTTGGGGTTAGAAGGTTACTACCGTCGATTTGTAGAGGGGTTCTCTTCTTTTACATCCCCGATGACCAGGTTGACCCAAAGGGTGCCCAATTCCAGTGGTCAGATGAGTGTGAGGCGAGCTTCCAGAAGCTCAAGACAGCCTTGACTACAACACCAGTACTGATACTACCTACGGGTGCAGGGCCTTATACTGTTTACTGCTATGCATCCCGTGCCGGGCTTGGAGAGGTATTGATGCAGGATGGTAAGGTTATTGCTTACGCTTCGATACAGCTAAAAATACATGAGAAGAATTATCCGGTTCATGATCTTGAGCTGGCAGCAGTGGTTCATGCTTTAAAAATCCGGAGGCATTATCTATATGGTGTGGCGTGTGAGGTATACACGAATCACAAAAGCCTAAAGTACTTATTCAAGCAAAAGGAGTTGAATTTACGATAGCGGAGATGGTTAGAGTTGCTGAAGGACTATGATGTTACTATCCAATATCACCCAGGTAAGGCCAACGTGGTGGCCGATGCATTGAGTAGAAAGTCTGCCAGCATGGGTAGTCTTGCGTACATTTCGGTCAGTCAGAGACCACTAGATCTAGATGTCCAAGCCTTAGCCAACCAGTTTGTGAGACTAGACTTTTCTGAGCATAGCAGGGTGTTAGCCCGCACGGTCGCTCGTTCATCTCTACTAGAGCGTACCCGTGACATGGAATTTGATGATCCTCATTTGCGTGACTTGAGAGATACTGTACAGCGGGGAGGTGCCATGAAGGTAAATCTAGACGATGATGGAGTATTGAGGTTGCAGGGACGAGTTTGTGTGCCCAATGTCGAGGGGATTCGAGAGTTGATCTTAGCAGAGTCCCACAGTTCATGGTATTCTATTCACCCGGGCACCGCGAAGATGTATCAGGATTTACGGCAGCACTATTGGTGGCGCATGAAGAAGAAGGACATCGTTGTGTATGTCGCTCGGTGTCTAAATTGTCAGCAGGTGAAATATGAGCACCAGAGGCCTGGTGGTGTATTCCAGAGAATTGAAATTATCGAGTGGAAATGGGAGCGGATCACAATGGACTTCATTACCGGACTTCCTTTGACTCGGAGGAAATTTGATGTTATTTTGGTCATTGTTGATAGGCTGACCAAGTTAGCACACTTCATTCCAGTATCTGTCTCTTACTTATTGGAGAGGTTAGCAGAGATTTACATCGGGGAGATTGTTCGTCTTCATGGGGTGCCGGTGTCTATTATCTCATATAGGGGTACGCAGTTTACCTCGCATTTCTGGAGGGCGATCCAGCAGGAGCTAGGCACCCAGGTTCAGTTGAGTACAGCTTTCCATCCTCAGACGGACGGTCAGTCCGAGAGGACTATTCAGATCCTAGAGGACATGCTCCGAGCCCGTGTCATTGATTTTGGAGACTTGTGGGACCAGTTTCTGCCATTAGCAGAGTTCGCCTACAATAACAGCTACCAGTCTAGCATTCATATGGCTCCATATGAGGAGTTGTATGGTAGGCGATGTCGGTCTCCAGTCGGATGGTTCGAGCCGGGAGAGGCTTGGCTGTTGGGTACAGACTTAGTACAGGAGGCCTTAGACAAGGTCAAGACTATCCAAGAGAGATTGCATTCATCTCTGTCCAGACAGAAAACTTATGCGGATTGTAAGGTTCGAGATGTAGATTTCATGGTTTGCGAGCGGATATTACTCCGAGTATCGCCTATGAAGGGCGTGTTGAGGTTCAGAAAGAAAACTCAGCCCTAGGTATATTTGTCCATTTGAGATTCTGAACCGAGTAGGAGAGGTGGCTTATAGACTAGCTCTGCCACCTAGCTTATCAGCCGTGCATTCATTTTCTCATGTATCTATGCTTCGGAGGTACCACGACGATCCCACACATGTATTAGACTTCAGTACTATCCAATTGGACAATGATTTATCCTACGAGGAGGAGCCGGTGGCCATTCTAGACCGGCAGGTTCGATAGTTGAGATCGAAAAGTTTTCCTTCTGCGCGTGTTCAGTGGGGAGGTCAGCCTCCTGAGGCATTGACCTGGGAGTCCGAGTCCGATATGCGGAGCCGCTACGCATATTTGTTCCCCGACTCAGGTACTTCCTTCTTTTGTCCGTTCGAGGACGAACGGTTGTTTTAGAGGTGGAGTATGTGATGACCCAAAGAGTCATCACCTTTTTTCCTCAATTGTTCCGCGTTTCTGAGGCCTTGAAAACCTCATTTTATGTGGCCTCAATTTACGTGCATAATCCGGGCATGTAGCCGGAAAAATTTTGTGATAGAATATGTGAATTCTATGAAATATTTGAAGAAAAGTGATATTACTATTGATATAGTTGACTTTGGTCAACATTTTTGGTAAACAGACCCGGACCTGAGATCGAGACGGTCTCGGAAGGTCCGTAGGAAAATATGGGACTCGGGCATGTGTCCGGAGTCGAATTCTGAGGCCTAGAGCCCAAGATATGAATTTTTCTGTTAAATTATTTTTGCTGAAATTATTAAATGAAAATGGATTAAACGACCATGGTATCGGGCTCGTATTTTGGTTCCGACGCCCGGTACAAGTCTTAAATATTATATAGGTACTTTCTGCAATTGGTGACATTTGGATGACGTTTGATGTGTTTTGAACCTTGAGTTCCAAATTTAAAAGTTATGAAGTTAAAAGAAAGATAATCATGAACTTGAGGCTTGATTTGATGAAAACAATGTTATATTGGCGATTTGATCGCACGAGCAAGTTTGTAATATGTTTTTGAAGTTGTGTTCATATTTGTCTTGGAGCCCGAGAGCTCGGGTAAAGATTTGATAGGCCGTTGGAGCAAATTCTGAAAAATAACACAGCTGGTATTTTCACCCAGCTGGTATCTTCGCAATTGCAAAGAATTTCTTGCAATTGCAAGAGGACCCAGATTAGCCTTGGTTCGCAAATGCGAACCAATCTTCGCAAATGTGAAGATGGAAGGATAATGCCCAGGCTCGCAAATGCGAGGAAAAATCTCGCAAATGCGAGGAAGTCAGGAAACACTTCAAGTTCGCAAATACGAACAATGTCTCGCAATTGCGAGGCTGACAGACCTTGGGCCAAGTTCGCAAATGCGAACGTTTTCTCGCAAATGAGAGAGAAACAGACCAAAATTTGCTATGTTCGCAATTGCAAACAAACGTTCGCAATTGCGATAACCGCAGCTGTGCAATCTGATACTTAAACGAATTTTACACCTCTTTTCTTCATTCTTTCAAAACCCAACACACCACACATGATTCCCCAAGAGCAAAATCACTCCAAAAACACTTGTAAGTCACTTTTTACTTAATTCTTTCAATTCCTAACATCATTAAACATATTTTTCAAGAGAAATCAAAGGTTTTCATGGTAAAAATTCTTGTTTTTGGGTAGAACCTAGGTTTTTCATGAATTGAGGAATTGGACCTTGAATTGAGGTCCGATTGTGAAACAAATCATATATTTGAACTCGTGATGGAATGGGTAACCGGATTTTGGTCCAAACCCCGATTTCCGACCATGTGGGACCAAGGGCATTTTGGGAAATTTTGGGATAAACTTTGAGAAAACCATTTTTAAGCATCCAAACCAAGTTATATAGTATTTAATAATGTAATTGAATCAATTGTGACTAGATTCGAGCAAGTTGAAAGCTGAAATTCAAGGTAAGCTATAGTTGAAGGATAAAATTGGACTTCAAGGCTAGAGGTAAGTGTTTGATCTATCCTAGCTTGAGGGAATAGGATTTATGTGCTATTTTCTATGTGATCGAGTGCGGTGTATGGGCTGTGGTGACAAGCATCCATACACTGGCGTCTAGCATGACCGTGAGTCGTTTGTCGATATCTATTGTGGGATGTTTTTAAGATGAAATCTTGAACCCTTGCCGGGACTTTATTGTAATGTGGATTATTGTTTTCCCTTGCTGGGACCTTATTGTGATGATTAATGTGTCCCTTGCCGGGACGGTTCATGATTATTGTTTTCATTCTTTTGCCCTTAAATGTGATTGTTATTTGGGTGAGGAAGAGTGATAATGCACGAAGGGTGATGCCCTGCTTGTTTATTGATTTTGCACGAATGTTAATGTCGTGCCTTGTTTTATTGATTATGCACGAAGGATGATGTCGTGCCTTATATTATTGATTATGCACGAAGAGTAATGTTGTGCCTTATTATTGATTATGCACGAAGGATCATGCCGTGCCTTGTGATATTGATTATGCACGCAGGAACATTCCGTGTCGTTGTTATTTAAACCATGCACGAAGGATCATGCCGTGCCATGGATGTGAGGATGAGAGTAAAAGCACGAAGGGTGATGTTGTGCAACTATTTGATATTCTTTGTTTTGATATTAACTGTTTCCTTTATACTCTGATTTTCATTATTGATCTTATAGATGTTGCTGACTATTGTGTTTTCCCCTATTATGATACTTCTCGTTGAATTTGTTACTTGGTATTTCTTGTTATCTTGTGGTGTATATATATAGAACTGCATAGGTTTATGTGAGTGTCTGGTCCTAGGCTTGTCACTACTTCGCCTGGATAGGCCAGGCACTTACCAGCACATGGGGTTGGATTGTGCTGATACTGCACTTCTGTGCGTTTTTGCACAGGTCCAGGTTTGGAGCAGGAGCTGCAGCAGCGTCTCTTCCATTTACTTATATTATTTGCTGTGGTCTCATTGTTCCGAGACAGACAAATATTTATCATTTTCTTTCAGACCATTATGTGTAGTATTCATTAGTAGTTCGTAAGATGGTGACTCCACGTCTTGGGTAGAGGATTTCATTAGTGTTTTACCTTAGTATTATTTATCTCTATGTTAAAAGTCTTCCGCATTTATTAAATTGAATAATTATTTCTCTTGCTAGTAAGTATGAGTATAAAAATAATGATACGAATAGGATGATGTTGAATGAATTGGCTTGCCTATCTACCACGAGTAGGCGCCATCACGATCCCGATGATGGGGGAAATCCGGGTCATGACACAAAATTATAAGTCAAGCAACTCTCAAAGATGCAGCTCGGGATGTCCCAAGTGAATTTAGTGATGTGAATGGGAGGGATGAAGAAATCATGATGATATCAGGGTCGAGAAGAGGTCCTATGAGAACATCTCAAAGGTATATGCAGCCTCATCAGGTATTCTATGGCCCCTTTAAGCATTACTTCTCGCCTCAGAACCCTCCATGCTCTGTTGATCCAGTCCAATATGTTGCTCAACCCTCAAATCACCCAAGAAAGCGAGCCCGAACATCACAAAATTTTTACTAGCCTCTGCAAAATTTTCAAGTACCTTATAACCCACATCCGAGCCAGGGGTATGGAAAGGAACAGAAGTTGAAAGATAATTTTACACCAATAGGAGAGTCCTATGCAAGTTTTTTTGAGAAGTTAAAACAACATGACATGATTGCACCCATTCCTCCAAATCGGGTGGATCGACGTGCGATAAGCTTTGACTCATCTAAAAGGTGTGAATACCACTCCAATGCTCTGGGGCATGATGTTGAAAGTTGTTGGGATTTGAAAAGAGAGATAGAAAGAATGATTCAGGAAGGAATGATTGCGGTCCAAGACAGTGGCATCCAGAACGTTGCACAGAATCCTTTACCAGCACATGGCGTTGCACATTTTGTGGGGATGATGCCCGATGACATGGGGAATAAGAATCTTCTTGGGAAGTTGTCAACTAAAATTGAAGATATTGAAACAGAAAATGATCTTGGCAACATTAATGCAGAGTTCAGCTGCTAAGATGCCATGCTTGTCAATTGGGAAGGCGCTCCATCTCTTGGAGTCTTGGTGGTTTATATTGGTGTCATTTATGTTGTCCGGGTTATTTCAGGGTTGTAATCCGGACGTTCTCTTGAGAGTCAAAACCCTTCTATCTTTGCTTTGTTTAGCAAATTGTTTAGTGCCATCTAGGTTTGTAATTCTAGTCTACTCTGTTCATTTTGTTGTTCATCTTGTTGTTTCAACCTATCAATTTAATACAACTCTCTGTTTCCCATCATTTCTAGTCATCACTTTACAATTCTTCTCATATCGGATTTTAGCAACATGACATGCACATAATTCTCGTCCTGATTTTAAAAGTCAATAAAACAATGTTGAAGATGTAATGATACTCGGAAGAAATATTGGAATACTATGAAGCCGAAATCAAGTGAATACCGGGGAAAGCATAACATAAAGAAATGCTTTGGAAATGCATCATGCTTCATCGGTTTATAGCCAAAGGAAAAAGTACTCCAAGGCTAAAGGAAACATTCGTGGTATCGAGATTGTTGCCCAATGGCATTGAGAATCGTCAAATACAAAAAGGCAAATATGTGAATCAACCAAAGGTGTTTAACTGTGTAGTTTGTACTTGGTAGGTTTTGAAGATTGAAATGACGAAGGCATTTTATTCGGCTATCCAAACACTTTATCCATTGTTATCCCTTTGAGCCTTAATATATTTTCTTTCATATCCCTCTTTCGGAATCAACAACAAAAATTAAGGATTGAGCGGGGAAATCAAATGGAGAAACAAAAGAAAGGAGAAAATAAGAGAAAAAGAAAGAAGAAAAGAAGGAAAAAAAGAGAAAACAAAAAAGAGTAAAAAAAAGATGAAAAAATAAGAAAAACAAAAGAAAAATAAAAGAAAAAAAGAAAAGAACGCAAAAGAGAAGAAATCAGGAGAAGTCAAATCGCAACAATGAAGTGATCTTATGATCTGAACTACATTTTGACTTGATCCCGAAAGTAGGGGTGGGCATCGGTCGGTTCGGTTCGGTTTTGGAAATTATCGGTTTTGCCTATCGGATCGATTTACAAATATTATAACCCAATAACCAAACCGATAAGATATTAGTTATCGGTTATCGACTAATCGATTATTGATCCTTATTGGTTCGGTTATTGGTTTACCCGATAAGATAAAACTAAAATTAAAAGTGCTCAATTACTCAAACTGAATATCAAAAAATTGCTACTTCTCTAACCATAAATTTCACATGAGTAGAGAATAAACCAAGAATGGCGGTTAGCAAACAAACAATATAAATCAGAAGAAAACAGGGGCAAAAATCATAAGCAAACAGAGGCAAAAATCTTGAGCAAACAGAACAATTAACAAGAAGCAAACAAAAAATCTTGAGCCAAAACTTACACGATGTGATTAATGAGTGAGGGAGTAAGTCGACGTGACTGGCGGAGAACTGGTGAGGCTCAGGCACTGGCGTGAAGTCTGGTGGAGAACTGGTGGTGAGCTTGAGAGTTGAGGCTCAGGCGTATGGCGTTACACGATGCGATTCACTGTTTGGAGTTGGGGGCTGCGGCAGAAATACAATGAGAGAGACAAAGACTGAGTGAACTTAGAGGGAAGGGAATTAGTAAAATAAAACCCTAGTATATACTTAAGGGTAGATTAGTAAATTATTTCATTCTTATTGGGTTATCGATTTTTACCCAATAACAAAAATGCAAATCCAGAACGAACCGATAACCCAATAAATTGTTTTCACCCCGTTATCGAACCGTTAACCCAATAACCCAATATCGATAACCCAATAAAGAATTAATGGTCCGGGTTATCGGTTTTACCCGATATATGCCTACCCCTATCCGAAAGGGTACGTAGGCAGCCTCACTGAGGTTCAATCACAATAAAAGAAAAATCCAAAAAAAATCCCCCAAGAAGGAAACTGGGGCATGAATTATGGTTGTTGAAGAAATAGGACTCTGAAAGTTGTAATCTTTAACCCACGTTGAAATATTTTGAGCCTTTATATCCTTCTTTTTAAAAGAATCCAAAAGCCTGCATTACGGTCCAAAGGAAGACCTTTCGATCAATCTTCAAGAAATTCCGAGTCAAACGAACAAAGGTTAATCACATCAGGGGCAACACTCCAGTCTGGACAATTGAGAATGAAGAGTTCGAGAAATGATGAGGATCACCTCGGGACTCCAAGCTGAGAGAAATCAAAATGAGAGTCTTATAGGTGAAAACCCTTACGGGCACCGTAAGGCAACAGTGAGTTGAGAGAAAGAAAGATCAAAATGAGAGAGGCTTGATGGTGAAAACCCTATGGGCACTACAAGTCGACTACGGAGTTGAATCAGATCAAGGAAATGAAATATAGAAGACCAATTTCACTGCAAAACTTGCAACAAGGGATGAACATCAGATTTGCTATACAGAGAAGGCTAAAAGTGCATGTCAAGGTCGCTAGAGTCGGTATTCACAACCGATAAGTCATTCTTCTGTAGGTTTCTTGTTAGGAATTGTATTTTCCTTTCTCTCTATTCTTCACACCTTGTTTTACCCTCCCTCTTATTGAGTCTTTCGGGTCATAACAAGTAAAGAAATGATTTTAAAATTTGCTACCAAGCTTTCCAATTGCACGAGATGGGATTTGGCCAACGATAATTGTCATAAGTCAGGAAAAGACAAGGTTAGTGATTTAAGCCAAAAAGAGCAACATGTGCAATGAAGCGGGTAACAATAACAATTTTTGGGGTTCATGCGAGACACAAAGGTCGGCAAAATGCCAACTCGGGGGAAAATATAACAAATGGAAGTATGGGTTTGAACAGAGAGAAGATATATATTTTGACAAAAGAAAGAGTCAGTCAAGAAACACCCAAGGTTGTCCAATGAAGTGATTGAAGGAAAAATAAACTTCAAGATCAGAATTTGTGGGATCTGTCAAGAAAGGAACAACATATATGCCGTAAGGAAGGCGAGTTTTGAACAAAGAAGAAGTGAAAATGGATAGTCGGTGAACAGGCCAAATATTCAAGTGGAAAGCAGTCGCCATCAAGGCCACAACCAACCACCGCATTTTTAGATTAACAGATTTTTCTTTGCTTTGAAACATGGGCAAAAGATATTCTACGAAAGAATTATCAAACTGGGGCAGAATAACATTTTCTATCATTTTTCTTTAAATCAGGTAGTCATCCGAAGTGCAGGAAGGTGAATATAATTGATTTTGAAGATGGATAATTCAAGTTGAAAGGTGAAAGAAACAAGTGTTGGAGAATGATAAAATCTTAGTCTGTTGAAACTTTCTCCTAAGACAAAAGTCTTAGTCCGATGAATTTTTCACCTAAGATAAATGGATAAAATCTTAGTCTGTTGAATCTTTCTCCCAAGATAAACGTCTTGGTCTGATGAACTTTTCACCTAAGATGAAAGGAAAGAATCTTAGTCTGTTGAAACTTTCTCCTAAGATGAAATCTTAGTCTGATGAATTTTTCACCTAAGATAAAAGAGTAATGTAAGTTGAAAACAAAGGAAAGACAGAAGTCAATTTGAAATGAAAGTAAAAGTTTGGAAAAGGAAACGAAGGCGTAATTTGTAAAGAAAAAGAAAAGCAGAAGTTGGGTAAAGAAAGAAAGGCAAAAGCAGAAAAGAAAGGAAAGATTGTTGAATTTGTAAGATTTAAGAAAGTCTGAATTGAAAGTGGACCCAGTCTGAAGAATTATCTCCTGGAGTCATAATCTCAGTCCAATGGATATTCCTCTTGAGACAACACAGAAAATAGACCCAGTCCGAAAAATTATCTCCTGGAGTCATAAACTCAGTCCGATGGATAATCCTCCTAAGATTACATTGAAATGGACATAGTCCAATGAGAATTAAATCTTAGTCTGTTGAAACTTTCTCCTAAGATTAAAGGTATTAGTCTAATGAAATTTTCACCTAAGATAAACTTCAGTCACAAGGTAACACAAAAGTTTTAATTTCTGTTCAGATGCCCTGGAAAATAAGGGAATACATTTATGCAATTTTTAATTTCTGTTCAGGCGCCCACCAGTAAAACAAGGGAATATTTTCTACATTTTTCATTTTTCATGCATCAGGCGCTCACCTAGATAACAAGGGAATACTTTTCTGCATTGCATTTCATGCATCAGGCGCCCACCTCGATAACAAGGGAATATTTTTCTGCATTGCATGCATCAGGTGCCCACCTGGATAACAAAGGAATATTTTTCTGCATTGCATTTCATGCATCAAGCGCACACCTGGGTAAAAAGGGAATATTTTTCTGCATTACATTTCATGCATCAGGCGCCCACCTGGATAACAAGGGAATACTTTTCTGCATTGCATTTCATGCATCAGGCGCCCACCTGGATAACAAGGGAATATTTTCTGCATTTTCATTTTTCATGCATCAGGCTCCCACCTGTATAACAAGGGAATACATTTCCGCATTTTTAAATTTTTCAAAAAAAAAAAATTTTAAATTCTGACATTCAATAACATGATGTGCCCGGTCACCAAACTGGGGAAAAAAAATCTTTCTTTGGTTGTTTATTTTGTCACAAGCATGGGTCCACCTGAAAAACGGATGCATGTTTCAAATTGGAGCAGTTGAAAAAGTTCGAGGCAATAACAAGAATGCCGGAAGAGAAAATACAAGTTCAAGGCAATAACAAGAGTGCCTTTGGAAGAGAAAATACAAGTTCAAGGCAATAACAAAAATGTTGTTGGAAGGAATACAAGATACAAGATAAAGAAAACACAAAAATAAGTTGGAAGACATAGATAGGATTTTTTGCAATTCATAGCCTGTAGCTTAGGCCAGTTTCTTTTATTTTTACCATTTTGTAATAAGGGGTCAGCCACTAATAACGATAGTAACAACAACAACAACAGTGAGATCACAGTCCTTGATAGTCCCAACTACCAGACCTTCCCGAACTACTCTGACCCGATTCATGTTTAGCCAGGATATGTAGGCAACCTCTAAAGCAAAGTGCGGTCAAAACTTTTCAAAATGCTTCACAATGGAATACTCGAACGGGTAAAAATCATTCATAGTTGCTCACTTATCTTTGCACGAAAACTCTTCGTGTTCCCGAGCAAAGAGGGGCAGCTGTGAGCACGTGATTTTTACCCTACACATGAGTTATTCCTATAAATTCAAATAAGTAATTTTTCCTTATTTTTTATAATTTTGTGTGAATTTTGTGTCAATTGCTTGCATGTTATTCGTGTGATAAATAAAAATATAAAAAAACATTTAGAGATTAAATTCTCATGTAATAGATTTTAACAAAATAAAGAAAAATAAAAAAAATAACATTAGTTTGCTTTTAAATTGAAAATTGCCAAAAAAGAAGGTAATTAGTTTAATAATTTTAATAAATTTCAAATAATTACAAAATAGGAAAAATACAGAAAATACAAAAAAAGAAAATTGAAATACAATGCAATACAAAAATACAAAGGAAAATACAACACACAAAAATACAAAGGCAAGAGATTGGGCTCGAAATTCCCAAGCCCAGACGGAAATCAGCTTCCCCAGGCCCAAATTGAATCATCCGTCCAGCACAATTAAAAGATCCAGACCGGTCCAGCTTTGTAACAACTGAAACAATGCCGTTTTGCGTCGTTCAATCTCAACCATTTAATCCATCAATCTAACGGCTCTAAGCTATTGTCCCAAATTAATATAAAAAATGTAAAAACATTAAAAAGATTTCTAACCCTTTGGTCTCCCCTCATATCACAGAACGCCTCATCTCCTCTGTCACCTCCAGTGGCCGCCGCTAGGGTTCCGCCACCTACGGCGGCGGCCGACCTCCATTTCTGATGAAACCAACCCCAAAAGAATCCCCTCATCTTCCTCATCACAACTATGTTATCTTTCTCCTTCAAATACCACCACAACCCTCCAAAAACCAAACCCTAATAGCGCCGCCACCCACCACCACGGCGGCGCCGCCACCCACTACCACGGCGGCGCTGCCACCCACCACCACGGCGGCGCCGCCACCCAAACACTCGAAAACGCACACCCCATCATTCGTTTTACACCCTCACACTGTAACAAGAATATTAATCCCAAAAGCCGTCGTATCTTCAAGAACAAAATCTGTCTCAAGAAGTTTTCAAGAAAAAGTTGCCGGATTCAAGAAAGCTATCAAGAAATTCAAGAAAATGAAAAAGAAGAGGAAAAAACAGAAAAAAAGGAAAAGGAAACAAGAAAAAACAGAATAATAAAAGCTAAGTTTTCTTTGCTCCCATCTGTATATGCATGTTTCTTTAGAATGAATTCTTTGTTTCTCTTCTTCCAATATTCTGATAACTTTCTTTAATTAGAGTAATTAGAAAATATGATTAGTGATTAATTGTAGGTTAATTTATTTCTTGTTATTGAATTAGGTTTTTGAAAGTGTTATAGATAAGTATACATAGATTCACCTGTTAGTTGACTCATTATTTGTTAATTTGCTTAAAATCGATTAGTTTCGGGCTTGCTATAAATTTCTTTTGTTATGATTTGGTCTGGTATTAATTTCCGTTCCCTTTTTAATTTCTGATTTCCTCTGCTGAATTCTGTTTTTATACTTGTATTAATTCTGTCATAAGTTTACTGTTCGTGAGGATAATTGAATTTTAAAAATTTAGAATCTTTCTGTTAAAATTGGTTAATTGGATTAGTGGAATTGTGTTAGTGAATTCAATATTGATCAACACTTAGGAAGATTGGTTATAGCTGTAATTAGTGATTAGTTCGATTGTAAGATCCGCCATTAAAAAATTTTAGATTCAAAGTAGGTCGATAGTTAAAATGACGTGATTCGTATCCACCTAAGGTGTTTTGCCCGATAAATTCAATTGCGATGAGTTATTTTGATTAATAAGACTCACCATCTATCAAATTGTTCCCCGAGTCTTGTGATTGAATAATTGAACAAAAGTGGTTATGTTTGTAAGACTGTCTAGGGTTGGTTATGAATGAAATGTGATTTTAATTGATTGAACTAATTCTGAATTTTGAATAGTTAAAAGGGCTAATTGGTTAATTGAACTATAGTCACTTAATTGTGGCTATTTGATAAATACAAATCTAAAAATTGGTTCAAATAAGAAGAAAATACAGAATTTAGAAATGTAATAAACCTTAAGAAGTAGGGGTAAATTGGGAAAAGTAAATTGGTATAATTGTAATAAGATTAAAAGAGAAGGGATACAATTGGAATAAGAAATGGTAAAGTTGTTATAAATATAGAGGATTAATGGCAATTTGGGTTTAAAAAAGGGTAGATTTAGTAGTTCGCCTTAGTAAGTAGGGGTTCATTAGGTATTATATTGAAATACAATATAGTAGAACCTTCTAGAAGGGGTTATAGTATAACTTTAAATGAAATAACTGCAATAATCTGTCCAATAAATTAGAAATTGGAGGGTTTTCAATGAAATATTTCAAATATGAATTTCCCTCCTATTTGGGTCTATAAATAAGCAGAAAATCTACAAAATTAGGAACTTCTTTTTCTGATTTTTAAACTTTTTAAACTTCATATCCTCTTTTTGATTTTTAGGACTTCCTTTAAACCTTTGAAAAGACTTTAGAAGCTTAGAAAATCCAGAAAAATCCCAAAAAACTGTTTGTTGTTCTTCTGAAATCTGAAATTATAATTTCAGATTCATTTTCTTCTTTACATCTTCAAATACATGTCAAAAAACTCAAAAAACAATCAAAATCAGTAGAAGCCAAAAACAAAAAATACTGTTACATTAGATTTTCAGCTGAATTTCGATTATTAAGGCCCAATAGACATTAGTTGAAGATTAAAAATCATTTTCAGAGGTTTCAAAGGAGTGTGAGTTGAAATTTGAGCAAATCTAAGTTCTGTGAATTGTTCATCGAGTTAAATTGCATGTTGTGGTGTTGTGTTCTTAAAGCTGGCTTATCATTGAGGGATATTGAGTGAAAATTGATCCTGATACTGCTGTTGTTACCTATGTTTGTGTGACGACCCGACCCGTCGTCACGAGAATTACCACCCCGTTATGTTGTAAATACATGTTTTATGCTTTTATACCAGTGCGCTAGAGTCTATCGGGTGATTTAGGAGTGATTTGGATTGAAAATGAGGCATATAGCCTTTTTGAAGGAGACTTGAATAAGGAAAGTCAACCTGGAGTTGACTATTTGGTTAGAGGGCTCGGAATCGGATTCTGATGATTCGGTTAGTTCCGGGAGGTGATTTGTGACTTAGGGGAGCGATCGGAATTGAATTTGGAGGCCCGGTGTAGTTTTAGGCTTGAATTGGAGAAGGTTGAATTTTAGCGAAATCCGAACGGTAGGTGAGATTTTGATCGGGGGTCGGAATGGAATTCCGACAATTCCTGTAGCTTTGTTATGTGATTTTGGATATGTCCGCAAAATTTCAGGTCATTCGGACGTGGTTTGGTCGGGTTTTTGATAGAATGTGTAATTCGGAAGTTTTGAAGAAATTTAGGCTTGAATCCGTGGGTAATTGGTGATTTTGATGTTTAGGATGGTGTTTTTATGATTGGAACAAGTTCGTATCGTGTTTTGGGGTATGTTGGTGGTTTTCGTTGGGGTCCCGAGGGCCTCGGGGTGAATCCGGACCATCATTCGGCATTTGGAAGCAAGAAAAGACCTGCTGTAATCTGCAGATCACTGGGCAGTGATTTGGCCTTCGCGTTTGCGAGGGCACGGCCCTCGTTCGCGTAGGCCAAGTTCAGCAGGCATCGCATTCGCGAGGGTGGTATCGCGTTCGCGTATTGGCAAGGACGTGAAGCATCGCGAACGCGTGGGCGAAGGACGCGTTCGCGTAGAGGGAAGTCATTAGGCATCGCGTTCGCGTGGGTCGTGGCCGCGTTCGCGTAGAAGGATCTCCGGATGGCTGATAAAAATGTGCATCGCGAACGCGTATGGCGTGTCGCGTTCGCGAAGGGTATTTTCGGCAGAGCTTCGCGGACGCGTGAGAGGCGTCGCGAACGCGTAGAAGAAGGGTCTCCGGCAGTGAGTTTAAGTTCAGAACAGACCAGGTCGCGGGTTTAATACCCAAAACCCCCATTTTTGAGTTCCAAGAGAAGAAATTGACGGGAGATTGCTGGGAAATCATCGGGGTTTCGTTGGAGGTAAGTTTTGTGGCTTAATTACATCATTTTAACATGAAATCCTTGGTTAAATCCCTGTAAATGAAAGATTAAAGGTGGGTTTGAGCCCTAGGCCTAAATTGAAGAAAAACACCGATTTGAGTGGGCAAATGGAGTCCGATTTTGGTAAATTTTATATGCCTAGACTCGTATCGAGATGGGGGTTCCGAATATGTGACTTTTGTAATTTTTCGACAAGTGTACCGAAAGTCGGGTTTTGACAACTTTGGGAATTTTGATGTAAATTGAGTTGTAATGATTGGGTGTCGTCCCATTGGCCTAATTTTTTGTATTTCTACTGTATTTGATCAGATTCTACGCGTGTGGAGCTTGATTCTCGTGGCAAGGGCATTTCGGAGTAGTCGTCGTGCCGTATTGAGGTGAGTAATAGATGTGGGTGATGACCAGCGGGTTCGAAACCCCGGTATACCACTTTGTGACGCTGTATAGCGGCGAGACACGTACTCTCTTGTGAGTGCGGGGTCGATTGTGATTGGGGACTATGACTTAGTCCAACTTGTTGATACTGTATTATGATATTAGGCTATTCTTGAGCCGCCGAACCTCCTTCTCGGATGGTTGTATATTATATATTGTGATAATGGCCATTCTTGAGCCGAGGAACCCCTTTCTTGGGTGGTTGAGTATACTTGTGGGCCATGAGCCAGTTATTGTATCCCGCGAGGATCGTTATCATTGTCTTATCATATTGACATGCTAGTTTACTACTAGTCCGCAGCTATTTCTGTTATCATGTTATTTCCAAATCTCTGGAACTTGA
>JASVEL010004451.1:0-292653 GCA_032618575.1 Nicotiana noctiflora | reverse complement strand
CAGGTCCTGGGGACGCTACCAGCTACCTTGACTGTCCAAGTGAAGCTCTCCGAACAAATGTAGACTCAGCTCTGCTGTGATGTACCTGGATCTGCACACAACGTGCAGGGAGTAGTGTGAGTACTTCCAACTCAGTGGTAATAAGCAAGGGTAAGACAACGAAGGTACGAAAACCCAATACAACACTAGGCAAGGTTATACAACAATATCATGTATATATTATCAACATGAGCTGTGTCAGAACCAGCAATATCAGCTAACAGAATCACAAGTATAGCTAAATCCAATGCAATGCATTAATATGACCGCTACGGCGCGTAGCCCAATCCATTTGTGTACCCGTTCTCACTATGGACGTTCAGACTCCGGAGGGGCTCCTACACCCCAAGCACAATATCATGATATGCTACGATGCGCAACCCGATCCACTACCAGTCAACTATAATGCAATGCAAGCCTCACAGTCACAGAAATAGTATTTGAAATCTCTTTTTATCATTTTCAATAAAAAACAGTGTTTCAAAAATTCTAGAGTTTGGAAAACAATTTTTAGACAGTAATAACTCAGGACTTGTATAAAAATAGCATGCCAATATCATAGAAACAATAGCAATGATCCTCGCGGGATCCCAATAACTGGCTCATAGCCCCAAAGATATCCACAACCATCCAAGTAGGAGGTTTACCGGCTCAATAATAGCCAACAACACAGTATAATATTATCAGATCGGACTAAGCCATAGTCCCCAATCACATTCGACCCCGCACTCACAAGAGAGTATGTGTCTCGCCTCAATACAGCATCACATAGTGATACACCGGGGTTTCGAACCCACTGGTCATCACCCACACCTATTACTCACCTCGACTCAGCTCGAAGACTAGTCCGCAATGCCCTTGCCATGGGAATCGGCCTCCACGGGTGTAGAATCTGATAAATATCAATAGAAATGTATCAAAATAGGCTAAAGGGACATTACCCAATCGAAACAACTCAAATTACACCAAAAACCACAAAGTTTCCAAAACCCGACTTTTGGTACGCTTCTCGAAAAATTACAAAAGTCATATTTTCAGAATTCTTATCTCGACACGAGTCCATACATATAAAGTTTATCAAAATCGGACTCCGTTTGCCTATTTAAATCAGTGATTATAACCCAGGCTTAGAGCAAAAATCCCCCATTAATCCTTCCATTTTCAGTGATATAGATGAAGATTCTAGGATAAAATCATGTATCTAGACCATAAAACTTACCTCCAATATTTTTCCGATGAAATCTCCTTCAATTCCCGCTACTTGGCTCTCAAAGAACTCAAAAATGGAGGAAAAATACTAATAGCTCGCGACTGAACTGTTATGATTTTAACCCTTCTGCCAAATATTTTAACCCTACGCGAACGTGATGCCTCTCACGCGCTCGCGATGAACAAATGGTAGCAGTCCTCATTTCCTTCTATGCGATCGCGTGGACCCTGATGCGAACGCGACCCTGGCTACTGCGATCGCGATGCACCCAAATCCTGACCTTACGCGTTCGCACCCCATACTTCGCGAACGCGAAGAGTAAAAATCCTCAGCTCTCCAGTACTCTACGTGAACGCATGACTAATATCTCGATAGCGATGAACAAATGTCTGTTGCACTTATGATAGCAGACATGATCCCTCATTTAGCCAAAAATGGTCTGTTTGGACCCTCGGATTCATCCCTTGGCCCCCAGGACCCCAGCGAAAACAACCAACCTACTCCAAAACACGATAAGAACTTGTTGCAATCATAAAAACACACCCTTAAACACGGAAATCATCAAATCAAGGTGAATTCAAGCCTAAGTTTCAATTAGAACTTCCGAAACCAACATCCAATCAAAAACCCGACCAAATGATGTCCGAATGACCTAAAAATTTGCAGACACATCCAAAATCACCTAACGAAGCTACTGCAACTGTCGGAATTCCATTCTGACTCCTGGATCAAAATCTTACCTATCGATCGAATTTCGCCAAAATTCCAACTTAGCCAATTCAAGCCTATTTCTACACCGGACCTCCAAATTCAATTCCGATCGCTCCCCTAAGTAAAAAATCACCTCCCCGAACTAACCAAATCATCATAATTCGATTCCGATCCCTCTAACCACTTAGTCAACTCCGAGTTGACTTTTTATAAACAAGCTTCACTCAAAAAGGCTATATGCCTTATTTTCAACCAGAATCACTCCCAATTCACCCGATAGAGTCTAACACAGATATAGAAATATGAAACGCATAAATGAAGGGGTAATGGGGTGGTAACTCTCATGACGACGGGCCGGGTCATCACATTCTCCCCCACTTTAGCAAACACTCATCCTCGAGCGAGTCAAGAAACATATCTGGAGACTCAAATAAGTGAGGATATCTGCTCCGCATCTCCTGCTCGATCTCCCAAGTGGCCTCCTCCACGGGTCGACCTCTCCACTGAACTTTTACTGATGCAATGTCCTTGGATCTCAATATCCTCACCTGACAACCCAATATAGCTATAGGCTCCACATCATAGGTCAAGTCATCATCAAAATGAATAGTACTAAAATCCAACACATGCAATGGGTCGCTAACATATTTCCGGAGCATGGATACGTGAAACACCGGATGAACTCTCGATAGACTGGTGGCAAAGCAAGCATATAGGCCACCTCTCCAGTCCTTCTAAGAATCTCAAATGGGCCAATGAATCTCGGATTGAGCTTTCCTTTCTTCCCAAATCTCATGACACCTTTCATAGGCGAAACCTTTAGTAAGACCTTCTCACCCACAGAATAAGACACATCCCGAACCTTCCGGTCCGCATAACTCTTCTGGCGCGACTGAGCTGTGCGAAGTCTCTCCTGGATCACCTTCACCTTGTCCAAAACATCCTGGACTAACACTGTCCCCAACAATCTTGCCTCACCGGGCTCAAACCAACCAACTGGAGATCTACACTGTCTCCCATATAAAGCCTCATACGACACCATCTGGATACTAGATTGGTAGCTATTGTTATAGGAAAACTCTGCGAGACGAAAATAATCAACCCATGAACCACCGAAATTAATAACACAAGCTCGCAACATATCCTCCAAGATCTGAATAGTACGCTCGAACTGTCCGCCCATCTGAGGATGAAATACAGTACTCAACTCAACCTGGGAGCCCAACTCACACTGAAATGTCCTCCAGAACTGCGAAGTAAACCGAGTACCTCTGTCTGATATGATAGAAACTAGGACTCCATGCAATCTCATGATCTCCCGAATGAATATCTCAGCTAACCGCTCCGAGGAGTATGTAATACACACACGGATGAAGCGAGCTGACTTGGTCAGCCTATCCACAATCACCCAAACTGAATCAAACTTCCTCGTTGTTCGAGGGAGTCCAGTAACAAAGTCAATAGTGATCCTTTCCCACTTCCACTCGGGAATATCAATACGCTGAAACACGCCACCAGGCCTCTGATGCTCGTACGTGACCTGCTGACAGTTGAGGCACTGTGCTACATGTCTCACAATGTCTATCTTCATCTTCCTCCACCAATAATGTTGTTTCAAGTCCTGGTACATCTTCGCGGCACCTGGATGGATAGAATACCGCGAGCTATGGGCCTCCTCCAATATCAACTCACGAATGCCATCAACATTGGGCATGCATATCCGGCCCTACATCCTCAATACACCATCACTATCAATAGTGACATCTCTGGTATCATCATGCTGAACTCTGTCCTTAAGGACAAGCAAATGTGGATCATCATACTGGCGCTCAGGAATGCGATCATATAAAGAAGACCGTGAAACAACACAAGAAATCACCATGCTGGGCTCTAAAATATCTAACCTCACTAATCGATTAGCTAACGCCTGAACATCATAAGCAAATGACCTCTTCCCAACTGGGATATATGCCAAGCTGCCCATACTGACCGCCTTTCGGCTTAAAGCATCGGCCACCACATTGGCCTTTCCCGGATGATATAAAATAGTAATGTCATAATCCTTGAGCAACTCAAGCCATCTCCGCTGTATCAAATTATGATCCCTCTATCTGAACAAATGCTGGAGACTAAGATGATCGGTATACACCTCACAGGACACGCCGTACAAATAGCGCCTCCAAATCTTCAAGGCATGAACTGTGGCAGCTAACTCCAAATCATGAACGGGTTAGTTCTTCTCATGGGTCTTCAACTGACGAGAAGCATAAGCAATCACTCTACCCTCCTGCATCAATATACAACCTATCCCCACCAGGAGGCATTACAATATACAGTATATGAACCTGAAGCTGATGGCAAGACTAATACTGGAGCTATGGTCAAAGCTATCTTGAGATTTTGAAAGCTCTCCTCACACTCATCCGACCACACGAATGGTGCGCCCTTTTGCGTCAACCTGGTCAAAGAAGAAGCAATGGATGAAAATCCCTGAACAAACCGGCGATAATATCCCTCCAAACCAAGGAAACTCCTGATCTCCATAGCTGAGGACGGTCTAGAACAACTCTACACCGCCTCTATCTTCTTCGGGTCAACCTGAATACCATCACAAGACACCATATGACCCAAAAATGCTATTGACTCAATCCAAAACTCACACTTGGAGAACTTAGCATACAGTTTCTCCTCCCTCAACCTCTGCAACACAATGCTCAAATGCCGAGTGTTCTCCTCCTGGCTACGGGAGTTAATTAGAATATAATCAATGAACACGATCACGAATGAATCCAAATATGGCCTGAACACATTGTTCATTAGATGCATAAATGCTCCTAGGGCGTTGGTCAGCCTAAAAGACATCACAAGGAACTCATAGTGCCCATATCTAGTCTTGAATGCAGTCTTCTTAATATCACAGTCCCTAATCTTCAGCTGATGATAGCCTGAACGAAGATCAATCTTAGAAAACACTCTCGCACCCTGTAACTGATCAAACAAATCATTAATGCACGGTAGAGGGTACTTGTTCTTCACCGTTACCTTGTTCAATTGCCTATAATCAATGCACATCCGCATAGAACCATCTTTCTTCTTAACAAATAACACCGGCGCACCCCACGAGGACACACTAGGGCAAATCAAACCCTTATCCAAAAGCTCCTAAAGCTGTTCTTTCAAGTCCTTCAACTCAGCTGGTGCCATCCGGTAAGGAGGAATGGAAATGGGCTGAGTGCCCGGCACCAAGTCAATACCAAAATTGATGTCCCTGCCCGGTGGCATACCCGGCAGGTCTGATGGGAATACATCTGGAAAGTCCCTCACAACAAGCACAGAATCAATACTAAGAGTTTCAGCTCCCACATCCCTCACAAATGTCAGATATGACAAACACCCTTTTTCAACCATTCTCTGAGCCTTTAAGAATGAAATAACACGGCTAGCGACGTAATCAGTTGAACCCCACCACTCAATCTGAGGAATACCATAAATAGCCAATGTAACTGTCTTGGCATGACAGTCCAATATAGCGTGGCACGGAGACAGCCAGTCCATGCCCAATATCATATCGAAGTCCACCATACCTAACAATAACAGATCCACCTGGGTCTCCAGACCCCCAATAGAAATAACACAGGATCTATAGACATGATCCACCATAATCGTATCGCCCACTAGGGTGGATACATGAACAGGAAAATCAAGACTACCACGGGTTGCACCCAATTGATGTGCAAAATAAGAAGACACGTGCGAAAATATGGACCCGGGATCAAATAAAACAGAGGCATCTCTGTGACAAACTGAAATGATACCTGTAATCACTGCATCAGAGGCAACTGCATCACGCCCATCAGGGAGTGCATAGAAACGTGCCTGGGCCCCACTCGATCGCTCCTCACCTCTGGGGCGACCTCTAGAAGACTAACCTCTACCTTTACTAGCTTGAGATGGTACTGAAGATGAGGGATGATCCATCTGCTGAGACTTATCCCTTCGAAGTCGAGGGCACTGCCTCCTAATGTGGCCAAAATCGTCACACTCAAAAGAGCTACCTGGTGCTGGAGAAGGGGACTGAAAGGAACCCCTCGCCGCAGATGAACCCTGGGCTGAAGAAGTAGGTGTTGTACTCTGAGCTGGGAGGGTACTGAGTAAAGGCTGGTCCTACTGGAAACCCTGACGGCCACGACCAGAAGAAGCTCCACTATGCTCAGGGCGACCTGACTAAGAAGGTCTAGATGAGTGACATCTGCCCTGCTGAAACTGCCCTTTTGATGGGGCACCACTAAAGCTGCCAGAACCTCGAGGCCTCTTGGCCTCCCTCTCCTTCCGCTCACGGAGATGATCCACCTCAATAGAGCATGCCATATCCACAACCTACTCAAAAGATGATGATAATACTCTCTCTCTGGTCATCAGGATGCGAATAGAATAGTTGAGGCCATCGATGAACCTCCCAATCCTCTCCCGATCTGTCGGGATCATCCATATTGCATGCCTAACCAACTGAGTATACCTCAGCTCATACTGAGTCACTGACATGTCGCCCTATACTAACCACTCAAACTGGCGATGTAGCTTTTCTCGACGGGACTGAGGCACATACTTCTCTAAAAACAGAGTAGAAAACTGCTGCCAGGTAAGAGGTGCTGCTCCTGCAGACCTACGCCTCTCAAACTCCTCCCACCAATCGAATACTAGACCAGTAAACTAGAAGGTAGTAAATGAAACACCGCTGGACTCAAGAATCCCAACTGAATGTAACATCCTCTGGCACTTATCTAAGAAACCCTGGGCATCCTCGCCCTTAGTACTACTAAAATGAGGTAGCTGGAGTCTACTAAATCTCCCCAAGCGACGCTTCTCATTGTCAGGCATCACCAATACCACATACTCTAGGGCTGGTGCAGCTGGAACAGCCTGTGCAACTGCTTGATGTGCGAGCTACGGGGGTCTGATGACCACCCCCGGTCTGGGATGTCGCTGCTGTAGTGGTAGCTGATA
The DNA here is from genome assembly GCA_032618575.1 of Nicotiana noctiflora. NCBI lineage: Eukaryota > Viridiplantae > Streptophyta > Magnoliopsida > Solanales > Solanaceae > Nicotiana > Nicotiana noctiflora. Next base: position 285,689 of record JASVEL010004451.1, on the reverse strand, counting down.
CTACCTGAGCCAATCCAAAATAGACTGATAATATCTGGGCCAAAGTCTCCTGAAGGTCAGGAATGACAATAGACACCGTCGGTGCCTGAACGGGTTCTGCTGAAGCCTCAGCCACTGGGGGCTGCTCCTGAATAGGGACAACGGGTGGGTCAACTGGCACTACCTCAGCTGCCCTACCTCTACCACGACCATGGCCGCGTCCATGACCTCTAGCAGGTAGCAATGCTGGTCGTCCGCCTCGTCCTGAAGCTCGAGTTCTCGCCATCTACGAGAGAATAGAATACAAAAGTTGAGTTCTTGGAACAACAAAATCGCACGACATAGTTCAAGAAATGTGAAGTGTTTCCTAAAGGTCTGCAGCCTCCCGAGGATACGCACAGGCATCCCCGTACCGATCCACGAGACTCTACCAACCGGCTCAAGACTCATGAGGCCTAGTAACCTAGGCTCTGATACCAACTTGTCACGACCCCAAAACCCGGTCGTCATGCCACGCAGCATATTGCTAGGCCAGCCCGACCAACCATTAGTAACACAGAGCTATCAGCTCACACTTTACCCCTTTTAAGTATAAACAATGACAATATAATGAAATAACATCCAACACATCGGAATTAGATACCCCAAAACTAGTATAAACCTCCCACCGAATCAGGAGTCATAAGTCATGAGCGTCTACCAGAATAAATAGTTGTAATAGTATATACAACTGTCTACAAGTGTAGAATAGACTAAGAAAGTAAAGATAGACTGAGGAGTTAGGTTCTGCGGACGCTAACAACTACCTTGGCTATCCAAGTGAAGCTCTCCGAGCAGATGTAGACTCAGCTTTGCTGTGATGTACCTGGATCTGCACACAAGCTGCAGGGAGTAGTGTGAGTACTTCCAACTCAGTGGTAATAAGCAAGGGTAAGACAAAGAAGGTAAGAAAACCCAATACAACACTAGGCAAGGCTATACAACAATATCCTGTACCAGTTATCAACATGAGCACTGTCATAACCAGCAATATCAGCTAACAGAATCACAAGTATAACTAAATGCAATGCAATGCATGAATATGACCGCTACGACGTGTAGCCCGATCCATTTGGTTACCCGTGCTCACTGTGGGGGTGCAGACTCCGGAGGGGCTCCTACAGCCCAAGTACAATATCATGATATGCTGCGGCGCGCAACCCAATCCACTACTAGTCAGCTATAATGCAATGCAGCCTCACAGACACAGAAATAGTATTTGAAATCTCTTTTTATCATTTTCGGTAGAAAATAGTGTTTCAGAAATTCCAGAGTTTGGAAAATCATTTTTAGACAGTAATAACTCAGGACTGGTATCAAAATAGCATGCCAATATCATAGAAATAATAGCAACGATCCTCACGGGATCCCAATAACTGGCTCATAGCCCCAAAGATATCCACAACCATCCAAGTAGGAGGTTTACCGGCTCAATAATAGCCAACAATACAGTATAGTATTATCAAGTCGAACAAAGCCATAGTCCCCAATCACATTCGACCCCACACTCACAGGAGAGTACGTGTGTCGCCTCAATACAGTGTCACATAGTGATACACCGGGGTTTCTAACCCGCTGGTCATCACCCACACCCATTACTCACCTCGACTCAGCTCGAAGACTAGTCTGCAATGCCCTTTCCATGAGAATCAGCCTCCACGGGTGTAGAATCTGATCAAATCAATAGAAATGCATCAAAATAGGCTAAAGGGACATTACCCAACCGAAACAACTCAAATTACACCAAAAACCACAAAGTTGCCAAACCCAACTTTCGGTATGCTTCTCAAAAAATTATAAAAGTCACATTTTCAGAATCCTTATCTCGACACGAGTCCATAGATATAAAGTTTATCAAACTCGGACACTATTTTCCCATTCAAATCAGTGATTTACCAAAACCCAGGCTTAGAGCAAAAGTTCCCCATTAATCCTTCCATTTTCAGTGATATATATGAAGATTCTAGGATAAAATCGTGTATCTAGACAATAAAACTTACCTCTAATGTTTTTCCGATGAAATCCCCTTCAATTCCCGCTACTTGGCTCTCTAAGAACTCAAAAAATGGAGGAACAATACTAATAGCACGCGACTGAACTGTTCTGATTTTAACCCTTCTGCCAAATATTTTAACCCTATGCGAACGCGATGCCTCTCACGCGCTCGCGATGAACAAATGGTAGCAGTCCTTATTTCCTTCTATGCAATCGCGTGGACCCTGACGCGAACGCGATGCCCATGTGAACTAACACTACGCGAACGTGACCCTGGCTTCCGCGATCGCGATGCACCCAAATCCTGACCTTACGCGTTTGCACCCTATACTTCGCGAACGCGAAGAGTAAAAACCCTCAGCTCTCCAGTACTCTACGCGAACGCGTGACTACTATCGCGATCGCCATGACAGCAGACTTGATCCCACATTTAGCCAAAAATGGTCCGCTTGGACCCCCGGATTCATCCCGAGGCCCCCGGGACCCAAACAAAAACAACCAACCTACTCCAAAATACGATACGAACTTGTTCCAATCATAAAAATACACCCTTAAATACGAAAATCATCAAATCAAGGCGAATTCAAGCCTAAGTTTCAACTAGAACTTCCGAAACCAACATCCAATCAAAAACTCAACCAAACGATGTCCGAATGACCTGAACATTTGCAGACATATCCAAAATCACCTAACGAAGCTACTGCAACTGTCGGAATTCCATTCCGACTTCCGTATCAAAATCTCACCAATCGATCGGATTTTGCCAAAATTCCAACTTAGCCAATTCAAGCCTATTTCTACACTCTGGACCTCCAAATTCAATTCCGATCGCTCCTCTAAGTCACAATTCACCTCCCGGAACTAGCCAAATCATCAGAATTCAATTCCGAGTCCTCTAACCACTTAGTCGACTCCGGGTTTACTTTTCATAAACAAGCTTCACTCAAAAAGGCTATATGCCTCATTTTCAACCAGAATCACTCCCAATTTACTCGATAGACTCTAGCACATATATAAAAATATGAAACACATAAATGAAAGGGTAACGAGGTGGTAACTCTCGTGACGACGGTCCGGATCGTCACAATAGAAAAGTTCAGACAAACAAAGAGGCTCAAATTTAGTAGTTTTTGTGTATTTAGGTGAAATAAATTTTACTATAATATTTACATAATATTCACTGTATTATTTACATTATATTCTCTTATACAAATATATATTGATGGAACGTAAAGAGTAACAGGTGATATATTTACATTATATCCATGGTATAATTTCAGTTAATAATAATTTACTTTATTGAAGGAATATTAAGATTATATAAGACTTTTACAATATAATATACAATAAATATATTAAATATATATATTTTACTGAAAAAATAAAACTGTCCAACATAAAAGTAAAAATATTGAAAAGAACTACCAGAAATTTCCTTTGTATAAATATACTTTGGTGGTATAGTTTCATTATAAAACATCGTATAAATAAGGTATGTTTTTAATTCAAATGTTGTGAGGTAATTGTTTTGGTATATTATAGGTAACGTATCACATTGCACGTGTGTATCGAGTTCATTAATGCACATTATTGAAAACTAACATTAAACTTATCAAAATAAAGTTTTAAGCAAGTGTAAGTATACATGAAAGATTATGATATAAATTTTAGTGAATGGTCATTGTGGATCGTCTTCAATTGATTTATTCATCCGAACCTACAAAGATGAACAATCAAAGTGTAATTACATATATGTAATTTGAATACTTATTTATGAATTTGAGGTTAATAACTTATAACTAAGTGTATCTCATCTAATACTTCCTTGTAGACAATATTTGTCACGATCCAATTTTCCATACCCGGTCGTGATGGCACCTCTCGTGAAGACAAGGCCAGCCAACAACCTCAAATCCTCTTTAAACAGCTATTAATCATAAGTGAATAAAATTGCTAATTAATGGCATTTAACTATACTTGTCACGACCCCAAAATCCGGTCGTGATGGCGCCCAACACATTGCTAGGTCAGCCTGACCAACCGTTCATATCACAGAGCTACCAGCAATCACTTTACCCATTTTTAGCATAAAACAATAATAAGAGAATGATATAATATCTAGCATAACGGGAAAAGTATCCCAAAACCAATATAATACCTCCCGTAGAATCAGGAGTCATAAGTCATGAGCCTCTACCAGAATATAACTGTGATAGTGTATACAACTGTGACTACAAGTGCAGAATAGTCTAAGGAAAGGAAAAGATAGACTGGAGAGTCAGATCCTACGGACGCTAGCAGCTACCTTGACAGTCCCAATGAAGCACTCCGAGCGGCTGGGAAGTCACCCCTGCTGTGATGTACCTGGATCTGCACACAAAGTGCAGGGAGTATTGTGAGTACTTCCAACTCAGTGGTAATAAGCAATGGTAAGACAGCGAAGTTAAGAAAACCCAATAAAGCACTAAGCAAGGTTATACAACAATATCCTTTACCAATTATCAACATAATCAGTATCAGAACCAGTAATATCACCTAAACATTAAAACAAGTATATCTAAATGCAATGCATGAATATGACCGCTACACCGGGTAGCCCGATCCATTTGGGTACCCGTTCTCACTGTGGGGGTTCAGACTCCGGAGGGTCTCATACAGCCCAAGCACAATATCAATGATATACTACGGCGCGCAACAGCTCGATCCACTACCAATCCTGCTATATGAAATGCAAGCCTCACATGCACAGAAATAATATTTGAAATCTCTTTTTCTCGTGTACAGTAAGAAACTGAGTTTCGGAAATACCAGAGTTTGGAAAACCATTTTAGACAGTGATAGCTCAGGACTGGTATCAGAATAACATGCTATAATCATAGAAATAACAGTAACGATCCTCGTGGGATCCCAATAACTAGCTCACAGCCCAAAGACATCCAAAATACTCCAAGTAGGAGGTTTACCGGCTCAATAATAGCCAACAACACAGTATAATATTACCAGGTTGGACTAAGCCATAGTCCCCAATCACAATCGACCCCGCACTCATAGGAGAGTACGTGTCTCGCCTCAATACAGCATCACATAGTGATATACCGGGGTTTCGAACCTGCTGGTCATCACCCACACCTATTACTCACCTCGACTCAGCTCAAAGACTAGCCCGCAATGCCCTTGCCACGAGAATCGGCCTTCACGGGAGCAGAATCTGGTCAATACCAATAGAAACACATCAAAATAGGCTAAAGGAACATAATCCAATCGAACAACTCGAATTACACCAAAAACCACGAAGTTGCAAAAACCCGACCCTCGGGCCCGCTTCTCGAAAAATTACAAAAGTTATATTTTCAGAATCCTTTTCTCGACACGAGTCCGTACATATAAAGTTTATCAAAATCGGACTATGTTTTCCCATTCAAATCAATGATTTTCAATAACCCAAGCTTAGAGCAAAAATCCTCCATTAATACACCTTCAATCCTCCATTTTCAGGTATTAACTCCACAATTTAACAATATAATAACATAATTGAGTCCATGAATGCTTACCTGATGAATCCCCTCGATTTTCTCCTCAAAATTGCCTAAATCGTATCTTAGTTCTAAGCCCCAATGTGTTATAACATTCTGAAATTCGAACCCTTCAGTTCCTTAAACACTGACGCTTTTACCGCTTCTGCGGTCATAGGCTCGCTTAAGCGAGATCGCTTCTGCGGTAATTTGGTCGCTTCTACGATATACCACTTAGCGGACACACTCGCTTCTGCGGCTCAGGTCTCGCACCTGCGAGACCGCTTCAGCGGGCACCTTCCCGCTTCTGCGAAATTCCCATAAACACCGGCGACCGCTTCTGCGAGCCCGCCCCTGCGAGAATAGTACCGCTTTTGCAGAGATGCCTGGAATAGACCTGGATCACATCTGCGACCATTTGGTGGCTTCTGCAGGGCCGCTTCTGCGGTTCCCCATCCGCATATGCAAAATTGCTGCTGCAGATCACACCCGCAGTCCAAAACATAAACAATTCATCAGTTAGACCCTCCGAAAACATCCCAAGGCCCCCGGGACCTCAACCAAAAATACAAATCCACTCTAAATTATCACACAAACGTGTTCCAATCATAAAAAAACACCCTCAAACACATGAATCATCAAATTAAGGCCAGTTCAAGCCTAAGATTCAACCAAAACTTCCGAAACCTACATTCTATCAAAACCCCGACCAAACAATGACCGAATGACCTGAAATTTTGCAGACATATCCAAAATCACCTGACGAAGCTACTGTAGCTGTCGGAATTCCATTCCGACTCCCGGATCAAAATCTCAGCTATCGATCGTATTTTGCCAAAATTCTTAACTTAGCCAATTCAAGCCTATTTCTATACAGAACCTTCAAATTCAATTCCGATCGCTCCTATAAGTCACAAATCACCTCCCGGAACTAACCAAATCATCAGAATCCGATTCCGAGCCCTCTAACCACATAGTCAACTCCATGTTGACTTTTCATAAACAAGCTTCACTCAAAGAGTCTATATGCCTTATTTTCAACCAGAATCAATGCCAATCCACCCGATAGACTCTAACACAGATATAAAACACATGAAACACATAAATGAAGGGTGACGGGGTGGTAACTCTCGTGACGACGGGCCGGGTCGTCACATTCTCCCCAACTTAAGTAAATGCTCGTCCTCGAGCAGGTCAAGAAACATACCTGGAGACTCAAATAAGTGAGGATATATGCTCCGCAACTTTTGCTCGATCTCCCTAGTGGCCTCCTCCATGGGCTGACCTCTCCACCGAACCTTTACTGATGCAACGTCCTTGGACCTCAATCTCCTCACCTGATGACCCAATATAGCTATATGCTCCACATCATAGGTCAAATCATCATCAAGCTAAATAGTACTGAAATCCATCACATACGATGGGTCGCCAACATATTTCTGGAGCATAGACACGTGAAACACTGGATGAACTCCCGATAGGCTGGGTGGCAGAGCAATCATATAGGCCATCTCTCCAATCCTTCTGAGAATCTCAAAAGGGCCAATGAATCTCGGACTGAGCTTTTCTTTCTTCCCAAATCTCATGACGCCTATCATAGGCGAAACCTTCAGTAAGACCTTCTCACCCACAGAATAAGACACATCCCAAACCTCCCGGTCCGCATAACTCTTCTGGCGCGATTGATATGTGCGAAGTCTCCCCGAAATCACCTTCACCTTGTCCAAAGCATCCTGGACTAACTCTATCCCCAACAACCTAGCCTCACTGGGCTCGAACCAACCAACTAGAGATCTACACCGTCTCCCATACAAAGCCTCATATGGCGCCATCTGAATACTAGACTGGTAGCTGTTGTTATGGGCAAACTCCGCGAGAGGCAAATCATCAGCCCATGAACCACCAAAATCAATAAAACAAGCTCGCAACATATCCTCCAAGATCTGAATAGTACGATCGGACTGTTCGTCCGTCTGAGGATGAAATGCAGTACTCAACTCGACCTGTGAGCCCAACTCACGCTGAAATGTCCTCCAGAACTGCGAAGTAAACTGGGTACCTCTGTCTGATATGATAGAAACTGGAACTCCATGCAATCTCACGATCTCCCAAATGAATATCTTAGCTAACCGCTCCGAGGAGTATGTTGTACACACAGGAATGAAGTGAGCTAACTTGGTCAGCCTATCCACAATAACCCAAAATGAATCAAACTTCCTCGCTGTCTGATGGAGTCCAGTAACAAAGTCCATAGTGATCCTTTCCCACTTCCACTCGGGAATATCAATATGCTGAAACACGCCACCGGGCCTCTGATGCTCGTACTTAACCTGCTGACAGTTGAGGCACCGTGCTACATGACTCACAATGTCCATCTTCATCTTCCTCCACCAATAATGTTGTTTCAAGTCATAATACATCTTCGCGACACCTAGATGGATAGAATACCGCGAGCTTTAGGCCTCCACCAACATCAACTCACGATGACCATCAACATTGGGCACGCATATCCGACACCGCATCCTCAATACACCTTCACTATCAATAGTGACATCTCTGGTATCATCATGTTAAACTCTGTCCTTAAGGACAAGCAAGTGTGGATCATCATACCGGTGCTCACGAATACGATCATATAAGGAAGACCGAGAAACAACACAAGCTAACACTCTGTTGGGCTCTGAAATATCCAACCTCACTATCCGATTGGCCAACGCCTGAACATCATATGGAAATGGTCTCTCCCCAACTGGAATATATGCCAAGCTGCCCATACTGACCGCCTTTCGGCTCAAAGCATCGGCCACCACATTGGCCTTCCTTGGATGATATAGAATAGTAATGTTATAATCTTTGAGCAACTCAAGCCATCTCCGTTGCCTCAAATTAAGATCCCTCTGTCTGAACAAATGTTGGAGACTACGATGATCGGTATACACCTCACAGGACACGTCGTACATGTCACACCTCCCTTTTTACTACCTTCTTTTTCCCGAAAAGGAAATAAGGTATACCTCATTAATTACTAATATACCCGGAAAAGGATATAATAATCATCAACGAGGAAGGATTTTTTCCACTTTAAGGACAATCGGAACGGGATTTTATTTAGAGTTTCAGAGTCGCCACTTGGGAAGATAATGGTGTCCCAAGTCACCGGTTAATCCCGAATCCGAGGAAATTGACTCTGTTTAAACAGACCGCGCAACTAGAAATTCGGATAAGGAATTCTGTTAACCCGGGAGATGGTGTTAGGCACTCCTGGATTTTGTGGTTTTAGCGCGGTCGCTCAACTATTATTTTTGACTTTATTTGATTTCGTTATATGCTTTTACAACATGTGTGTTTCATTTTTGATATTTTAACGACTTGCGACGTCACGAAAACGCATTTCGAGTCACACCGCAACCAGTACGCCTGTGACTTTAACATGTTTCAGCTTCGTCGAGATTTAAGATTTGAGTCACATTAGATGTGCACTCGTATTAAGGAATGTATATTTAAAATCGTGCCTATAACGACTAACGACTTTTTATACTTTAGGAAAGACCATGAAATGTGCTAAACAGTCTTCCCGAGTCTATCACTTATTAACATTCATATGGGGGCCCCGCATATTTTGTTCTTATACGTGGCTCATCCCGTTATTGTTTAGAAGTCCAATCCTAATAAATGCTACATTCTCTATTTTTGTTTTTTTCCCTAATTATCTTACTTGTTTTGTATTTTCAGAACTGTGTCCAGGCCCATTATTCCATTTCCAGGCCTGAACATTTGTGGACTGAATTTAATAGTCCAGTCTACACAACTGGGTTTTAGAAACCCGGTATATGTTAAAGTTGTTATTCAGAGGCCCAAAGATGAATCCCATTGGATCTGGGCCTATACCATTGATTATGCCCAAATCAGACGAGAAGAATAAAAAGCAGAATCGAATTTTCATAATTAACATGCAAATACTCGTCAAATGATAAATTAAATCAACCAAAAGCATTTTTATTTCATAATGAACTAGAATACAAGTGTATCAACATTGATTCTGAATTATAATTATCAATTACTGATAGAACCTAACAGTAAACTACTTATTTCAGCTATTTCAAACAGTGATACGATACTTAACTGTGCAAATTTGAATTGTTATTAGTTACTGATTTTAGCTTACACTATTCTAAATTGTCATTAAACTAATTGAAGTGAAGAAACAGACTATAACTAAGTTGATAATTTTTAATTATCACATTCTAATTCATGAGGTTAATATGATTATTATTCTGATTATGAAGCTATTTTAATTAGACGAGTTAAGATTACGAATTAACCTATTTTTACCCTAAATCTAAAGGTGATTATGTTTACGTGTATTCTACCATACTCTATGTATTACATTGTTTCAGTTTTGTACATGTTTAGCTATTACAAATATCCCTATCGAATTACAGAAGATCTAACACACGATAAACATAAAAATCTATGAAATACAACAGGAAATTTCTTCTGAACAACTCATGGCATTTTCATTTCCTCAATTAGCTGACAGTTACATATCTGGATAGAAAATGTGTACCTGATTCAGCAAAGGGAAACTTATAAGTCTAAGAAGCAAACGAGATGAAGGACAGTCAGCAATCACAGCAGTAGAATAATAGAAGAGCAAATCACAGCAAAGAAGCAATAACAACCAATTATAATCCTCAAATCTAGCAGATTAGTGTGACGACCCGGCCCGTCGTCACGGGAATTACCACCCCATTATGTTGTAATTACATAATTCATGCTTTTATATAAGTGTTAGAGTCTATCGGGGGAGTTAGGAGTGAAATTTAATTTGAAATGAGGCATATAGCCTTTTTGGAGGAAGCTTGAATAAGGAAAGTCAACCCGGAGTTGACTATTTGGTTAGAGGGCTCGAAATCGGATTCTGATGATTCGGTTAGTTCCGGAAGGTGATTTATGACTTAGGGGAGCGATCGGAATTGAATTTGGAGGCCCGGTGTAGAAATAGGCTTGAATTGGCTAAGGTTGAATTTTGGCGAAATCCGAACGGTAGGTGAGATTTTGATCCGGGAGTCGGAATGGAATTCCGACAGAGTTGCAGTAGCTCCGTTAGGTGATTTTGGATGTGCCTGCAAAATTTCAGGTCATTCGGACGTCGTTTGGTCGGGTTTTTCATCAAATGTGTAATTCGGAAAGTTTTAAGGAATTTAGGCTTGAATCCGTGGTTAATTGGTGATTTTGATGTTTAGGATGGTGTTTTTATGATTGGAACAAGTTCGAATAAGGAATTAGGATGTGTTGGTGTGTTTGAATGAGGTCCCGGGGCCTCGGGGTGTTTTCGGATGGTTAATCGGGAGAAAAACATGGAAATTGCAGGTTTGAGGAGTCCTGTCTCTGTTGTTTCCGCTCCTGCGGAATTATGGGCGCAGGAGCGGGTGCGCTGAAGCGGACCAGGAGCGCAGAAGCGCTGGGCACCGCAGAAGCGGAGTATTTTCCGCTGAAGCGGAATCGCGGAAGCGGACAGGTGAGCCGCAGAAGCGGCCAAGGGCTATGGGGTGAAGTATCGCAGAAGCGGAAGGGTAGCCGCTTAGGCGAGTCCGCAGAGGCGGACGCCTAGACGCAGAAGCGGAGCCGCTTAAGCGGCCCTCTTGTTCGCAGAAGCGGAAATGGCCGGCCAGGCCTGGAACCGCTGAAGCGACCCTTTGGTCGCGGATACGGGAGCGTAGAAGCGAAAAATGTTCCGCAGAAGCGAAAATCGTTGTAAGTAAGTGTATCAGAAGTTAGAAAATTTCAGAAACATTTTAACATTTGGGGGTCTCGACTTAAGGGCGATTTTGGGCGATTTTGAGGAGGAAATCAAGGGAAATCATCAGGTAATCAACTATGAACTCATATTATGATTAGTATTGATAATATCATGCAATTATATCATGAAAATGGAGGAATTTGGGGTAATTATGGAGGATTTAGCCCTAGTCTTGGATTTTAGAAAATCAAGGTTTTGAATGGGCAAATGGAGTCCGAATTTGGTAAATTTTATATGCCTAGACTCGTATCGAGATGAGGATTCCGAATATGTAATTTTTGTAATTTTTCGACAAGTGTACCAAAAGTCGGGTTTTGACAACTTGTGGGTTTTGATATAAATTGGGTTATTTCGAATGAATTTCGTGAAATTAGCGTATATTGACGCATTCTCTATGATTTTGAGCAGATTTGGCATCCAAGGAGATTGATTTGCGAGGCAAGCGCAAGGCGGATTGAAGCTTCTACCGGTTCGAGGTGAGTGGTAGTAGTAAATAATGTACCGAGGGTTTGAAACCCCGTACTAGCACTTTACAGTGCTATATTGAGATGAGACACGCGTTCTATGATGGGCGTGGTGACGTTGTGATAGGGGGTTCGGACTTAGTCCTTTCCGGCTAATAGAATACTGTGTTGTACAACTGTTAATGAGGTTATAACTGTACCATTGGGCTAATAGCCATGTTTGGGGCCTTGTGCCGATCTGTAGAGTATTAGGGAACCTATAGAGCTAGGTGACCCTTATATTGTGATTGGAAACATACACTCAGCCGTAGCTCTAGCCGTATAGCATAATATGAGCCGTACTAGATGTGTACATTGAGAGAGATTATCTAGGGTGGAATTCCCTGTTCTAGCTGAGTGGGCCTGAAGGGCCAAGTTTATACCGATTGAGATGAGATAGGGTCAAGGACCCACTATGAGATGTTATATTGGGCCTGAAAGGCCAAGTCTATATTAACTGAGACAGGGTCAAGGACCCACTGTGATATATATTATATTGGGCCTGAGAGGCCAAGTATATACTGACCGGGATAGGGTCGAGGACCCATTACGAGGTATTATATACATATACCTATATTAGATCGGGCTGCACGCCGCAGCAGTATATATATTAGATCGGACTGCACGCCGCAGTATTATTGCGCTTGGGCTGTAGGAGCCCCTTCGGAGTCTGAGTCTGCACACATTCTCAGTGAGCACTGGTGTATATTATGGGATTGGGCTGCACGCCGCAGCAGTATATATGTTGGATCGGACTGCACGCCGCAGTGATATATGGTGGACCTGGCTGCACGTCATAGCACCATAGCGCTTGGGCCTAGGGAGCCCCTCCGAAGTCCGTATACACCCCCAGTGAGCGCCGTCGACGTAAAATGGAGCGGGCTGCGCGCCGCAGCGGTATATGTATTGGAGCGGGCTGCACGCCGCAGCATTATACTTAATCATACCCTACTATTTACTTATACATTATAGACATAAGTATGTGCCTTTATATGTTGAGATGGCCGTACACCGTAGGGGTACGCCCGAGGGTTAGTTCAGTGTGGAATCTTGTAGAGATGAACGTAGATTGGAGGTTAAAGTACTACTATAGTGATGACGTACTTGTGAAGGTTGCCTTAGAACTGCTAAGTGATAGCACAGGAGTTCTTACTTTCGGTTATTATTTATTATTGTTACTCACTGAGTTGAAATATACTCACCCCACTCCCCTGCACTTTTTGGTGCAGATCCACAGGTACCCGAGAGCAGTTGAGACATTTTAGCTGCTGATCCTTGTCTACTTTTGCGGAGATTACGAGGTAGCTGCCAGCGTCCGCCGAGCTTGTTTTCTCCTTCTTTATCATCTTGTTGATTTCCTATTTGTCTAGACTTGGTTGTATTAGGATGCTATTCCGTAGAGGCTCAGTCTCGTGACACCACGATATGTTGGGACCGTATTTTGTATGTTTTGACGTTTCGGTTATCACTTGTTATGACTAACTACTGTTTAAGTTTAATTTATTTAATAATTGGCTGGTTAAAGGGATAATATGGTCGGGCTTGCCTAGCATTGTGTTGGGCGCCATCACGACCAGGGTTTGGGTCGTGACAAGTTGGTATCACAGCCTAGGTTAATAGGTCTCGCGAGTCATGAGCCGGTTGGTAGAGTCTCGTGGATCGGTGCGGGGACGCCTGTACTTATCCTCGGGAGGCCGCAAACCTTTTTAGGAAAAGTTTCAATTCTTGGAATTCTTGTCGTGCGATTACTTTTGACTTGAACCGAACTTTGACATTCTATTCTCTCGCGGATGGCGAGAACTCGATCATCCGGACGTGGAGGACGACCACCACTACCACCTACTAGAGGCCGTGGACGTGGTCGTGGTGGAGTTAGGGCGGCGAGCAGGCGCCACCGACCCACGACCCCTAGTTGCGAGAGGTGCCGAGCAGCACCGCATCGGGCACCACCGTGCCCATCGCTATTCCGGTCTACGGGAGACCCCGGCTCGGATACTAGCGATCCGCACCGGCCTAGCACGGGCGGTTTCGGTTACTACTGCAGCAGCTGCATCGGGGATCGGGGTGGTCATCGGACCCTCGTAGTACGCACTCCGCAGCCAGCAGTGCGGTGGCATACGGACACCGCAGGCTCCTCCGGCTCGACCTCGTCAGTTCCGGTTCAGCCGACGGATCGGATTCGTGGGGACAGGGTCCCGGCCGACGACGCACGATGAGCGCGCGTCGTCTCGAGAGGTTCACCGAGTTATCTCCTCCAGTGTTCACTGGTGCTCCGGCGAGGACGCCCAAGGTTTTTCTGGACAAGTGCCGTCGGATGCTTCGTACGGCAGGGATATTGGAGTCCGGTAGGGTATCTTTCACTACCTTTCAGTTTCTAAGGACCAACCTTTGCTTGGTGGGAGGCTTATGAGCGCCGCAGCAGGCCGGCCGGGGCAGCACCACTATCATGGCCGGAGTTCTCCACTATGTTCTTGGAGAAATGGGTGCCTCGATCTCGGAGAGAGGAGATGCGTAGGCAGTTTGAGGGTCTCCGTCAGGGGGACATGTCAGTGTCAGAGTATGAGATCAGATTTACAGAGTTGTCCGGATATGCACCGTGGTTGGTTCATTCCGACAGAGAGAGGATTGGGCGCTTCGTGGACGGCCTCATTTATCCCATTCGTATTCGGATGACTCGGGAGAGGGTTTTGAGTCGTACATTTGAGGATGCTGTGGATATTGCTCGCGACATAGAGACCGATCGTCGCAGGGAGCGTGATGAGAGGGAGGCCAAGAGGCCTCGAGGAGCAGCCTAGTTCCGGTGGCACACGGACCGCAGGCCGCAGTCGGCGAGCCGAGGTCGCTCTTTCGTGTCTTCGCGGTCGAGACGCTCAGGATCGTCGCGGATGGTCTCCTAGATAGGATTATCGGGGTTCGCACCGCAGCCGCCCGGCTCTCGGCGCTATGCCAGCACATAGTTCTTCACAAGCCCCATCCGCTCGGTGTTCATCTCGGCCTAGTTCATCGACCGGCCATTCCGGCGCGCGAGGTCCTTATCAGTCTCAGTACCCAGGACCGGGGAGTTGCTACGAGTGCGGAGAGTTTGGGCATCACCGTAGGGAGTGTCCCCGTCTTGTTTCCGGATCTTATCAGCCGAGGGGGCAGCCCTCGTCATCCGGTCCTTCTACTTCGAAGCACCCGCCCGCCAGCTAGGGGCGAGGGTCCGACAGCTAGGGGTCGCCCTCGAGGGGAGGCCGATCTGGTGGTCGGGCTAGATGCTATGCTTTTCGGGGCCGATCCGAGGTCGTTGCTTCCGATGATGTCATTACGGGTATTATTTCGGTCTGCCACGCGAGATGCCTCGCATTGTTTGATCCCGGTTCTACTTATTCTTATGTGTCTACATATTTTGCTCCTCATTTGGGCATGACCCGAGGGAGTCTTGAGCTGCCGGTGCATGTATCTACCCCGGTAGGGGATATTATTGTCGTGGACCACGTATACCGGTCCTGTTTGGTCACTATTGGAGGTCCGGAGACCCGAGTAGACCTGTTGCTTCTCAAGCATGATTGATTTTGATGTTATATTGGGCATGGACCGGCTATCTCCATGTCATGCTATTCTGGACTGTCATGCTAAGACAGTCACTTTGGCTATGTCGGGCATTCAGAGGATCGAGTGGCGAGGCACGACTGAGTATGTACCTAGCAGGGTAATATCTTTCCTCAAGGCCCAACGAATGGTTGGGAAGAAATGTCTCTCTTATTTAGCATTTGTGCGGGAGGTCGAGGCCTAGACTCCCAGTATTGATTTCGTTCCCATTGTGCGAGACTTTCCTGATGTGTTTCCCTCAGACCTGCCGGGCATGCCGCCGAACAGGGATATTGATTTTGGTATCGATTTGGTGCCAGGCACTCAGCCTATTTCTATTCCTCCGTATCGTATGGCACCAGCTGAGTTGAAGGAATTGAAGGAGCAGCTCCAGGAACTCCTAGATAAGGGGTTCATTCGGCCGAGTGTATCGCCGTGGGGTGCACCGGTCCTGTTTGTTAAGAAGAAGGACGGATCTATGAGGATGTGTATTGACTATAGGCGCTAAACAAAGTAACAGTGAAGAATAAGTATCCTCTTCCTCGTATCGATGATTTATTTGATCAGCTCCAGGGAGCTAGGGTGTTCTCGAAGATTGATCTTCGTTCAGGCTACCATCAACTGAAGATTAGAGAGTCTGACATTATGAAGACTGCATTCCGGACCAGATATGGTCACTATGAGTTCCTTGTGATGTCTTTTGGGCTGACCAACGCCCCAGCAACATTTATGCATCTGATGAACAGTGTATTCAAGCCGTATCTTGATTCATTTGTGATCGTATTCATTGATGACATACTAGTCTACTCTCGTAGCCAGGAGGAGCATGCTCGGCACTTGAGCATGGTGTTACAGAGATTGAGAGAGGAGAAGCTGTATGCCAAGTTCTCCAAATGTGAGTTCCGGCTTGAGTCCGTGGCATTCTTAGGGCACGTGGTGTCCTGTGATGGTATTCAAGTAGATCCGAGGAAGGTCGAGGCAGTGCAGAGTTGGCCCAGACCGACCTCAGTTTCTGAGATCCGTAGCTTTCTGGGATTGGCAGGGTATTATCGCCGATTCGTTCAGGGGTTCTCTTCTATTGCTTCACCCTTGACTAGATTGACTCAGAAGGGTGTTCCTTTCTTATGGTCCGAGGAGTGCGAGGAGAGCTTTCAGAAGCTCAAGACAGCACTGACCACAGCACCAGTCTTGATTCTACCGACAGCTTCAGATTCTTATACTGTATATTGTGATGCCTCAGGAGTGGGCATTGGTTGTGTGTTGATGCAGGAGGGTAGGGTCATTGCTTATGCTTCTCGTCGGTTGAAGCCCCACGAGAAGAACTACCCTGTTCATGATTTGGAGCTAGCAGCCATAGTTCATGCTTTGAAGATTTGGAGGCATTACCTGTATGGCGTCTCATGTGAGGTGTTCACGGATCATCGCAGCCTTCAGCACTTATTCAGACAGAAGGACCTTAATTTGAGACAGCGGAGGTGGTTGGAGTTGCTTAAGGACTATGATATCACTATTTTGTATCATCCGGGAAAGGCCAATGTGGTGGCCGATGCCTTGAGTCGGAAGGCGGTTAGCATGGGCAGCTTAGCTTTCATCCCAGTTGGGGAGAGGCCATTTGCTTATGATGTTCAGGCCCTAGCCAATCGGCTAGTGAGATTAGATATTTCGGAGCCGAGTCGAGTGTTGGCTTGTATTGTTTCTCGATCTTCCTTATATGATCGCATCAGAGAGAGACAGTATGATGACCCACATTTGCTTGTCCTTAAGGACAGAGTGCAGCATAATGATGTCAGAGATGTGACTATCGACAGTGATGGTGTTTTGAGGATGCAGGGCCGTATATGTGTGCCCAATGTTGATGGTTTGCGGGAGTTGATACTTGAGGAGGCACACAGCTCGCGGTACTCTATTCACCCAGGTGCCGCAAAGATGTACCAAGACTTGAGACAACATTACCGGTGGAGGAGAATGAAGATGGATATTGTTAGGCATGTAGCTAAGTGCCTCAATTGCCAGCAGGTCAAGTATGAGCATCAGAGACCGGGCGGTGTTCTTCAGCGTATGGTCATTCCCGAGTGGAAGTCGAAGAGAATCACTATGGACTTTGTTACTAGACTCCTTCGGACCACGAGGAAGTTTGATTCTGTTTGGGTGATTGTGGATAGGCTAACCAAGTCAGCTCACTTCATTCCGGTGTGTACTACGTACTCCTCGGAGCGGTTAGCTGAGATATTCATTCTGGAGATCGTTAGATTGCATGGAATCCTAATTTCTATTATATCAGACAGAGGTACACAGTTTACTTTATAGTTCTGGAGGACATTTCAGCGAGAGTTGGGCTCCCAGGTTGAGTTGAGTACTGCATTTCATCCTCAGACGGACGGACAGTCCGAGCGTACTATTTAGATCTTGGAGGATATGTTGAGAGCTTGTGTTATTGACTTTGGTGGTTCGTGGGATGAATTCTTACCACTTGCCGAGTTTGCCTACAACAACAGCTACCAGTCGAGTATTCAGATGGCCCCGTACGAGGCATTGTATGGCGGACGGTGTAGATCTCCCGTGGGATGGTTTGAGCCTGGTGAGGTTAGATTGATAGGGACTGAGTTAGTCCAGGATGCTCTGGACAGAGCAAAGTTGATACAGGAGCGGCTTCGTACAGCACAGTCTTGTCAGAAGAGTTATGCGGACCGTAGAGTTCGAGAGTTGTCTTTCATGGTTGGTGATAGAGTATTGCTGAAGGTTTCACCCATGAAGGGTGTCATGAGGTTCGGGAGGAAAGGGAAGTTGAGTCCCAGGTATATTGGCCCTTTTGAGATACTCGGGAGAGTTGGAGAGGTGGCATATGAGTTAGCCTTGCCACCCAGTTTATCCAGCGTTCATCCGGTATTCCATGTGTCTATGCTCCGGAAGTACATTGGAGATCCGTCTCATGTATTAGATTTCAGCACCATCCAGCTTGATGGTGATCTATCCTATGATGTGGAGCCTATTGCTATTTTGGGTCGCCAAGTAAGGAAGTTGAGGTCGAAGGAGATTGCATCAGTTAAGGTTCGGTGGAGAGGTCGACCCGTGGAGGAGGCTACTTGGGAGGTTGAGCAGGAGATGCGGAGCAGATACCCTCAGCTATTTGAGACTTCAGGTATGTTTCTTGACCCGCTCGAGGACGAGCGTTTGCTTAAGAGGGGAGAATGTGACGACCCGGCCCGTCGTCACGGGAATTACCACCCCGTTATGTTGTAATTACATAATTCATGCTTTTATATAAGTGTTAGAGTCTATCGGGGGAGTTAGGAGTGAAATTTAATTTGAAATGAGGCATATAGCCTTTTTGGAGGAAGCTTGAATAAGGAAAGTCAACCCGGAGTTGACTATTTGGTTAGAGGGCTCGGAATCGGATTCCGATGATTCGGTTAGTTCCGGAAGGTGATTTATGACTTAGGGGAGCGATCGGAATTGAATTTGGAGGCCCGGTGTAGAAATAGGCTTGAATTGGCTAAGGTTGAATTTTGGCGAAATCCGAACGGTAGGTGAGATTTTGATCCGGGAGTCGGAATGGAATTCCGACAGTTGCAGTAGCTCCGTTAGGTGATTTTGGATGTGCCTGCAAAATTTCAGGTCATTCGGACGTCGTTTGGTCGGGTTTTTCATCAAATGTGTAATTCGGAAAGTTTTAAGGAATTTAGGCTTGAATCCGTGGTTAATTGGTGATTTTGATGTTTAGGATGGTGTTTTTATGATTGGAAAAAGTTCGAATAAGGAATTAGGATGTGTTGGTGTGTTTGAATGAGGTCCCGGGGGCCTCGGGGTGTTTTCGGAGGGTTAATCGGGAGAAAAATATGGAAAATTGCAGAAACTAGTGCACTGCTTCTGTTGTTTCCGCTCCTGCGGAATTATGGGCGCAGGAGCGGGTGCGCTGAAGCGGACCAGGAGCGCAGAAGCGCTGGGCACCGCAGAAGCGGAGCATTTTCCGCTGAAGCGGAATCGCGGAAGCGGACAGGGAGCCGCAGAAGCGGCCATCGCAGAAGCGGAAGGGAGCCGCTTAGGCGAGTCCGCAGAGGCGGACGCCTAGTCGCAGAAGCGGAAATATCCGCAGGAGCGATCGAGTCTCCGCAGAAGCGGACGCGTAGAAGCGGAAAATATTCCGCAGAAGCGGAAATCGCTGTAAGTAAGTGTATCAGAAGTTAGAAAATTTCAGAAACATTTTAACATTTGGGGGTCTCGGCTTAAGGGCGATTTTGGGCGATTTTGAGGAGAAAATTTCAGAAACATTTTAACATTTGGGGGTCTCGGCTTAAGGGCGATTTTGGGCGATTTTGAGGAGGAAATCAAGGGAAATCATCAGGTAATCAACTATGAACTCATATTATGATTAGTATTGATAATATCATGCAATTATATCATGAAAATGGAGGAATTTGGGGTAATTATGGAGGATTTAGCCCTAGTCTTGGATTTTAGAAAATCAAGGTTTTGAATGGGCAAATGGAGTCCGAATTTGGAAAATTTTATATGCCTAGACTCGTATCGAGATGAGGATTCCGAATATGTAATTTTTGTAATTTTTCGACAAGTGTACCAAAAGTCGGGTTTTGACAACTTGTGGGTTTTGATATAAATTGGGTTATTTCGAATGAATTTCGTGAAATTAGCGTATATTGACGCATTCTCTATGATTTTGAGCAGATTTGGCATCCGAGGAGATTGATTTGCGAGGCAAGCGCAAGGCGGAATGAAGCTTCTACCGGTTCGAGGTGAGTGGTAATAGTAAATAATGTACTGAGGGTTTGAAACCCCGTACTAGCACTTTACAGTGCTATATTGAGATGAGACACGCGTTCTATGATGGGCGTGGTGACGTTGTGATAGGGGGTTCGGACTTAGTCCTTTCCGGCTAATAGAATACTGTGTTGTACAACTGTTAATGAGGTTATAACTGTACCATTGGGCTAATAGCCATGTTTGGGGTCTTGTGCCGATCTGTAGAGCATTAGGGAACCTATAGAGCTAGGTGACCTTTATATCGTGTTGGAAATATACACTCAGCCATAGCTCTAGCTGTATAGCATAATATGAGCCCGTACTAGATGTGTACATTGAGAGAGATTATCTAGGGTGGAATTCCCTGTTCTAGCTGAGTGGGCCTGAATGGCCAAGTTTATACCGATTGAGATGAGATAGGGTCGAGGACCCACTATGAGATGTTATATCGGGCCTGAAAGGCCAAGTCTATATTAACTGAGACAGGGTCAAGGACCCATTGTGATATATTATATTGGGCCTGAGAGGCCAAGTACATACTGACTGGGATAGGGTCGAGGACCCATTATGAGGTATTATGTATATAGATACCTATGTTGGATCGGACTGCACGCCGCAGTAATGTACATGTAATATACATGTAATATACATGTGGGACGGACTGCACGCCGCAGTATTATAGCGCTTGGGCTGTAGGAGCCCCTTCGAGTCTGCACACATTCCAGTGAGCGCTGGTATATTATGGGATCGGGCTGCACGCCGCAGCAGTATAATTATATATGTATATATATATTGGATCGGACTGCACGCCGCAGTGATATATGGTGGACCTGGCCGCACGCCATAGCACCATAGCGCTTGGGCCTAGGGAGCCCCTCCGAAGTCTGTATACACCCCCAGTGAGCGCCGTCGACGTTAAATGGAGCGGGCTGCGCGCCGCAGCGGTATATGTATTGGAGCGGGCTGCACGCCGCAGCATTATACTTAATCATACCCTACTATTTACTTATACATTATAGACATAAGTATGTGCCTTTATATGTTGAGATGGCCGTACACCGTAGGGGTACGCCCGAGGGTTAGTTCAGTGTGGAATCTTGTAGAGATGAACGTAGATTGGAGGTTAAAGTACTACTATAGTGATGACGTACTTGTGAAGGTTGCCTTAGAACTGCTAAGTGATAGCACAGGAGTTCTTACTTTCGGTTATTATTTATTATTGTTACTCACTGAGTTGAAATATACTCACCCCACTCCCCTGCACTTTTTGGTGCAGATCCACAGGTGCCCGAGAGCAGTTGAGACATTGTAACTGCTGATTCATACCTACTTTTGCGGAGATTCCGAGGTAGCTGCCAGCGTCCGCAGAGCTTGTTTTCTCCTTCCTTATCATCTTGTTGATTTCCTATTTGTCTAGACTTGGTTGTATTAGGATGCTATTCCGTAGAGGCTCAGTCTCGTGACACCACGATATGTTTGGGACCGTATTTTGTATGTTTTGACGTTTCGGTTATCACCTGTTATGACTAACTACTGTTTAAGTTTAATTTATTTAATAATTGGCTGGTTAAAGGGATAATATGGTCGGGCTTGCCTAGCATTGTGTTGGGCGCCATCACGACCAGGGTTTGGGTCGTGACAATTAGCAAGCCAATGAATATAATTAAGAAATCCAATTTAGTCCAATGATATAGAACAGCAGAAGACTCTAGTGGAACTCCAGAATTTGTACTCAACTTCACTCAGAATTTTTTACTCTCTATCTATGGTGTATAACCCTCAATTTGTACTTTAGAATGTTTTTCTCTGAATTTCTAAAATCTAGCCCTTTTTCAGGCTAATTGACAACCTATTTATAGGTGATTTGAGTGAAATTTTGAGGGAAAATTCAAAATTCTTATTATTAGTTCCCTCCCCTTAATTCTTCTATTAATTACAGTTTGGTACCTCTATTTCAAGCTCGAAATGCCTTCCAGCCCTTAATGGAAGGTTCTAGGGAATTCTTTTTGCTTCTATTAAGGGCATATTACTATGGTGCCCTCACTTGCTAATGATTATCACAGTTATACCTTTTCATTAGGTCTGTTTTAACCTTTATTTTATATCTAATTACAGAAATACTAAGCCTTAAAGTCTGTTTTGTCCCTATAGGCTCTATTAATTTACATTTATACCATTTCTTATTCCCTTTGTACCTTTATTATTATTTGTTATTTACCCGACCTGCTAATGGTCAGGGTATCTTAGGTTTATTGCCTATTTAACTACATGGCATTATATTATAAATCATTTAAGACTTGGCCAGATTTTAACCTTAGTTCCTTTTCTATTTTAGCCTCTTTTAAAATGTAACCCTTTTATTATCAATTAGCTAACCGGAATTAGATTGCAAGACTAGCCTGTTTTATTAACTTTAACTAACCAGACTTAGATTGCAGAACTAACCACTCTAATGTTCCAGGAATGGCCAGACTAATTACAGAGTACCAAGTTATTTCATTAATAGCCAGACTAGGTCATTTTCAAAAAATAGCGAGATTACTACACTTGTCTTTACAGCTATAACCAATACCACAAAGCACAATAGAATTTAACATAGTCTAACATATGAACCTATTACAAACATAGCCAATTTATGTCATTTTGAACACATAGCACTAATCAAAAATCATTCTTCAATTAACCAGAACTCACAGGGAAATTTGATAATGGTTGAATCCCAATGAACTAAATTGTAATTTCAGACTTAGGCACAGTAAACAAATCATACATAAAGAAACATATTCAAATCAGATTCATGTGTTGACTTATAGAAAACCCTACGGAGCTAAAACATATCCGTTACGTGTAAAGATCAAGATAGATGAGATTATAATAAGCTAATGATAGAAATCCTCAGAAGACTAACAATCAAGAATATGTTAAAGATTATATACAGAAATCTTAGAAGACGAACAGTCAAAAGAATGCTAGAACAAAAAAGGAAAATAAACAGAAAACATGCAAAAGATCAAATACAGAAAACTTAAGACAAAGAAGGCAAATAAACAGAAAACATGCAAAAGAAAACTTAAGACAAAAGCACAGAAGGCAAGGAACTTAGATTTGTAGGATTTGTTTCCTGTTTTTTTCCTTCTTCTTTATTTCTTTCTTTCTTTTCTTTTTCTTTTCTTTTTCCAGGCTTCAAGGTTTCAAAGACTTGAAGTATGATTTTTTTTAGATTTTCCTCAAATTATTCTATTTTTAGGTTTTTGGTGGTAGAAGGGTGTTCTGAGTGTTATTGGGTTGTATTTGGGGGTGGGTTGTGTTTGGGTGTTCGCCGGAGGTAGGGTTCCGGCGAACTTCTTTGGAAGATTCGAACAAATCCAGGGTTATTCGAAGGAAACCAATTATATGGGGTGAAAGATCCCCTCAAAGTGGTTAAGGGGTGTAAATCTGGAAGGCTGGATCATAGATTGAAGGTCACCGGCAAAAGCTCCGGTGACCGGACTTTCAAGAACAAAGGGTTTTCTGGTTTTTCTAAGGTTTCCAGGGAGGTCTTGGTGTGAGAGAGTGAAGAAAGAGGTTTGAGGTTGTTTTGTGGCTGGAGACGGCCATGGATTTTGGCCAATCTCTATTAGAGAGGATGAAGAAGATGAGGGAGAAGATTTGGCGGACGGCTAGGGTTTGTGACTGTGTGTATAGATTTGGTCTCTGAACATAGAGATGGAGTTTTATACTCCTTTAGGAATGGGCGATCGTGGCCTTTGGATCATTTATGATCAATGGCCAGGATTAAATCCTATTAGACGTCGCCGTTTTGTTTAATGAGGGATTGCTTGGCCTCCGTTGGATCTTCAGATATGGACGACCATGATTGATTCTTAAATCTACGTCGTTTAATTATTTAAAGGGACTCAATAGCATTCGTATGATCAACTAATTTGGACGGCCAAGATTTAATCCTTTAACGACGTCGTTTCAATTATATTCACACCGCCTCACGTGGTCCGTTGGATCAATATCTCAACGGTTGAGATTTGATTTTTCCATACGCCGTCGTTTCGATTCAGTCTTTGGACTGGATGACCAATTCGTTGGGCTGTTACACTTTGGGCCTGAATTTGGCCCAATTTTATTGTATTTTTGTGTATTTTCTTGTGTATTTAATTATTTCCTTTATATTTTTTTCTTTTGTATTTTATTTTCTCTTTTTGTATTCATTTTCAATTGTTGTTTCTCTTTTATTTTCCTATTTTTCTAATTTTTCTGGTATTTTTATGACATTTTTTGCTATTTTCTTTAATTTTCCGGCATTTTTGTATTTTTGTTAATTTTCTTTAATTTTCATTATATTTGGGACATTTTCTAATTAATTCTTTTGTAGTATTTAGTTTCAAATTATTTCAATCACAAAATACACAATTATTTCAATTAAACACACAATGTCACATAAAAAAACTTATTTTATTTTAATATTAGAATTTATTTGCTTAGGGCAAAAATCACGTGCTTACTGCTGCCCCTCTTTGCTCGGGAACACGAAGAGTTTCAGTGCAAAGATAAGTGAGCAGTAATGAGAGATTTTTGCCCACTAACATATTCTGTGAGAAGAATTTTGAAAACCTTTTAACCGCACCCTGCCTCAGAGGTTGCCTACATATCCTGGGCTAAACAGGAATCAGGTCAGTGTAGTTCGGGAAGGTCTGGTAGTTTGAAACTACCAAGACTTGTTGGTACTGCTACTGTTGCTATAATCACTAACTAACTCCTTGTTACACCGGGATAAAATGAAAAATAAAGAAGATATTCTAAGCTATGATCCTATGAATTACAATAATTCCTATCTATTTTTGTCTTCTTGTTCTTCCTTGCTTTTCCACATCTTATGTTGTTCTTTTATTTGCATCCTTCTTTTTTGTTCATTTTTGATAATTTTCATGTTTCTCACATACTGCTTCCTCCCCTTTGGTGTGACTTCCAATTGTGTTTCTTGCCTCCGGGTTGATACCTGTTAAAACAAAAAAAAAAACAACAAAAACTTTTCCTCTGCCCCAGTGTGGGGTTTTTCATATGTCATGGTGTTACTCATGTTAGATAAAACAACTAAAAATGCAGAAATGTATTTCCTTGTTATACAGGTGGGCGCCTGAACAGAAATTAAAATGCAGAAATGTATTCCCTTGTTATACAGGTGGGCGCCTGAACAAAAATTAAAAATGCAGAAATGTATTCCCTTGTTATACAGGTGGGCGCCAAAACAAAAATAAAAAATGCTGAAATGTATTCCCTTATTATACAGGTGGGCGCCTGAACATAAATTAAAAAATACTGACATGTATTCCCTTGTTATCCTGGTGGACGCCTGAACAGAAATTAAAAATGCTGAAATGTATTCCCTTGTTATACAGGCGGGCGCCTGAACAGAAATTAAAAATGCTGAAAATATTCCCTTGTTATATAGATGGGCGCCTGAACAAAAATTAAAAATGCTGAAAATATTTCCTTGTTATCCAGGTGGGCGCCTGATGCATGAAAAATAAAAATGCAGAAAAATATTCCCTTGTTATCCATGTGGGCGCCTGATGCATGAAAATGAAAATGCAGAAAAATATTCCTTTGTTATCCAGGTGGGTGCCTGATGCATGAAAATGAAAATGCAGAAAATATTCTCTTGTTATCTAGGTGGGCGCCTGATGCATGAAAATGAAAATGCAGAAAAATATTCCTTTGTTATCCAGGTGGGCGCCTGATGCATGAAAATGAAAATGCAGAAAATATTCCCTTGTTATCCAGGTGGGCGCCTGATGCATGAAAATGAAAATGCAAAAAAATATTCCCTTGTTATCCAGGTGGGCGCCTGATGCATGGAAATGAAAATGCAGAAAATATTCCCTTGTTATCCAGGTGGGCGCTTGATGCATGAAAAGGAAAATGCAGAAAAATATTTCCTTGTTATCCAGGTGGGCGCTTGATGCATGAAAATGAAAATGCAGAAAATATTCCCTCAGTTAGATAACCGGGGTGTGGGTTCGAAAAGATAATACCTTCCTTGCTGTTTGGGTAGGTTTCTTGTTGACTGAATAAGTCCTCCTTTGCGGATTCCTCCTTTTATTGTTGTATTTATTTTTGTGTTTTTCTTCTTCCACATTGGTCACATTCACTTTAAAGTGATTAGTGAGAATTTGAATCTTTTTGTTCCTGTCTAAATCAGTGAACAATCTTATTAGTTATAAAATGTTGGCAACTGGTATTTTGTTGACTTTGCTCCCATTGCCTGCCTCTTCTTACTTTATTCTGCTCTGCAGCCCTTTGCCAAGTTTTCTTCAACTTTTCTTTTGTAATCCCCTTTCTGCTTTTCCTTTTTTGTTTCTTTTCTCTTCATTTTTCTATGGCTTTTATTGCCATCCTTCTTTTTTATTATTTTCTTTTCGACCCAGTGTTATTGCGCCTCTTAACATGAGAAGCTGGTAGTTAGCTTTTAATGGGCAACTGGTTTTTGATTAATGAAATGCAGAAAGTATTTTGAAGTAAGGACAGAACTTATCTGGGTATGAAGGCTAATTCCTTTGACCATGCCATGTATTTAAATTCCGACCCAGTCTGTACAATCGAATTGTCGCTATCTTAACTCCATCTTTTCCTTCAAACCAAACCAATCTTATTTTTTGCCGTTTTTCTTCTTTCAACAAAATATTCCTCACTTTCGCCTTATGGTGCCGGTTAATGTTTTCACCAATAAGACTCTCTCATTTATTCTCTCTCTCATCTCACTTTCGCCTTACAGTGCCGATTAAGGTTTTCACCAATAAGACTCTCTCATTTTTATTCTTTCATCTCACAATCGCCTTACGGTGCCGGTTAAAGTTTTCACCAATAAGACTCTGTCATTTTTATTTTTATTTTTATTCTTATGATTTCTGAACCACTAGGTACTGTCCATGCCCTGTTACTCCTTATTCTCATTGTATCATTATTTTCTTGAAATTGATTAGAAGGTCTTTCTTTGGACTGTAATGTGACTTTTGGATGGGTTCGGAAAGAAAGGTATAAAGGCTCAAAATTTAACGAGGGTTCAAAAATATTTACAACTCTCGGAATCATAAATATAACTTCTGCCCCGGTTTCAATAATTTGGGGAATCTTGGATTTTGTTTTTATCATGACTGAACCTCAGTGAGGCTGCCTACGTACCCTTTCGGGATCAAGTCAAAATGTAGTTCGGACTACGTTTATATTCATTATTGCGTCTTGACTTTTCCCGATTTTTTTTTGTCTTTTGTATGCATTTTTCTTTTGCTTGCATTTTTTATTCGTCATCTTTTCATTTTTTCTTTTTCTTGCATCGTTGTTTTTCATGATTGATTCCGGGAGAGGGATATAAAAGAATAAAACAAATAAGGCTCAATGGGTATGTCAATGGATAAAGTGTTTGGATAGAGAATAAAATGCCTTCATCGTTTCAATTCCAAAATTATGACAAATACAATTATACAAATGAAAAAGGAATCATACATAATATCACTTGACTACATTTGAGTTGATAGCGATCTCTACATTTTCCTTTAACATCTGTCAGATATAGAGCTCTATTGGACAATATCCGTGATACCATGAATGGTCCTTGCCAATTCGGTGCAAATTTTCCTTTTGCTTCGGCCCAATGCGGCAAAATACGTCTCAATACTAGCTCTCCCACTTCAAATTTCCGCGGACATACTTTCTTGTTGTATGCTCTAGCCATCCTCCGCTGATATAATTGTCCATGACAAACTGCCGCTAGCCTCTTTTCGTCAATCAAACTCAATTGTTATAACCGGGATTTTACCCATTCATCATCATCGATTTTAGCCTCAGCTATGATCCGAAGAGAAGGTATCTCAATTTCTTTAGGTATGACTGCCTCTGTTCCATACACCAATGAATACGGTGTTGCACCAATTGAAGTACGTACAGTTGTACGATAACCCATGAGAGCGAACGGTAGTTTTTCATGCCATTGCCTTGACTCTTCCACCATTTTTCTAAGAATCTTCTTAATATTCTTATTTGCAGCCTCTACTGCTCAATTTGCTTTAGGCCTGTAAGGTGTAGAGTTACAATGCATGATTTTGAACTTTTGACATGCTTCTGCCATGAGGTGACTATTCAGATTTACTCCATTGTCTGTGATGATCATCTTAGGAATTCCAAAGCGACAAATGATATTTGCATGCACGAAATCCACCACCGCCTTCTTTGTCACTGCTTTAAATGTCTTCGCCTCCTCCCATTTGGTGAAATAATCAATTGCTACCAAGATAAATTTGTGCCTATTAGATGCTGCAGGCTCTATTGGTCTGATGACATCCATGCCCCAAGCAACAAATGGCCATGGTGCAGACATTGTATGCAACTTATAGGGTGGAGAATGAATCAAATCTCCGTGTATTTGACATTGATGGCATTTCCTCACATACCTAATACAATCACGCTCCATGGTGAGCCAATAATATCCTGCTCTCAATATTTTCTTGGCTAAAATGTATCGGCTCATATAAGGTCCGCAAGCTCCCGCATATACCTCAACCATAATTGTGTCAGCTTGTTGCGCATCTATGCATTTCAATAGCCTCAGATCTGGTGTTCTTTTGTATACAACTCCTCCACTGAGGAAAAATCCATTTGCTAATCACCTTATAGCCCTTTTCTGGTCTCTAGTGGCTTGTTCTGGGTACCCTCATGTCCTCAAATATTCTTTGATATCATGATACCACGGCTCGCCATCAAGTTCTTCTTCTACGATGAAACAATAAGCATTTTGATCGTGAACTTGTATCTGTAGTGGATCTACATAAGCTTTATTTGGATGGTGCAACATGGAGGATAATGTGGCCAAAGCATCTGCTACTTCATTGTGCATTCTTGGGATGTGCTTGAACTCTATAGATTGAAATCTCTGGGATAGTTCATGCAGACATTGTCGATAAGGTATCAACTTTAAATCTCTTGTCTCCCATTCTCCTTGAATCTGATGTATCAAGAGATCTGAGTCACCCATGACTAAAATCTCTTAAACACCCATATCTATCGCCATCCTCAATCCCAATATGCATGCTTCATATTCGCCCATGTTGTTAGTGCAGAAAAATCTAAGCTGAGTGGTAACGAGATAATGCTGACCCGTTTCTGAAATAAGCACTGCTCCAATTCCAACTCCCTTACTGTTGACAGCTCCATCGAATTCCAGCCTGGCTTATCATTTTGCTCTACTTCTTCAACATTCATTGCCTCCTCATCAGGAAAATATGTTTTTAACGGCTCATACTTATCATCCACTGGGTTTTCTGCTAAATGATCTGCAACTGCTTGCGCCTTCATTGTCGTACGTGTTACATAGATGATGTCAAACTCTGTGAGCAGAATTTGCCATTTAGCAAGTCTTCCTGTAGGCATAGGTTTTTGGAATATATACTTCAATGGATCCAACCGTGATGTCAAATATGTGGTATAAGCTGACTAGTAATGTTTCAGTTTTTGAGCAACCCACGTTAGAGCACAACACATTCTCTCCAATTGAGTGTATTTTACCTTGTAAGATGTAAACTTTTTACTGAGGTAATATATCGCCTGCTCTTTCTTTCCCGTCTCGTCATGCTACTCCAGTACGCAACCAAAAGAATTATTTAGCACGGTCAAATACAAGATCAGAGGTCTTCCCGGTTTTGGAGGAACTAATACTGGAGGATTGGCCAAATGTTTTGTCAAAGGCTTCTTGGCATTCATCAGTCCCATTTACCGCAACATCTTTCTTCAGCAATTTGAAAATGGGCTCACAGGTTGACGTCAACTGGGCAATAAATCTACTGATATAATTCAAACTGCCTAATAAATTCATCACTTCTTTCTTATTCTTCGGCGGAGGCAAATTCTGGATTGCTTTTATTATTGACGGATCCAATTCAATACCACGCCGACTTACTATAAACCCAGTAACTTTCCTGAAGGTACCCCAAAAGCACACTTTGCTGGATTGAGCTTGAGATTATATCTTCGGAGCCTCTGGAAAAACTTTCTCAACTCTTTGACATGGTCACATTACTTTTTGGACTTAATGATGACATCGTCCACATATACTTCGATCTCTTGGTGCATCATGTCATGCAACATAGTGGTCATCGCCCTCATATATGTAGCCCCGACATTCTTCAACCCAAATGGCATCACCCTGTAACAATATGTCCCCCCAGGCGTGATAAATGTCATTTTTTCTGCATCTTCTTCATTCATCAGGATCTGATGATAACCCCCATAACAATCCACAAAAGAGCCAATTTCATGCTCGTCACAATTGTCGATCAATATATGGATATTTGGTAATGGAAAATCATCCTTTGGACTAGCCTTATTAAGGTCCCTGTAATCAACGCACACCCTGGTTTATCCATCCTTCTTCGGAACTGGCACAACATTAGCTAACCATGTGGGATATTTGGTGACCCGTATGACCTTCGCCTCAAATTACTTATTAACTTCTTCTTTTATTTTCACACTAGTGTCCGTTTTAAACTTTCTTAGCTTCTGTTTTACTGGCCGGCATTCCGGATAAATGGGCAATTTATGTACCACCAGATGAGTATTGAGTCCGGGCATGTCGTCATAGGACCAAGCAAATATGTCCTTGTACTCATGTAACAACTTGATTAAATCTTCTCTGAGGGAAGCCTCTAAATGCATACTGATCTTTGTTTCTCGGACATTCTCCTCACTTCCCAGGTTAATGGATTCTATCTCATTTAAGTTTGGTTTGGGTTTTTCCTCATAATGATTCAAATCTTTACTGATTTCCCCCAGTGTTTCCTCGTCCTCATATTCTACTTCATATTCACTTTCAATTTCATGTATAACTATTCTATTATCAAGACTGGACGGGGAATCATTCATGCATGACATATCGTTGGAATCAGCAAATACTGAATTGTACAAAAAAAGAAAAATAAAATAAGGCAAAAATAGAAGAAGAAAAGAAATTGCATTTCATTGATTTCTCAAAAAAGGTAACAAGCATTGGATACATTTGTTTTTGATGGGATGTGGGATTACAAAACAAGACAACTTTTGGGGAAATTAAATATTTAAAGCTAACTACCACAACTTCCTCCTGATCGGAAGAGGAGTAGCTTCCCAGTTATTAAGCGCAATGTAGGGTTCCACAAACTGAACATCCATTCTACTTGTTCCTTCACCCATCTCCAACATATTTACATCTTCAAATAGCCTATCGAACATTGCTAGGAGTTCCGCATTCGATTTTATTTCAGCGCGACTTGGCATAACAGTCGCCAGATGTCTCCGTGTACCATGCCTGGTAAAGGAATCAGATAGTTTTGGAATAGGCTTTGGGAGGGACCAACTTTCTTCTTCATTTTCTTGGCTTTTTTGATATCGGCAGTGGTTGGCTTAAAACCCAAACCAAAAGTGTCGTTACTGTTCGGGAGGTGGATTGGCTGTGTTATACCTTGTAGAGTTACCCCTAAGCCTTTCCCTGGTGAAAACCCATTTCTTATCATTTCCTTGGCAACCATCACTGCTGTAGGAACCACTGTGGGAATCGCCATATTTCCCCCCTCAGATAGTTTATTCGCCACCACATTATCCATGACTTGATATACCCACGGGCTTTTATCTCCTTCAATTTCTTTGAATGGTGTGATAGCATTACAGATATCATCTTCTCCATGCACTATGATCTCATGTTGTTCCCATTCAAAGTTTACCATATGATGCAAAGAGGATGGCACAGCTTTCGCCGTGTGGATCCACGGACGTCCCAATAAAAGATTGTAAGATATAGCAACATCTAACACCTGGAACTCTATAGTGAAGTCCACCGGTCCAATAGTAATCTCCAGTATAATATCCCCTACAGTATTCTTGCTACCTCCATCAAAACCTCGTACGCATACACTATTCCGATGAATTCTATCAGGATTGACCTTCAACTTTCCCAAGGTTGAGAGTGAACAAATATTGTCAATTGACCCATTGTCCACCAAAACATGGGTAATTACAGATTCTTCACACTTGACTATGAGATATAGTGCTTTGTTATGCTCCGTTCCTTCAAGCGGTAACTCATTATCTGAAAATGTTATCTTGTTTGTTTCAAAGATCGTGTTCGTGATTTTCTCCAAATGGCATACTGAAATCTTCTCAAGCACATGGGCTTCATTCAAAATTTTCATCAATGCCTTCCTATACTCATCAGAATGAATTAACAATGATAACAATAAAATCTGCGCGGGCGTTTTTCTCAATTGCTCCACTATTGAATAGTCTTGAGCCTTCATCTTTTTCAAGAACTATTCTGCTTCCTCTTCAGTAACTGCCTTCTTCACATGATTCGGGTTCTCTTTTACCACTTTTGTCTTCCTTAATTCTTCCGGGGCAAAGCATCGCCCGGAGCGAGTTAAACCATGTGTTTCATTGATTTCTCCTTTAACTTCCTTCCCCTTATACATCACTTTAACTTTATCATAGTTCCACGGTATGGCCCTGGTGTTCACGACTGGCATCTGCACCACTGGTTTGATAACCACAGGCTCCACATAAGCTCCCTTCACGGTCAACAAAGGCTTAGCTCCCGGCACTACTACCTTCACGGGCTCATCCAATGATGGTTTCTTCATTGGTAACTCAGCTGATGCTTTCTCCTTTTCAACTTCCCATTCCACCTTGTAGTTAGCTTTAATCATCATCACTCATTGAGAAAGTTTCCTGCTGCTCTCTCCCTGCTCCAACTCTATCATATGCGTCTCATGATGTGCTGACAATGGATTTTGTGTGATATTGGAAGTTTCCGGAGCTTGCACTTCAATCCTCCTAGTATCAATAAGTTCCTGTATGGCGGACTTTAAATGCCAACACTTTTCTGTATCATGTCCCGGCGCCCTGGAACAATACTCGCATCGGACTGATTGGTCTAGATTTCTGGGTTGTGGGCTGGGAATTTTTGGTTCAATAGGGCTCAACATCCCTAGCTCTCTTAAACGATGCAAAAGACTGGTATATGACTCCCCCAACAGAGTAAATGTTTACTTTCTTTGGGCTATATCTCCTCTTACTTCTGGATCTGGACGGAAATTGGTCGATTTGGATTTCTATATATTTTGGAAGGCGGGTAGGCATTTTGTGCGTGGTAGACATTTTGTGGAGCTGGGGTACTCCATGCATGTGGAGGCGGTAGGTAAGGTTGAGCATGTGGGATGGAAAAATATTGATTGGTGGGAGGATAATATGGTGGAGGTGGGTTGTAGGGTGCTGGTAGATATGGTTGGTATGGGCGAGGTGGATGATGATATGTATTGGGGCCCCGGGACCATGATGTACCTTCAATGACCGCGACTTCCTCCTTCTTCGTCTTGCCAATCGATCCTCCAGTTCTAGTCTGTATTGCTTGGTTCGTGGCCTTTATAGCCGAATAACTCATGATCTTATTTGTCTTTAGCCCTTCTTCTACAAAGCTTCCCACCTTGACCACCTCGTTAAAGGTTTTTCCAATTGCCGATACTAAGTGGCCATAGTAAGTTGGCTCCAAAGCCTGTAAAAAGCAATCCACCATTTCCGCTTCTTTCATGGGAGAGTCTACTCATGTAGCCTGCTCCCTCCACCTGAACCTGTATTCCCGGAAACTTTCCCCGGGTTTCTTCTCCATTTTAGTCAATGATAGCTTGTCTGGGATAATCTCTAGATTGTATTGGAAATGGTTGGCAAAAACTTGAACTAGGTCATCCCAGATGAACCACCTGGTATGATCCTGTCGAGTATACCATTCCAACACTGAACCACTTAAGCTCTAGCTAAAATAAGCCATAAGTAACTCGTCCATTCCTCCTGCTCCGTGCATTTTACTACAGTAACCCCTCAGATGGGCTACTGGATCCCCGTGACCATCATACATATCAAACTTGGGTAACTTAAATCCGGTCGGGAGCTATACCTCCGGAAACAAGCATAAGTCTTTATACGCAACACTCACTTGGCTTCCTAGCCCTTGTATGTTACAAAATGACTGTTCAAGACTTTTCATCTTACGGGCCATCTCTTCCTGTTCCAAATTTCTGACAGGTTTTTCCTCTTCTGTCATGTCTATGAGCGGTGTGTAGGAGTCATGTTGCCTGAATGTTGGTTCTGGTGGATAATAATGAGTGTCCTCAACATGGAACACATGTTCGCTGGAAGATTTGTGTAGAGCAGCGGGTGGCGGTGCCACGTATACTGGATCGACCTGAGGTGGTGGTGATGGAACTTGTTTGGACAACGGTGGAGGTGCTTGTGAAGTTGTAGCATAGTAATGTTGGTAAGTTGGGTATGTGGAGGACGAGTTCATAGTGGGTGGTTCAGGATTTGGGTTTGTAGGAGGTACGTATGCTGGGTTGGCTGGATAGGAAGGCAAAGGTTGACCCCTAGACAAGCCTGGTACATCTCTGACATCTGCTGTTTTAATTTGTACATCTCTTCTTTCATACTAGCCACGTCCACAACTTCTTCCTCCTGTACCGGATCCATAATAGTAGGCTCAATTTCCTGAGTCACTGCTTTGGTCATAGCTTTTGAACGTGTATTGTAGCTGTGATATGCCAGAATGTCAGTTAACAACTGAAAATCTGAATCTCATCAACAACAAAACTCGTTAATAGTTAGCTCATAAGGGGTAACATATCACAATTATTAATCACAACTTTTGCCTTAGTCATTGTGCATCATCCCGGCATTATTCCTCTTTGAACTACCGTTTTTCTTTTTCACCTATGTTTTTTCATTGTTTTTCTATTTGTTTTTTTTCTTGTTTTCTTCTTTTCCATTTCTCTTTTTTTTCATTTTTTGTTTTTTCGTTCCTACATGTTTGCCTATCGCCTAAACAATTTGTATAAAAGGGAAGAAAATAGCAGCAACTTCTTTTGAATTTCTCATTGATACTCAAAAGATCAGTTAAAAATGATGTTGTACTACAAACGCAAAAGAAAAAATACAAATACAAAATGCATGCCCTATGAATATATTAAAGCTCCTAGTGCCCGCGAGACATCGTTCGGTCTTGCTGCGGGCCTATGTGCTAATCCACTTTGGAGTTTGTCCAGATCGGTCATTACTTGCTTTACAAAGAACTTTACTGTCGATATGAATGTTGATTGGGACATATCTTCACACAATTGGCATTTCCTTGTGATGTACTAAGCAATGTTGACGATTCTTTCCCTGATGACCCCTTTTTCATGAGGTAACCTACCAATCTGTTTGGCACAAACGTCTAAGGTTTGCAGGTTCTCCTTTTATAGTTGTTGCAGCTCCAACTCTAACCGAGCCATAGCCATGTAGCAATGTTCTCTCTCTACTTCAAACTACTTGGTTTGCTTGCTACTTTTGACTTCGGCTGTAATGATTTTCTTTCTCAATCGAGCTACCTCAACCTTGTGTTCATCTTGTAATTGCTGAACCATTCGAACTCATTCCTCAGCATTTCTGGCCAGTTGTTTCCGTACCCCGACTAACTCCTTTTCAGCTTTGTCTAGATCAAAGCTATAGTCATGCACTTTGCACCGAAGATTTTCAATCAATTTCTCATCTCGGGCTAGGCGAACTGGGGTTTTGGCTGCTGTTTTCATCTTTGCAATTTGAGCCTTCAAGATTTCATTCTCTTTTCTCAGCTGTTTCTTTTCTCCCTCATTGGATGCTGCTTGTAAGATGCTCTAGAATTTGAGGTCTTGGAATTGTTTCTCCAACAAGCTGATTCTGGCTCGGTACTCATTTTCTTTGGCCACCCAATCTTTGTGCTCCTTAGACTGCTCGGCCAACTCTTGAATGTGAAGCCTCTTCATTGGTCTATCATGCTTGACATCCTGGCGATACCATGCGGCATAACCTGGTGATACTTCCCCTTGAGCTCAGTTTCCCACACAAGTGTCTACTCTCAAGCATTAGCATTCATTCCAGATCTGTCGAATCTTTCCTTCCGAGAATTGTCCGTCCGGACTGATTTCTACAGCTTGTAGGTCCCTGTCTTTTGATATGACCTGATATCTCTCGAGCTACCGTAATACCCTGTACGGCGCATAAGGCTAGATTTTTTTAAGACCCATTATCAGGAAATGCGACCCTTCTGTTGGCATGTATATCACCTCGTTGAGGGGCAACCATCCGTATGCCCAATCAATTTGGCTAGCAGTCAACGATCGCAAGTATGTAATCCAACCTTTTGATCCTTCTGGCAGCTTAACTTCTTTTGTTCTCATATAAAACTCTTCAATGCACGTCTTTTCAGACAACCCGTAACTCGAGAACGTAGGGTGGTGACACAAATGTTCTATCAACCACATCTGGAAAAGCAAATTGCATCCCTTGAAGAAGTCATGCCCTGCTTTACAGGATGAGAGGGCACGGAAGATATCAGCTACAATCATCGGTGCCAGTGTACTATTATCTTGCCCAAGAAGAGTACTGGCAACCCCGGCGACCCTTATATCAATATTTCCATCTTTCCTCAGGAATATGACTAATCCCAGGAATGCCACTATAAAGGCGAATCGCATATGCTTTTCCCACTTGACTCGGTTAGATTTACTGTAGAGTTTGTTCGTAGGGTCGTTAAATCCCCCAATATGACCATATCTGCGGTAGATGAAACACAAAGTACAAAACCCATGAGCCAAGTCTTCATTATGAACGTTCTGGGCGATTTTCAGGGAATCGAGGAATCTGTGCACTGTAATTTCCCTCGGAGCCACCGGGTATTTATCCTTCAGGGGAACCTCACATTTCTCGATATAATAAGCAAGTTCTTCTAATGTAGGAGTGAGCTTAAAATCTGAGAAGTGTAGAACATTATGTGCATGATCCCAACAAGCAACGAGAGCCCGAATGATATCACCACGGGGTATTATGTCCATCAACCCAGTAAGATCTTTCAGATATCGTTTGACCCAAACCTGCCTTTCTTGGCCCAGATCGTTCCACCATAACCTCAACTCCAAAGGGATTTTGTTCATTAAAGCAAAGGGTTCATTTTGTACTGTGCTCATCCTGCACATTTATTAAAGGCAATTTTATTCAGAAAAGGGAAAAATATTATTTTCAAAGACAATTTTCATTATTTTGAAAGAATTAGCCTTTTTGGGCTATTTATTTTAAAAAGGAAAAAGGCATGACTTCAAAGTGGCCATTTTTGCAAAAACAGCCTTCCGATGCCCTTTCGGAACATTCGGCTATTTCCAAAAATAGCAATCACTTTGATTTATTGAAAACTAAAAATCGATATTTTTTGGTCATTTTCTAAAAGTGTGGTTGGACCCGTCAAGGGTTGCCTACGTATCCTACCTAATGGCGAGAATCAAACCTGCGTAGTTCGGTCAGATTATTTCGTGACCAATTATTTTAACAACACTGTTCCACTTTCTTTTCAAATTCCGACAGAGTTTCGATATTTTCTATTCTAAAATTTTTCTTTCTATTTGTTTTCCAGGAATTTAGCCGGTCCGCATAATGATCCAGGATAAATAAATGCAATATATAATATGCTCGGTCTTTGCTTACTGGGTCACCTCTCTTGGACGGACCCAACCCCTATGTTGAGTCCCCTGAGTCAGATATGATGCAAATAATCGTCCTAGATCTAGGTTCAATATCCTAATGTTTCATATGGTGCTAGACCGTGTACCCGAGTGCACAACTCGGATCAAGGAGGGGGCTATGTACCGAGGACCCGCGGAGTCGTTCAGCTTTGTAACTTATCCGGCCTCTATTTCTTATTTTTTGGTATGACACTAATAGAAAGGGGAGTCTCAACCAGTAAGCACATCCCCGAAGGTAAGAAGAGAAGGGTTTTCGGCACAATTTTATAGATACAATCCACGTAATATCAAAGCGGTAAACACGTAACACATTGATCAAAGCATATAATGAAGTCAAATAACATCAAGAACAACAATTCAATCGAGCTCGAATTCTTAAACCCTGAACCGAAGTTCTGGGTTGTTTATCCCCAGCAGAGTCGCCAGAGCTGTCACACCTCCCTTTTTACTACCTTCTTTTTCCCGAAAAGGGAATAAGGTATACCTCATTAATTACTAATATACCCGGAAAAGGATATAATAATCATCAACGAGGAAGGAGTTTTTCCACTTTAAGGACAATCAGAACGGGATTTTATTTAGAGTTTCAGAGTCGCCACTTGGGAAGATAATGGTGTCCCAAGTCACCGGTTAATCCCGAATCCGAGGAAATTGACTTTGTTTAAACAGTCCACGCAACTAGAAATCCGGATAAGGAATTCTGTTAACCTGGGAAAGGTGTTAGGCACTCCCGAATTCCGTGGTTTTAGCACGGTCGCTCAACTATCGTTTTTGACTTTATATGATTTTGTTATATGCTTTTACAACATGTGATTGTTTCGTTTTTGATATTTTAACGACTTACGACGTCGCAAAAACGCATTTCGTGTATTTTGTTCTTATACGAGGCTCACCCCCTTATATTTTAAAAGTCCGATCCTAATAAATGCTACATTCTCTATTTTTGATTTTTTCCCTAATTATTTTACTTGTTTTGTATTTTTAGTACTGTGTCCAGGACCATTATTCCATTTACAGGCCTGGACATTTGTGGACTGAATTTAATAGTCCGGTCTGCACAACTGGGTTTCAGAAACCTAGTATATATTAAAGTTGTTATTCAGAGGCCCAAAGACGAATCCGATTGGATCTGGGCCTATACCATTGATTATGCCCAAATCAAATATGGTGTGGTGTGTGAGGTGTACACGGATCACAAAATCCTACAGTACTTGTTCAAGCAAAATGAGTTGAATTTACGACTGCGGAGATGGTTGGAGTTGCTGAAGGACTATGATGTCACTATCCTATATCACCTAGGTAAGGCCAATGTGGTGGCCGATGCATTGAGTAGAAAGTCTGCCAGCATGGGTAGTCTCGCGTACATTAGTTCGTGAAACTAGACATTTCTGAGCCTAGCAGGGTGTTAGCCTGCACAGTTGCTCGTTTATCTCTATTAGAGCGTATCCGTGAGAGGCAATTTGATGATCCTCATTTGCGTGACTTGAGAGATACTATACAGTGGGGAGGTGCCACGAAGGTAACTCTAGATGATGACGGAGTATTGAGATTGCAGGAATGAGTTTGTGTGCCCAATATTTAGAAGAATAAAAAGCAAAATCGACATTTCATAATTAACATGCAAATACTCGTCAAATGATAAAGTAAATCAACCAAAAGCATTTTTATTTCATAAGGAACTGGAATACACGTGTATCAACATTGATTCTAAATTCTAATTATCAATTACTAATAGAACCTAACAGTAAACTATTTATGTCAGCTATTTCAAACAGTGATACGATACTTAACTGTGCCAATTTGAATTATTATTAGTTACTGATTTTAGCTTACACTATTCTAAATTGTTAATAAACTAATTGAAGTGAAGAAACAGACTATAACTAAGTTGATCTTTTTAAATTATCACATTCTAATTCATGAGGTTAATATGATTATTATTTTGATTATGAAGCTATTTTAATTAGACGAGTTAAGATTACAAATTAACCTGTTTTACCCTAAATCTAAAGGTGATTATGTTTACGTGTATTCTACCATACTCTATATATTACATTGTTTAAGTTTTGTACATGTTTAGCTATTACATATATCCCTATCGAATTACAGAAGATCTAACACACGATAAACATAAAAATTTATGAAATACAGCAGGAAATTTCTTCTGAACAACTCATGGCATTTTCATTTCCTCAATTAGCTAACAGTTACATATCTGGATAGAAAATGTGTACCTGATTCAGCAAAGGGAAACTTATAAGTCTAAGAAGCAAATGAGATGAAGGATAGTCAGCGATCACAGTAGCAGAACAATAGAGGAGCAAATCACAGCAAAGCAGCAATAACAGCCAATTATAATCCTCAAATCCAGCAGATGAGACAGCCAATGTACAGAATTAAGAAATCCAATTTAGTCCAATGATATAGAACACCAGAAGACTCTAGTTGAACTCCAGAATTTGTACTCGACTTCACTCAGAATTTTTTACTCTCTATCTATGGTGTATAACTCTCAATTTGTACTTCAAAATGTTTTTCCTGAATTTCTAGAATCCAGCCCTTTTTTCAGGCTAATTGACAACCTATTTATAGGTGATTTGAGTGAAATTTTGAGGGGGAAATTTAAAATTCTTATTATTAGTTCCCTCCCCTTTATTCTTCTATTAATTACAGTTTGGTACCTCTATTTCAGGCTCGAAATGCTTTCCAGCCCTTGCTGGAAGGTTCTAGGGAATTCTTTTTGCTTCTATTAAGGGCATATTACTATGGTGCCCTCACTTG
The DNA here is from genome assembly GCA_032618575.1 of Nicotiana noctiflora. NCBI lineage: Eukaryota > Viridiplantae > Streptophyta > Magnoliopsida > Solanales > Solanaceae > Nicotiana > Nicotiana noctiflora. Next base: position 245,164 of record JASVEL010004451.1, on the reverse strand, counting down.
CTAAGGATTATCACAGTTATACCTTTTCACTAGGTCTATTTTACCCTTTATTTTATATCTAATAACAGAAATACTAAGTCTTAAAGTCTGTTTTGTCCCTATAGGATCTATTAAATTCACATTTATACAATTTGTTATTCCCTTTGTACCCTTATTATTATTTTTTATTTATCCGACCGGCTAATGGTCGGGGTATCTTAGGTTTATTGCCTATTTAACTACTGGCCATTATATTCTAAATCATTTAAGACTTGGCCAGATTTTAACCTTAGTTCCTTTTCAATTTTAGCCTCTTTTAAAATGTAACCCTTTTATTATCAATTAGCTAATCAGAATCTGAAGGGCCGGCTTGGCTCAGCGGTAAGCTTGCTTGCCGTGGTGTGTCAGGTCGCGGGTTCGAATCAGCCTCTCTGCAAAGCAGGGGGAAGGCTGCCTAGAGTATTCCTTCCCCAGACACCCACGAAGTGGGTATTGAACTGGGTCGGCCCTTTCATAGGCTTCTTTCTAAGACTATCCTGTTTTATTAACTGTAACTAACCAGACTTAGATTGTAGAACTAACCACTCAAATGTTCCAGGAATGGCCAGACTAATTACATAGTCCCAAGTTATTTCATTAATAGCTAGACTAGGTCATTTTCAAAAAATAGCGAGATTACTACACTTGTCTTTATAGCTATAACCAATACCACAAAGCACAATAGAATTTAAGATAGTCTAACATATGAACCTATTACAAACATAGCCAATTTATGTCATTTTGCACACATAGCACTAGTCAAAAATCATTCTTCAATTAACCATAACTCAGAGGGTAATTTGATAATAGTTGAATCCCAAATAACTAAATTATAATTTCAGACTTAGGCACAGTGAACAAATCACACATAAATAAACATATTAAAATCAGATCCATGTATTGACTTATAGAAAATCCTAAGGAGCTAAAACATATCAGTTACGTATAAAGATCAAGATAAATGAGATTATAATAAGCTAATGATAGAAATCCTCAGAAGACTAACAATCAAGAATATGCTAAAGACTATATACAGAAATCTTAGAAGACGAGCAGTCAAAAGCATGCTAGAACAGAGAAGGCAAATAAACAGAAAACATGCAGAAGATCAAATACAGAAAACTTAAGACAAAGAAGGAAAATAAACAGAAAACATGCATAATAAAACTTAAGACAAAAGCACAGAAGGCAAGGAACTTAGCTTTGCAGGATTTGTCTCATGTTCTTTTCCTTCTTTTTTATTTCTTTCTTTCTTTTCTTTTTCTTTTCTTTTTCCAGGCTTCAAGGTTTCAAAGACTTGAAGTCTGATTTTTTTTTCCAGATTTTCCTCAAATGATTCTATTTTTGGGTTTTTGGTGGTAGAAAGGTGTTCTGGGTGTTATTGGGGTGTATTTGGGGGTGGGTTGTGTTTGGGTGTTCGCCGGAGGTAGGGTTCCGGCAAAAATCTTTGGAAGATTCACACAAATCCAGGGTGATTCGAAGGAAACCAATTATATGGGGTGAAAGATCCCCTCAAAGTGGTTAAGGGGTGTAAATCTGTAAGGCTGGATCATATATTGAAGGTCACCGGCAAAAGCTCCGGTGACCGAACTTTCAAGAACAAAGGGTTTTCTGGTTTTTCTAAGGTTTCCAGGGAGGTCTTGGTGTGAGAGAGTGAGGAAAGAGGTTTGAGGTTGGTTTGTGGCCGGAGACGGCCATGGATTTTGGCCAGTCTCCATTGGAGACGATGAAGAAGATGATGGAGAAGATTTAACCGGCGACTAGGGTTTATGACTGCGTGTATAGATTTGGTCTCTGAAAGTAGAGATGGAGCTTTTATACTCCTTTAGGCCTGGGCGATCCTGGCCTTTGGATCATTTGTGGTCAATGGTCAGGATTAAATCTTATTAGACATCGCCGTTTTGTTTAATGAGGGATTGCCTGGCCTCCGTTGGATCTTCAGATATGTACAACCATGATTGATTCTTAAAGCTACGTCGTTTAATTATTTAAAGAGACTCAATAGCATCCGTATGATCAACTTATTTGGACGGCCAAGATTTAATCCTTTAACGACGCCGTTTCAATTATATTCACACCGCCTCACGTGGTCCGTTGGATCAATATCTCAATGGTTGAGATTTGATTTTTCCATACGTCGTGGTTTCGATTCAGTCTTTGGACTAGATGACCAATTCGTTGGGCTGTTACACTTTGGGCCTGAATTTGGCCCAATTTTATTGTATTTTTGTGTATTTCCTTGTGTATTTAATTATTTCCTTCGTATTTTTTTCTTTTGTATTTTATTTTCTCTGTTTGTATTCATTTTCAATTGTTGTTTCTCTGTTTTTTTCCTATTTTTGCTAATTTTTTTGGTATTTTTATGATATTTTTTGCTATTTTCTTTAATTTCCGGCATTTTTGTATTTTTGTTAATTTTTTTTAATTTCCCTATTTTTGTGATATTTTCTAATTAATTCTTTTGTAGTATTTAATTTCAAATTATTTCAATCACAAAACACACAATTATTTCAATTAAACACTCAATTGCACATCAAAAAATCTTATTTTATTTTAATATTGGAATTTATTTTCTTAGAGCAAAAATCACGTGCTCGCAGTACAAATAGTGCCTCCAAATCTTCAAGGCATGAACTATGGCAGCTAGCTCCAAATCATGAACAGGGTAGTTCTTCTCATGAGGCTTCAACTGACGAGAAGCATAAGCAATCACTCTACCCTCCTGCATCAATACACAACCTATCCCCACTCTCGAGGCATCACAATATACAGTATATAAACCTGAAGCTGATGGCAAGACTAACACTGGAGTTGTGGTCAAAGCTGCCTTGAGCTTCTGAAAGGTCTCCTCGCACTCATCCGACCACACGAATGGTGCACCCTTCTGCGTCAACCTGGTCAAAGAAGAAGCAATGGATGAAAATCCCTGAACAAACCGGTGATAATACCCCGCCAAACAAAGGAAACTCCTGATCTCCGTAGCTGAAGACGGTCTAGGCCAACTCTGAACCGCCTCTATCTTCTTTGGGTCAACCTGAATACCATCACGAGACACCACATGACCCAGAAAAGCTACTGACTCGAGCCAAAACTCACACTTGGAGAACCTAGCATACAATTTCTCCTCCCTCAACCTCTGCGATGCTAAAATGTTGAGCATGCTCCTCCTGCCTATGGGAGTATACCAGAATATCATCAATGAACACGATCACGAATGAATCCAAATATGGCCGAAACATACTATTCATTAGATGCATGAACGCGGCTAGGGCATTGGTCAGCCCAAAAGACATCACAAGAAACTTATAGTAACGATCCTCGCGGGATCCCAGTAACTGGCTCACAACCCAAAGATATCCACAACCATCCATGTAGGAGGTTTACCGGCTCAATAATAGCCAACAGCAGAGTATAATGTTACCAGGTCGGACTAAGCCATAGTCCCCAATCACAATCGAACCTGCACTCATAGGAGAGTATGTGTCTCACCTCAATACAGCGTTACATAATGATATACCGGGGTTTCGAACCCGCTGATCATCACCCACACCCATTACTCACCTCGACTCGGCTCAAATACTAGCCTGCAATGCCCTTGCCATGAGAATCGGCCTCCACGGGTGCAGAATCTGATCAAAACCAATAGAAACACATCAAAATAGGCTAAAGGAACATAACCCAATCGAACAACTCGAATTACACCAAAAACCACGAAGTTAACAAAACCCGACTCTCGGGCCCACTTCTCGAAAAATAACAAAAGTTATATTTTCAGAATCCTTATCTCGACACGAGTCCATACATATAAAATTTATCAAAATTGGACTCCGTTTGTCCATTCAAATTAATGGTTTTCAATAACACATGCTTAAAGCAAAAACCTCCATTAATACACCTCCAATCCTCAATTTTCAGGTATTAACTTCATAATTTAATAATATAATAACATAAACTGAGTCCATGAATGCTTACCTGATGAATCCCCTCGATTTTCTCCTCAAAATCGCCTAAATCGCCTCTTTGTTCTAAGCCCCAATGTGTTATAACATTCTGAAATTCGAACCCTTCAGTTCCTTAAACACTGACATTTTTTTCGCTTCTGTGGTCATAGGCTCGCTTAAGCAAGACCGCTTCTGCGGTAATTTGGTCGTTTCTGTGACATACCACTTAACGGACACACTCGCTTCTGCGGCTCAGGTCTCGCACTTGCGAGACCGCTTCAGCGGGCACCTTCCCGCTTTTGCGAAATTCTCATAAACGATGGCGTCTGCTTCTGCGAACAAGGGCTCGCTTCTGCGAGCCCGCCCCTGCGAGAATAGTATCGCTTCTATGGAAATGCCTAGAATAGACCTGGATCGCATCTGCGACCATTTGGTCCCTTCTGCGGGGCCGCTTCTGCGGTTCCCCATCTGCAGAAGCGAAATTGTTGCTGCAGATCACACCAGCAGTCCAAAACTTCAAAAATTCTTCTGTTAAACCCTTCGAAAACATCCCGAGTCCCCCGAGACCTCAACCAAAAATACAAATCCACTCTAAATCATCACACGAACTTGTTCCAATCATAAAAACACACCCTCAAACACATGAATCATCAAATTAAGGCCGGTTCAAGCCTAAGATTCAACCAAAACTTTCGAAACCTACATTCTATCAAAAACCCGACCAAACGGTGACCAAATGACTTGAAAATTTGCAGACATATCCAAAATCACCTAACGGAGCTACTGCAACTGTCGAAATTCCATTCCGACTTCCGGATCAAAATCTCACCGATCGATCGGATTTCGCCAAAATTCTAACTTAGCCAATTCAAGCCTATTTCTACACCGGACCTCCAAATTCAATTCCGATCGCTCCTCTAAGTCATAAATCACCTCCCAGAACTAACCAAATCATCAGAATCTGATTCCGAGCCCTCTAACCACATAGTCAACTCTATGTTGACTTTTCATAAACAAGCTTCACTCAAAAAGGCTATATGCCGTATTTTCAACCAGAATCAATCTCAATCCACCCGATAGACTCTAACACAGATATGGAAACATGAAACACATAAATGAAGTGTAATGTGGTGGTAACTCTCGTGACGACGGGCCGGGTCATCACAATATTCCTCGTGTATGTTCCTTCATCCATTTTGGTTGTTCTGTCATAACCAGCACTCTTGTTGTCGACATTGATATCCCCCTTGAAAGTGAAACGTAAAGTTGTCCATGTGAGAAAATATTTTGTGGTAGATACAATCCAACATGTGGTATTGTTTGATCTTGTGCTTTATTTATTATCATGGCAAAACATAAGCATACAAGGAATTATTTCTGCACGAATTTGAAAGGATATCCTTCATTTTCAGGTGGACTAAGTTGGATTTTTGGAACAAAACATGTCTCTTAGCGAATTGACCCATTGTAATTTCGACATGTATAACATTGTTGTCAAATCCTCTACGGATCAACCTTGTACCATTGCATAAGCCATTTGAAGGGTCCAAATTTCTAAGTAGCATGATGGGCGCATTTTCTTTCAAAACTAACCTATTTATGGAAATAGCGATATGTTTAATTTTATTTGTTTTTGTAAATTAAAAAGTCTATATAGTGAAAGAAAGTGTTTAAGAGAAACTTTAGTGGCATATTAGGTTTGACGATGTACCTATTATCTCTCTTCTCCTGCTACGGCCTTCACCAATAAGTGGTTTCACTGTAACTAAAATGGCAACCACATATGAAAAGTAGGTCATTAGAGAAGTAGTTATAAGTATAAAAATGATTTGTTTATTCCTATAAACAGTTACCGAAGATAGTGCTGTCAGTTAACTTTTCCGCCTCTTCCAATAACAAAAAACCATTTGAGAATTGTTGGGTGGAAATGTCTGTTTCAGATTCCCTGATGATAGTGTTGTCGATAAAAGATATTTTCAACTTTTTTGTGAACCGAGGAGTAGTTTGGATTGACACTGATTGATAATAAAGTAATTCCTGTGTGGGTGAAAGAAGAATCCGGAACCAGAGTATTGTTCTTTTTAAAATTTGTAACATAAATACATTAAAAAAAAAACGTAATTATATACAACGTCATAATAAATTGCGTTGTATATAACGGACGTTATAGTACAACGCACTTATTATGGCATTGAACGTGTGAGAGAATGTAACAGTTCAACGCCATAATAAGTGGCGTTGTACCAACCCTATTAATTTTTTTAGTTCTTTATTTGTTTTATTGTTTCGTATGCGACAAAAACTCCAAATATTTAAACACGAACAAAAACATAATATTTAACTTAAACTTAAATTACTAGAACACAAACACAAACATAAGTTAATAAGAAAGACAAACATACAAATGAACTAAACACATAGTAGGAATTATTTAGTCCTCACTTCCATTTATTCTACGTTCTAACCACTTAAATTGTTCAAGCAATTGTTCTTTTTCGTCTTCTAACTCTTTTACTCTCGCCTTAAGCTCCGCAATTTCCTGTTTATTTTTTTTCTTTGTTTCGTAACTGTCACACCTCCTTTTTCCGCGCCGCGGGAGCACGAGGGAGTTTTTCCAATTAAAGGACAATCGAAACGGGATTTATTTAATTAATTCGGAGTCGCCACTTGGGAGATTTATGGTGTCCCAAGTCACCGGTTGAATCCCGAATCGAGGAAAAGAATGACTCTATTTAACAGTCCACGAACCAGAAATCTGGATAAGGAATTCTGTTAACCCGGGAGAAGGTGTTAGGCATTCCCGAATTCCGTGGTTCTAGCACGGTCGCTTAATTGTCATATTCGGCTTATTTATCTGATTTTAACAATTATGTACTTAATGTAAATTAATATCCCTTTACCGCTTTTATTATTATTATTATTTACGAAAGAGAATGTTGCCTAAAAATATGTTTCGGATCACGTCACATGAAATGCATCCGGATCCTCGACACATTCTTATTCAATATTTTGGGATTTGGATTTGGGCCGCATGAAATGCACACCCGTATTTAAGAAGGTAAAATTATTAAAATACGCGCCTAGAGCGATTACTTATTTACATTTTTAAGAATGCCGTGAAATTCGCTAAGAAACGGCACATCTCGAAATCTAAGTATTTTATATATACATTTATGAGGGCCCCGCGATTTGTATAATTTTGTTAGGCGAGGCACACCTCTAATTCTAATTTAAAAGCAAACTACATTCCGCTATATTTATTTAAAAGTTAATTCAAGATTATTTAAAACATGTTGCAAGCCACGCTACATGAAATGCACTTGTGGTTCATGACACGCTTTATTAACCTTGTTCAAAATTGGAGTCGGGTCACATGAAATGCACCCCCGATTCCTTTAATCTAGTTACGTCGTTCAGTTAAAGAATAACGAACCACTTTCTATAATGTGACAAAGTCATACTCAACTGTAAACAATTCGAGTAAACATACGACTAGATAACTAAGTGAGCAAATTCAAGACTATGGCGAACAATTACATAAACAACGGAAGCATAACTAGTTGGCGAGCATATGAAGGATTAGTTATTTTCATTAGCTAACTTCGACACTACAAGACCACCATTAATTGTGAAATTGCATGTTCAACAGAATCATATATTTACAAAATCGTCCGAATCGTACGAAACTAAATCAAATGCGAAACGATTCAAAATATTAGCGAGAAGAACAATATCAAAAAAAAACATGCACCTTTATTTCTGCATATTTTCAACGTACACAATAAGAAAACGAACCTTTTATGACGATCTCAAACTTCGACCTCTCCGGACAGAACTCGAACCAAACTGGAACCAAGAACAAATAGTTCGACGCGGAACCTTGACGAACTCGGAGAAACAGCAGGTGGTACGCTGGTGTTGCTGGTTTTTGCGACGCAGCAGATTGACACGAGAAGATGAGGCAGAAAAGGGTCGTTTGGACATGAAGCTGGACGTGAGGGTGCTGCTGGACGCTTCGACTGGTCAGAGACGAAACAGCAGTGAGCTGCTGCGTCAATGGCATGGGGGAGACGAGGGTGGATGTTTGGAAGGCTGGGTTGTTGGCGGAGAGGGGCTGGTCGATGTTGGTTCGTTGGTTGTTTGTCATGACCCGGATTTCCCACCATCGGGGTCATGATGGCGCCTACTAAATGGAAGCTAGGCAAGCCAAATATTAATTACATCTCCATTAATTACCAATTTCTTATTTAAAACAGATAACTTACAGCGGAATAATCAAAATTAGCGGAAGACTTAGTCAAATATGATAAAGAAAACCCAAACATGATACACTACCCAAGATCGGTGTCACAATACTCGCGAACTTCTAAGAATAATACACATAATTGTCTGAAAGAAAATACAAGTTGTTTATCTCGATTACATGAGATAATAGAATGAAAAACATAGATAGAAGAGACAACGGGTCCTGCAGACGCCTGCAAGGCTACCTCGTAGTCTCGGTAGTCGAAAAATCCACAAGTCGCTACTGTCGTTGCTGCTGTCCGTAACCTGTATCTGCGCAAATAGAGCACAGAGTGTAGTATCAGCACAACCGACCCCATGTGCTGGTAAGTGCCTGGCCTATCCCAGCGAACTAGTGACAAGGCTAAGGCCAGTCACCCACCTAAACCTGTACAATTGCAATATAGATATATATATACAATACATTTATAAGGAAATACTCTGCTCTGAAATAACAGTCAATAACTCACGATATCCAGAATAATCTAATCAACGGAATAAATCTTACTTTCATGTCTCAACTCCTCTTTCATTTCATGTCTCGTGGTAGGCGTACCACCCGCTCCCAACTATCACAGTAATCATATCTTGTGGTAGGCGTACCACCCGCTCCCAAATATCATAGTAATTATATCTTGTGGTAGGCGTACCACCCGCTCCCAAATATATCAATAGTTATATCTTGTGGTAGGCGTACCACCCGCTCCCAAATATATCAATAGGCTACCGCAACTATGGCCAATGCCAAGATTTAAGTCACTTTGTGGTCGGCGTACCACACGATCCCAATTCAAAAAAAAATATATATATCACCGGCATTTAGCCAATAATTTCTATATCAACAATATTTATAATTACCGGTTTTAAACCAATAATTTATAATAATTTCAACAATTTACTTTCATTACCGGTATAACACCAATAACTCTTAATCAATAATTTATTCATAACTAAATTCATATTCCTACAAACTAGGATAGAACAAACACTTACCTCGAAAGTCTACGAACGATTCAATCCGTAGCAATGCCTTTTCCTTTTGAATTTGACTCCAATCCAATCGTATCTATACACAATTGATTTAATATCATCAATTCTACTTATCAAACTAGTTCATATTGCTAAATATGATTTTTACAATATTCTGCCCGGAATAGTAAAAAACGACCCCGGGCCCACATAATCGAAACTCAAGTTTCGAACCAAAATAAGTTCACCCAATCTTCCATGAGTTCAAATATACAATTTGTTCTTAAGTTTGACACCAAAACGAGGTCTAGATCGCAAATTCTTTGAAAACCCTAACTATACCCATATCTCTAATTTTTCTACCAATTTACACATATTTAGGCCTAGGAATTCAAATAATATTGATGAGAAACAAACAAAACGAGTCAAGAATCACTTACCCAAGAAGTATCAAGAAGGATTGCTCAAGAATCGCCCAAGAAGCTGTGGAGAAGAGAGAGGTTTGTGAAAATGGGATAAAATCCCGTAAGTGTTCTGTTTTTGAGCTGAAGAATTCACTGGGCGAAATTACCCTACGCGATCGCGTGAATTGGGTTGCGATCGCGTAGAGGAAAGATTGGCCTCTTATGCGATCGCGTGCAAACGGTTGCGATCGCGTAGAGAAAGGACTGGAAGCTACACGATCGCGTGAGGGATGCTGCGATCGCGTAGAGGAAATTCACCGGGCAACCTATTTGGCCTATGCGATCGCGTGAACATGACTGCGATCGCGTGGGGGAAGAACTGGAAGCTACGCGATCGCGTGAGGGATGCTGCGATCGCGTAGAAGAACTGGCCAATGCTGTGCGATCGCGTGGATGAGGCCGCGATCGCGTAGAACAAAATCCCTCTGCAGAAGTTGCAGAATTTCTGCTGTGTTTTCAAATCCAAAAACACCCCGAACCACCTCCGAAACACTCCCGAGCCCTCGGGGCTCCAAACCAAATATGCACACTGACTCAAAAACATCATACGAACTTGCTCGCGCGGTCAAATCGCCAAAATAACATCAAAATCAAGGAATTGAGCCTTAAATCTCAAGAATTCTTTCAAAATTTCATAACTTCCAAAATTTCCAATTTAAAGCCAAAACACGTCAAACGACGTCCGTTTTCAACCAAACTTTACAGGAAGCGCTTAACCAATATATATGACTCGTACCGGGCGTCGGAACCAAAATACGAGCCCGATACCAGTACTTTTTAATCAAAATTCAGTTTCATTTTCCTTAAACATTTTCAGAAAACAATTTAACAGAAAAATTCTTTTACTGGGGTTCTAGAACTCGGATTTCAATTTCGGGCATATGCCCAAGTTCCATATTTTTCTACGGATTTTCTGAGACAGTCAAATCACGGATTCGGGTCCGTTTACCAAGAATGTTGACCAAAGTCAACCATATCAATATTAATATCAAAATTCTTCAACTTTTTCACATATTTCACATATTTCAACATAAATCTTTTCCAGCTTTGTGCTCGGACTGTGCACGCAAATCGAGGCAACTATAAATGAGGTTTTTAAGACCTCCAAAGCTCGGAATGATTAATAAAACAAGTGATGACCCTTTGGGTCGTCACAATCTCCACCTCTAAAACAACCGTTCGTCCTCGAACGGACAAAAGAAAGAAGTACCGAGTCAGGAAACAAGTGTGGGTAACGGCTCCGCATATCAGACTCGGACTCCCAGGTCGATGCCTCAGGAGGCTGACCTCTCCACTGAACACGCACAGAAGGATAACTCTTCGACCTCAACTGTCGAACCTGCCGGCCTAGAATGGCTACCGGCTCCTCCTCGTAAGATAGATCATTGTCCAATTGGACAGTACTGAAGTCTAACACATGTGTGGGATCGCCGTGGTATCTCCGAAGCATAGATACATGAAAAACTGGATGCACAGCTGATAAGCTAGGCGACAGAGCTAGTCTGTAAGCCACCCCTCCCACTCGTCTAGAATCTCAAATGGACCAATATACCTAGGGCTGAGCTTGCCCTTCTTCCCGAAACTCATCATGCCCTTCATAGGCGACACTCGGAGCAATACTCGTTCACCAACCATGAAATCTACATCTCGAACCTTACGATCCGCATAAGTCTTCTGCCCGGACTGAGCTGAACGCAATCTCTCCTGAATAGTCTTGACCTTATCCAAGGCCTCCTGAACTAAGTCTGTACCCAACAACCGAGCCTCTCCCGGTTCAAACCATCCAACTGGTGATCGACATCGCCTACCATACAACGCCTCATACGGAGCCATCTGGATGCTAGACTGGTAACTGTTATTGTAGGCGAACTCTGCTAATGGCAGAAACTGGTCCCACGAGCCTCCGAAATCAATAACACGGGCTCGAAGCATGTCCTCTAGAATCTGAATAGTCCTCTCGGACTGGCCATCCGTCTGAGGATGAAATGTTGTACTCAACTGAACCTGGGTGCCTAACTCCTGCTGGACCGCTCTCCAGAACCGCGAGGTAAACTGCGTACCCCGATCAGAGATAATAGATACTGGCACCCCATGGAGACGAACAATCTCCCTAATGTAAACCTCCGCTAACCTCTCCGACGAGTAGGCGACAGATACTGGAATAAAGTGTGCTGACTTGGTCAGCCTATCAACAATGACCCAAATAGCATCAAATTTCCTCCGAGTCAAAGGAAGTCCAGTAACGAAATCCATAGTGATCCGCTCCCATTTCCACTCGGGAATTTCAATCCTCCGGAATACACCACCAGGTCTCTGGTGCTCATATTTCACCTACTGACAATTTAGACACCGAGCGACATATGCAACAATATCTTTCTTCATTCTGCGCCACCAATAGTGCTGTCGTAAGTCCTGGTACATCTTCGCGGTGCACGGGTGAATAGAATACCACGAACTGTGGGCTTCCGCTAAGATCAACTCTCGAATGCCTTCGACATTGGGCACACAAACTCGAACCTGCAATCTCAATACCCCATCATCATCTAGATTTACCTGTGTGGCACCTCCCCACTGTATTGTATCTCTCAACTCACGCAAATGAGGATCATCAAATTGCCTCTCGCGGATACGCTCTAATAAAGAAGAACGAGCGACCGTGCAGGCTAACACTCTGCTAGGCTCAGAAATGTCTAATCTCACGAACCAATTGGCTAATGCCTGGACGTCTAGAGCAAATGGTCTCTGACTGACCGGAATATATGCAAGACTACCCATGCCGGCAGACTTTCTACTCAATGCATCGGCCACCACATTGGCCTTACATGGGTGATATAAAATAGTAACATCATAGTCTTTTAGCAACTCTAGCCACCTTCTCTGCCTCGTATTCAACTCTTTCTGCTTAAACAAATACTGAAGACTCTTATGATCGGTGTATACTTCACATGCTACACCATACAAATAATGTCTCCAGATCTTCAATGCGTGAATAATCGCCGCCAATTCTAGATCATGCACTGGATAGTTGTTCTCATGAATCTTCAACTGCCTCGAAGCATAGGCAATAACCTTGCCATCCTGCATTAACACTGCACCAAGCCCAATACGGGAAGCATCACAATAAACGGTATAAGGTCCCGTACCTGTGGGTAAAACCAATACCGGTGTTGTGGTCAAGGTTATCTTGAGCTTTTGAAAGCTCGCCTCACATTCATCGGACCATTCAAATTGAACACCCTTCTGGGTCAATCTGGTCAGTGGGGTTGCAATAGACGAAAATCCTTCTACGAATCGGCGATAATAGCCCGCTAACCCCAAGAAACTCCGAATATCTGTGGCTGATGTCGGTCTAGGCCAGCTCTTGACTGCCTTAATTTTCTTCGGATCAACCTGAATACCTGCTGCCGTCACAATATGACCTAGGAATGCAACTGAACTTAGCCAAAATTCACACTTTGAAAAATTTGCATATAGCTGGCTATCTTTCAGAGTCTATAAGGCCACTCTGAGATGTTGCGCATGCTCCTCCTGACTGCGGGAATATATTAATATGTCATCAATGAAGACTATTACAAACAAGTCTAAATAAGGCCGGAACACCCGATTCATTAATTCCATAAAAGCTGCTGGAGCATTTGTCAACCCAAAAGACATGACCAGGAATTCATAATGTCCATACCGAGTGCGGAACGCGGTCTTAGGGATATCAGATGCCCTAATCTTCAGCTGATGATAGCCAGGATCTCAAATCTATCTTTGAAAATACCTTGGCACCCTGAAGCCGGTCAAATAAATCATCAATTCGCGGAAGTGGATATTTATTTTTGATAGTCACCTTGTTTAACTGTCGATAGTCAATGCACATTCTCATCGAACCATCTTTCTTCTTTACAAATAATACAGGTGCACCCCACGGCGAAACACTGGGCCTAATGAAACCCTTTTCAAGTAAATCCTGCAACTGTTCCTTCAATTCTTTTAACTCTGGCGGAGCCATACGGTATGGGGGAATGGAAATGGGCTGAGTGCCTGGAGCCAAGTCAATGCAAAAATCAATGTCCCTATCGGGCGGCATACCAGGCAAGTCTGAAGGAAATACTTCAGGAAATTCGCGAACCACAGGCACAGAGTCAATAGAAGGAACCTCAGCACTAGAATCACGGACATAGGCCAAATAAGCCAAGCATCCCTTTCCAACCATACGCCGAGCTTTAACATAAGAAATAACATTACGGCTAGTATGACCTGAAATTCCTTTCCACTCTATACGAGGTGAATTCGATAGGGCTAAAGTCACAGTCTTGGCATGGCAATCTAAAATAGCATGATACGGAGATAGCCAGTCCATGCCTAGTATAATATTGAAGTCCACCATATTTAGGAGTAATAAATCAGCACGGGTCTCGAGACCCTCAATTACTATAATACATGACCGATAAACTCGATCAACCACAATAGAGTCGCCTACTGGTGTAGACACATGAACAGGAACACTCAGTGGATCACTGGGCTGAATCAAGTATGGTGCAAAATAGGAAGACACATACGAATATGTAGACCCGGGGTCAAATAATGCGGATGCCTTTCTATCACAAACCAAAATAATACCTGTAATGACGGCATCAGAAGACTCAGCCTCTGGTCTGGCGGGAAGTGCATAACATCGGGGCTGCGCCCCACCACCCTGAGCAGTATCTCTCGGACGATCAGCTGCTGGCTGGTCTCTACCTCTATCGGTCTGAGCTCCACCTCTATGACCTCTACCTCCATCTCTATGTCCTCTACCTCCGCCTCTAGCTGGCTGGGCAGGCTATGAGGGAACTGGGGCCTGAATCATGGCACGAGAACCCTGCTGGTGAGATCTGTCCGAAGCTCGAGGGCAATACCTTGCAATGTGCCTAAGATCACCGCACGTAAAACAAGCCCTCGGCTACTGAAAATGGCGAAGTGGTGGTGCACTGATAGGCTGCTGATCAGAGTAGCGTGGCTGAGAATTACGATCACCTGAAGCATCATGAGAAACCTGAAGAGCTGACTGATAAGGCCTAGGAGGATGGCCTCTATCATAAAAATCTCTATCTCCGGACGAGGTACCACTGAATCTACCCGAATTACGAGATCTCTTATCTGATCCATGTCTCGCTCCCTGTGACAGAGCCATCTCGATCCGGCGGGCTGCATTAGCCGCCTCCCGAAAAGTGATTTCAGTTCCTGCTCCCATAGCCATCTGTAGCCGAATTGGCTGATTCAAGCCATCAATAAACCTCCTCACTCTCTCCCGCTCTGTGGGCAGTATGATAATAGCATGACGAGCCAGGTCCACGAACCTAGTCTCGTATTGAGTGACAGACATAGAACCCTGATGAAGACGCTCAAATTGTCTGCGCATAACCTCCCGCTGAGTTGCTGGAAGGAACTTCTCCAAGAATAATTCTGCAAACTGCTCCCAAGTCAAAGATGACGATCCCGCTGGCCTGGTTAGACAATAATCTCTCCACCAAGTCTTGGCGGAACCGGATAACCGAAAAGTAGCAAAATCCACACCATTAGTCTCCACAATACCCATAGTACGGAGAACTTCGTGGCAGTTGTATAGGAAGTCCTGTGGATCCTCTGAAGGAGTGCCACTGAATGTGGTAGTGAACAGTTTGGTAAACCTGTCCAATCTCCACAACGCATCAGCGGACATGGCTGCACCATCATTAGACGGAGTCGTAATAATAGGCCGAACTGCCTCAACTGGCTGAATCACAGGATCCTGAGCCTGGGGAATTACTGGCTCCGGAGTGCGCGTAGCGGGAGTCTGATTACCTCCTCCAGCCTGAGAAGTGGCTGGTGCTACCGGTAATAACCCTGCTCTGGTGATATGATCCATAAAACCTGCTATACGGACCAAAGCATCCTGTAGATCCGGTGAAAACACGGCTCCTCCTGGGACCTGAGCTGGGCCTACTGGAGCTGCCGGGGTTGGAACTTCCTCCTCGATATGAACTTGAGATTCTGCCACTCGTGGTGCTGGCTCGGGGCTGAGTTCCGCCCCTACCTTGTCCTCTAGGATGACCTCGACCTCGGCCTCTACCCCTAGCGAGAGCTGCCGCTGCTGGGGACCTCGGGCTGCTGGTCGGTAGATGAGGATGCACGTGTCCTTACCATCCGTGGAAGAACATAGTAGAAGTTCAATTAATATTTAAAGGATCAGGAGTCGCACGACCGGAAAGAATAAAGAGAATATTTTCCTAACTCTGTAGCCTCGGAGGATAAATACAGACGTCTCCGTACCGATCCTTCGGACTCTACTAAGGTTGTTCGTGAGTTGTGAGACCCGTGCAACCTAGTGCTCTGATACCAACTTGTCACGACCCCGATTTCCCACCATCGGGGTCATGATGGCGCCTACTAAATGGAAGCTAGGCAAGCCAAATATTAATTACATCTCCATTAATTACCAATTTCTTATTTAAAACATATAAATTACAGCGGAATAATCAAAATTAGCGGAAGACTTAGTCAAATATGATAAAGAAAACCCAAACATGATACACTACCCAAGACTGGTGTCACAATACTCACGAACTTCCAAGAATAATACACATAATTGTCTGAAAGAAAATACAAGCTGTTTATCTCGATTACATGAGATAACGGAATGAAAAGCATAGATAGAAGAGACAACGGGTCCTGCGGACGCCTGCAAGGCTACCTCGTAGTCTCGGTAGTCGAAAAATCCACAAGTTGCTACCGCCGCTGCCGCTGTCCGTAACTTGTATCTGCGCAAAAAGAGCGCAGAGTGTAGTATCAGCACAACCGACCCCATGTGCTGGTAAGTGCCTGGCCTATCCCAGCGAACTAGTGACAAGGCTAAGGCCAGTCACCCACCTAAACCTGTACAGTTGCAATATAGATATATATATACAATACATTTATAAGGAAATACTCTGCTCTGAAATAACAGTCAATAACTCAAGATATCCAGAATAATCTAATCAACAGAATAAATCTTACTTTCATGTCTCAATTTCCTCTTTCATTTCATGTCTCGTGGTAGGCGTACCACCCGCTCCCAACTATCACAGTAATCATATCTTGTGGTAGGCGTACCACCCGCTCCCAAATATCATAGTAATTATATCTTGTGGTAGGCGTACCACCCGCTCCCAAATATATCAATAGTTATATCTTGTGGTAGGCGTACCACCCGATCCCAAATATATCAATAGGCTACCGGCAACTATGGCCAATGCCAAGATTTAAGTCACTTTGTGGTCGGCATACCACACGATCCCAATTCAAAAAAATATATATATATCACCGGCATTTAGCCAATAATCTCTATATCAACAATATTTATAATTAACGGTTTTAAACCAATAATTTATAATAATTTCAACAATTTACTTTCATTACCGGTATAACACCAATAACTCTTAATCAACAATTTATTCATAACTAAATTCATATTCCTACAAACTAGGATAGAACAAACACTTACCTCGAAAGTCTACGAACGATTCAATCCGTAGCAATGCCTTTTCCTTTTGAATTTGACTCCAATCCAATCGTATCTATACACAATTGATTTAATATCATCAATTCTACTTATCAAACTAGTTCATATTGCTAAATATGATTTTTACAATATTCTGCCCGGAATAGTAAAAATCGACCCCGGGCCCACATAATCGAAACTCAAGTTTCGAACCAAAATAAGTTCACCCAATCTTCCATGAGTTCAAATATACAATTTGTTCTTAAGTTTGACACCAAAACGAGGTCTAGATCGCAAATTCTTTGAAAACCCTAACTATACCCATTTCTCTAATTTTTCTACCAATTTACACATATTTAGGCCTAGGAATTCAAATAATATTGATGAGAAACAAACAAAACGAGTCAAGAATCACTTACCCAAGAAGTATCAAGAAGGATTGCTCAAGAATCGCCCAAGAAGCTGTGGAGAAGAGAGAGGTTTGTGAAAATGGGATAAAATCCCGTAAGTGTTCTGTTTTTGAGCTGAAGAATTCACTGGGCGAAATTACCCTACGCGATCGCGTGAATTGGGTTGCGATCGCGTAGAGGAAAGACTGGCCTCTTATGCGATCGCGTGCAAACGGTTGCGATCGCGTAGAGAAAGGACTGGAAGCTACGCGATCGCGTGAGGGATGCTGCGATCGCGTAGAGGAAATTCACCGGGCAGCCTATTTGGCCTATGCGATCGCGTGAACATGACTGCGATCGCGTGGGGGAAGAACTGGAAGCTACGCGATCGCGTGAGGGATGCTGCGATCGCGTAGAAGAACTGGAGAAGCCTTCGCGAACGCGACCAGGTGGACGCGAACGCGAAGAAGGAATGTTTGCTCCAGATTTTCTGCAGTTTTTCCTAGTCTAAAACCACCCCGAACCACCTCGAAACACTCCCGAGCCCTCGGGGCTCCAAACCAAATATGCACACTGACTCAAAAACATCATACGAACTTGCTCGCGCGGTCAAATCGCCAAAATAACATCAAAATCAAGGAATTGAGCCTTAAATCTCAAGAATTCTTTCAAAATTTCATAACTTCCAAAATTTCCAATTTAAAGCCAAAACACGTCAAACGACGTCCGTTTTCAACCAAACTTTACAGAAAGCGCTTAACCAATATATATGACCTGTACCGGGCGTCGGAACCAAAATACGAGCCCGATACCAGTACTTTTTAATCAAAATTCAGTTTCATTTTCCTTAAACATTTTCAGAAAACAATTTAACAGAAAAATTCTTTTACTGGGGTTATAGAACTCGGATTTCAATTCCGGGCATATGCCCAAGTTCCATATTTTTCTACGGATTTTCTGAGACAGTCAAATCACGGATTCGGTCCGTTTACCAAGAATGTTGACCAAAGTCAACCATATCAATATTAATATCAAAATTCTTCAACTTTTTCACATATTTCACATATTTCAACATAAATCTTTTCCAGCTTTGTGCCCGGGACTGTGCACGCAAATTGAGGCAACTATAAATGAGGTTTTTAAGACCTCCAAAGCTCGGAATGATTAATAAAACAAGTGATGACCCTTTGGGTCGTCACATTGTTGCTGCTGTCGACGAGCTGGGGATGACGATGAAGAAAGGTCTGCTTGGCGAGCTATATGGACGATGGGAGGAAGACTGGAGGGGTCTCCTGGGCGTTGGAGGCTGCTGGACGAAAAAATGTAGTTCCCTGGATGTCTTCTTCAGCCAAAAATGAAGAAGACCATCGACCGTAACCCCCTCCCCCCTAGTTGAAAAATTGAAATTGGACCAAATTTTGCTCAAGAAGACGTCTGTCCTCTCTATCGTTTTCAGTCAAAAAATGATCCCCCTTTTGCATATCTCTCTCCCGTTTTTTTGTTTTTAAAAATAAGGTTCCATGTCTCTTTTTTTTTTGTCTTTTTCTTTTTGTTTTTATCCCTTTGTTTTTTTCCCTTTGTCTTTTTCCCTTGTCTTTTTCTTCTTGTCTTTTTCTTCTTATTCCCCCATTCCCATTATGTATTGTCCCCCTTAGTGTAGTGTGTGTCATGTGTGTTGCATGGGTTATTTTTGTCCGTATTCCCGTGTGGTGGACTCGGATTATTACGGGCTAGGTCCGAAAATTATAAAACCGGGTAGTTTGAACTCGAATATTATTCTTCGCCGGAACCGAGAATGGTGTTATTTAATTAATCCTAGGTAATCAAAATAACTATAATACTCATAATTAAAATAAAACTATTTTTTTATATTTTTCCAGTTTAAAATAACTACAAAATATTAGTGAAACTATTTTTTATTATTTTCGTTTTTATAAAAAGATAAAAATATAAAGTACTATTTTTGTATTTTTCAAGTTTAAAATGACTACGAAACATTAATAAAACTATATTTTTGTTATTTTTCATTTTAAGGTAAAAATAAAGTAAAAGAGTCAAATTTAGCTAAAATAGCTATATTAAAACTAAACTAAATATTTTACGCTAAAAATATATAAAAAATCTCGGGTAGGGGCAAAATCACGCATCTACAGCTGCCCCCACTTTGACTGAAAACACAAAGAGTTTTCAGACAAAGAACGACTAGACAAGTGTTTTGACCCGACCCTTATTCAGAGAGACTAAACTAAAAAGAAGAGGATGTGACCGAGCCCTTGTATCTGAGCTGCCTACATATCCTTGGCTATAAAGGAATCAAGCCACGTGTAGTTCGGAAGTGAGTAAGAATATGGAGTAACCGAGGTGGAGATCCAGTCGAGGTGGAGATCCAGTCGAGGTGCCGTTCCATCGAAGTTCCGGTCCGTGGTCCTGCTATTACATCAAAAATCAAAACATGAGAAAGACTAACTAAGCCTATCGGCTACTAGTTACAAGATTCCTATCTATAAGTCTTCTGAAGCTTGATCTTGAGTATTGGTTGGTGCTTCATGCGGACTCTAAATTTGAACCTTGATACTTGCTAGTTGCAGGTGCTGCTTTTCGGATCAAGACCAGGTATGCAGTGCTTGTGACCTCGGCCATGTCTTGAGCACACCACATCTTTCATCAACTTCTGCACTTAGATTAACTCCTTGCCTTTTTTTTTCATTATGACTAACTTCTGTTGATCATCTCGGACTGTTGACTCGCAAGGCCCCGTAAAATTTTTTGTGCATAAAACCTAGTAGTTGTGGTGTCATGGTCCGAATAAATGTGTTAGGAATGCGTAGTTCGGACCCTTGGTAGTGATTTAAGTTTCAAAAATGTAGAGAATTAATTTTTCCGAAAAATGTCAAATATGCGGGCAAGAATGCGACCGCAAACCTGACATGCGGACCGCATTCTTGCCGCAAAACGTTCCGGAGAGTTGCCCAAAATCGTGTCAAAAGTGCGGTCGATATGCGATCGCATGTCAAATCTGCGGTGCACTTTGCGACCGCAGAATCAACATGCGGTCCGCATAGTGACCGCATTCCTTAACCGAACCTGTATAAAATTTGGGGCAATTCTGCGGTCACTATGCGGACCGCATGTTGATTCTGCGGTCGCATAGTGCACCGCATAATTGACCCCGGCCCAGATTTTTGTAACATTTTGACCCGATCTCTTCTTTAATATAACACCTTTCTTCTTCATTTTATCATATCATCTCACCAAAATTAGAGAGAGAGGAGAGGGTTTTTTAGAGAGAGAAGTTCTTCATCTTCAAAGATTGTTCCAACTACTTAATTCCAAGGATTCTAGGGCAAAGATTCAACATCCCCAATCTTTTCAAGGTGAAAACCCTAACTATTTTCTTTGATTTTCAGTTTTAATTGGGTAAAGAGAGGTTTGCATATAATAGCTTTTAAAAATAGAATTTTTACACTCATGCATGATTATTTAACTTGATTTCTAGTAAAAAGAAGTGAGTAGAAGTAAGAGTCTTCAAGAACAAGGTTGGCAAGAGTAGGATATCTTGTGTAAGCATAAAGTAGGAGGAAAAATCATCACCAGGTATGTATGGCTAATTTTGATTCTTGTGAAATCGCCTATATGTGTGAAGTTTGTTTGTTTCGTGTTAAATTGACAAATTGTGTGAAATTCTTGATGTTGTTGTTGGATATTCAAAGTTTGTTGTCGAGCTATGAGTGATGTAAAATGAGAGTTTAATTTGGCAAAAGAATTGTGAATAATGACTATGATGGCCTATATGGCACCTTGTGGAAAACAAACGAAACACTTGAGAATTGGTTTATTGTGGAAAGAGATGAAAAACTTGAATTGTGGAAATATTGTAACATGGTTGTGATATTGAATTGAGAAGAAATTGAGAACATGAACCAATGTGTAAGTTACTTATTTGAACTTGTTGAAATTGTGTGTAGTACCTTATCTGCTGTTTGAAATTGTTGTGTTTTCAGCTGTAAGGCGGGGTCGTGTTGCGCGCCGCAACGTGGTGAAATAAGGTGTGGGTTGGGGTGATAAGGGTGGCCGAGGTAATAAGGGTGGTCGGGGGCAATAAGGATGGAAAGCGATCGAAATCGCTATTGAAAATTGATACAAAAATCAATAATGTGAAATTGTGAAAGGAGACACAGCAGGAGAGTTTGCAACCTGTGGGGCACCGATTGCCCCTTTGTTTGACTACTTGTGCTTTACGTGATTGATTGGTTATTGTTAAATTGGTTGATTGTAGAAAGTGCTTTGTGTGAGAATTATTTGAAATGAGGAAAATGTGGAAACATGGTTGGTTGGCTTAATTAATTGTTGATGTAATTTAATGGCTTGAGTTTACTTGGGACAAAGTTTGTCCATACATACCAGTACAATTCAAGTGTACTGACGTCCCTTTTGCCGGGGCGCTACATTCGTGTCATGATTGTAGGTGGATCAGTAGCAGGCACTTCAGCTCATCGGCAGTAGTATCTTTCATCCTCCACTGCCCGTTTTTGGTGAGCCCCTTTCTTCCTCAGGGCCTTGTGTGGTTCATGCCACTTCGGTTTAGATTTCATTTTGGTTTTGTAAGGTATAGCCGGAGCCTTGTTACCGGTAAGTATTGTATTTCCCTTTTTGTATCCTAGAGGCTCTGTAGACATGTAAACTGTGGGACTCCAGTATTATGTATACATTATGTTATGTCGGGCGTTGTAAAAATTGCAATCTTGTTAATGAATCACTCGTATCATTTTATTTGTTTAATGTGAAATCATTCATGGTTAGTAATATATTTGGTTAATGAGAAACAATCAACACAGGGGTAACGCGTGGGAATGAAAGGCACCCAGGGTACGCTTGACTGGGGCAACCCGGTCAGGCGACTTCTGTTGATCATCTCGGACTGTTGACTCGCATTCTGGTCGCAAGCTTCTCTTGTTGCTAACTTGCATTGCACTCCGAAGTGAATTCCCTTACTTGTGATCTTCGAGCTATTCTCCTTCGAAGTCTGAATCTATCTTTTCTGATCCTTGTTGCCTTCCTTCTGATTCATGCTGGGGATTTCCGTTACACTCCGTCACTTTCCGATTGTTCACTATCCTTATCAAATCTTGGAAACTGAGACGCCGTTCTGCTTTTCCGGCGGGCTTCTGACTTTATCGACAAACTCTAATCATAAATCGCCATTCCATTCTTCAGGCGGGCACCTGATTTCAACAACAACTTCAAAATAATAACTCGCCACTCCGTTCTTCAGGCGGGCTCCCTGACTTCAACTACAACTTCAAAACTAAATCGCCACTCCATTCTTCAGGCGGGCTCCCTGACTTCAACTACAACTTCAAATCTAAATCGCCACTCCATTCTTCAGGCGGGCTCCCTGACTTCAATTACAATTTCGAAACTAAATCGCTACTCAATTCTTCAGGCGGGCATTCTGACTTCAATTACAACTTCGAAACTAAATCGCTACTCCATTCTTCAGGCGGGCATTCTCACTTCAACTACAACTTCCAAAATATCGCCACTCCATTCTTCGGGCGGGCACCCTGACTTCAACTACAACTTCCAAACTAAATTGCCACTCCATTCTTCAGGCGGGCTCCCTGACTTCAACTACGACTTCCAAACTAAATTGCCACTCTATTCTTCAGGCGGGCTCCCTGACTTCAACTACAACTCAAAACTAAATCGCCACTCCATTCTTCAGGCGGGCTCCCTGACTTCAACTACAACTTCCAAGCTAAATTGCCACTCCATTCTTCAGGCGGGCTCCCTGACTTCAACTACAACTTCAAAACTAAATCGCCACTCCATTCTTCAGGCGGGCTCCCTGACTTCAACTACAACTTCAAAACGAAATCGCCACTCCATTCTTCAGGCGGGCATCCTGACTTCAACTACAACTTCCAAAATATCGCCACTCCATTCTTCAGGCGGGCACCCTGACTTCAAATACAAATTCAAAACTAAATCGCCACTCCATTCTTCAGGCGGGCTCCCCGACTTCAACTACAACTTCAAAACGAAATCGCCACTCCATTCTTCAGGCGGGCATCCTGACTTCAACTACAACTTCCAAAATTAAATCGCCACTCCATTCTTCAGGCGGGCATCCTGACTTCAACTACAACTTCCAAATGAAATTGCCACTCCATTCTTCAGGCGGGCTCCCCGACTTCAACTACAACTTCAAAACGAAATCGCCACTCCATTCTTCAGGCGGGCATCCTGACTTCAACTACAACTTCCAAAATATCGCCACTCCATTCTTCAGGCGGGCACCTTGACTTCAACTACGACTTCCAAACTAAATTGCCACTCCATTCTTCAGGTGTGCTCCCTGATTTCAACTACAACTTCCAAACTAAATCGCCACTCCATTCTTCAGGCGGGCTCCCCGACTTCAACTACAACTTCAAAACTAAATCGCCACTCCATTCTTCAGGCGGGCTCCCTGACTTCAACTACAACTTCAAAATAAAATCGCCACTCCATTCTTCAGGCGAGCTCCCCGACTTCAACTACAACTTCAAAACTAAATCGCCACTCCATTCTCCAGGCGGGCTCCCTGACTTCAACTCAACTCACTAACTCCGTCCCATCCTTTCTTCTGAATTACCTTGTTTCGGAATTGCTTTCCTCCTAGGTCGTGTTATTTTTTCCTTGATTGCTGGGGATATCTTTGGAATTATTTACTTACCTGCTGGGGATGATGCTACTGGGAAAATCTTCTCTATTTCCTCCTTTTCTACTTCCTTCAAAAACTTTTACTCTCTCCCGGGATCGTGGGGGATTGAAATGTCATTAGCTGAGGATTGTCCTGTCGAGGGATCCCTTTTCCTTTTACTTCTTACCAAACCTCCTACGAGATTTACGCTTTGCTCCCTTGAAAAACTTGTAGGATATAACGTTGCCGGGGAAATCTCGAAATCAGTGTTTCATTTCTCCGAGAACTGATGGGGATGATACCGGCTTCTTGCCTTTCTGAACGCAAGCTTCCTCGTTTTGTCCTGTCTGCTGGGGGTATAATTTCCTTTTTTACAGCTTGTAGTTTTCTTTCTTTCAAATCTGCTGGGGATAACCAGGTTCAAAGATCATTTCCTCGCATTATCTGGCTTCTTTTCCCAAACGGGTATTTGGTTTCGAGAAAATTTTCGCAACGGGAGAAACTTTTCTGCCCCAGTTTGAGAATCTTCTTCGTGGCATGCTTTTCTGCCAACAACCCCTCTTTTCCTGTTTCAAATCAAAGAAAAATTGGTTAGTTTTAAAATGTGGTGGCTGGTTGTGGTGCTCCTGCTGGGGATGGTTCTCCTCCTCTTTCCCTGCTCTACGTTTCATTATTAGAACTTGCTGGGGATGTTATTATTTGATGATATTCATGCTGGGGATAGCTTTCTCCTTTCTTGCTTCCCCGCCTTCCTTGACGACTCTTTATTTGTGAACCTTTCCACGTGGTTTTCCACTGACCACCCGAATTCCTATGATAGTGACCCTTCGTGAAGACCTTGCATGTTTTACTGGTGAACCATTTTCTTTGTTCACCCTTGTCACTGAAAATACCTTTCTGCTGGGGATATCTCTCCTTCTTTTACGGCATATCTAAGGACTGGGCATTTCCCAACCTTTGAGTCTCATTAGCCTTCCTTGAGGTCATTAACCTTCCTTGAGATATCCTTATTAACACCAATCCCTCCCTTTGTCATTTTCCTATTGCTGGGGAATATACCTCTGGACGCTGGCCTTGCGCTTGATCCTTCCCGACTTATACCACTTGGGTGTACCAATCAAAATCCCGTCTTGCGTAATTGGAAAGCTGATGGAAAATTTTGCAGTCATTTCTTGCAAACAGACTCTATTGGGGAATTTTGATGAAAGGAGAAAGATAAGAGGAAACAGAATAAAAGACAATGACTCTTTAAAAAGAAAAAATATAAAATAAACCTATCAAACGTGGATACCAACTCTAATGGACATGACATGCACATATCGCCTATCCTCCGTCGTTAAACCGCCTTTTGTAATCTTCTCCTGGGACTTTCATATCTCGTTTCCAATCTTCGTTCGACTTGTAGTGCCCAAGGGGTTTTCACTACCAAGCCTCTCTCATTGCGGTTTTTCTCTCAAGATTTCATCGCCTTATGGTGCCTGTGAAGGTTTTCACCGCTAAGACTCTCTCATTTGTGTTACTTTTCCGCTGGGGATTGGTGGTGTTACTGCTAAGATTCTCTCATACTTCTTCTTCTGCAGATCCGAGTCTTTTCTGATGGGAATCAGAGTGTTATGTTCTGATAAGACTTCTCTCATTTGCCCGACTTGGCCTCTTTTGAAGATTGGTCAAAAGGTCTTTCTTTGGACCGTACTGTCGATTTTGATAGGGCTTAGAAAGAAAGGGTATTAAAGGCTCAAAACAAAACAAAATGGGTTCAAACTTACAACCTTCGGAGTCTATATCTTCCTTTATAAACACAACTTTTCTTGCCCCAGTTTCTTCCTTGGTGATTTTTTTGATTTTTATTTACACTATGACCGAGCTGTGAAGTGCCTACGTATCCTCTTTGAGGAATCAGGTCAAACGTAGTTCCCAATTCCTCTTTTTCAAGTTTCTTTTGTTTTTCAAAAATTTTTCTTTTTCTTTTCTTTATCTCTTTTTGTTGTTTTCTTTTTCTTTACTTTTTTCTTTATCCCTTTCTTCACTTACCTTTCAAACTTGTGTTTCTAGTCTTTTCAACTAATTCCGAAGGAGGGGTATGAAAGAATTTAAAATAAGGCTCAAAGGGTTGACGATGGATAAAGTATTTGGATAGCAGAACAGAATGCCTTCGTCATTCCAATCTTCAAAAACATGCCAAGTGTAAACAACACAATTAATATTCGTCATATCTTTAAAGCACTGTTGGGCAACTCTCTCATTTTCATTATTATGAACGACCCCATGTCAATTTTGGCAGCTTGCCTTTAACGGTTTTCTTTTACTTGCCCCAGTTTCTCATGACTCGGGCTTCGAATAATCTCAAACCGTACTTATTTAATTTAAATATCTCGATTACCTCCCAATGGTTTTGTGATTAACTTTTAAGATCAGGCCAGAACTATGCGCGCACGTCATGTCACTAGAGCTAGCAGAAAAAGAACTATAGGAAGGAGAGGACTAAATAAGAGAAAATGTCTAGAAATAATATAAAATAGGTCATTGCATTAACCGATAAAACAACGGCTCGAACAACCAAAAAACAAAACTGGGGTACAATACTTAGAACGAACCTAGACCCCTTTAGATGAGACACTATGATCAAAAGAAAAATACAAGGATAAAAGGTTTGAGCCACAAGACAACATCCGGATTACCATTTTGAAATAACACGGACAAATAAAAATGACAACAAAATAAGCCACCACAAATGACTCTCCAATTGATAAGCCTGACATTTAACCACGAATTTGATTATCAGAACCACTATGGCCTTCTCTCATTTCAGTCGGCAAATTCCCGAGTGGATTCTCATATTCCGTGTCACCGGGCATCACCGCCAGAAAGTGTGTATCATCAGGTGCAGGTAACGGATTCAGCGCGATATTCTGGGTGTCACTGTTATGAATCACAATCAATCTTTCTTGGATCATCCTTTCTATTTCCCTTTTCAAATCCTGACAACTTTCCATGTTGTCCCCCTAGACATGGGAATGGTATTCACACCTTTTAGATGGGTCAAAGCTCCTTGCACGTGGGTCCGCATGATTTGGAGGGATGGGTGCAATCATGTCCTGTTGCTTTAACTTCTCAAATAAGCTTGCATAGGAAACTCCTATTGGTGTGAAATTACCCTTCAACTTCGGTTCCCTTCTATACCCTTGGTTTGGAAGTGGGTTATAAGGTATTTGGAAATTTCCTCCTGTACCATCTTTCGGGGATCTTGCGTTGTCCGCTTGTCACAAACCAACCACCATCTACTTACTTTTAATTCAAGACAAAATATGTTAGAATGGACTCAACCAGTCCTTATCAATTTTTTTTTTAATATATATACATATACGGTTGTGGTCGAATCTTATGGAGATTGCCTACATATCATGACACCGCATGAATCAGACCGAGAGTAGTTCTTGCAAATTAATGCAAGAAATAAAGAGATGTTTATTTGATTTTTTTTTTGAAGAAAAATTGTAAAAGCCGACTCCAAAAAGATAAACTTGAAAAAAAAAATTCCTCTTGTGGGTCATGGGGCATCGTTCGGCATCGCCATAAGCCAACACAAGACTGAGAAGTTTCTAATGTCAATTGACTATTTTTACAAAATTGGCCATGTAATGACTTATTTGACAAAGCGGCTATTTTGCAAAATTTTGTTTAAGAGACTACAAATTCAAAATTTTTCATCTTAGGGCCCATGGGGCATCGTTCAGCACCGACACAGGCCACCACAAGACTGAGAAAGTTTAAATGCCAAATGTGGCCATTTCAAGCAAAACCATATGTGTTTTTTTTTTTTTTTTGGAAAGTTGAGTGATGACTCAAACTTAATTTTGCGGATACGGCCTTTCAATATTTCCACGAGGGAATATTTCAAGGCTATGCCCAAAAATTATTTACAAAGACTCAAAGTGGCTATTCTTGCAAAAATAGCCTTCCGGCGTCCTTTTGGGGAACATTCGGCTTATTTTAAACAAGAATAGCATCACCCGATTTATTTATAATAAAATCAAATGTTTGACACATTTTTTTGGTTATTTCTGCAAAAGGGGTGTGAACCCGAACTTGATTTTGCGGCTATAGCCTTGCAACATTTCCACAAGGAATATTTCAAGGCTATGATCGTAAATTATCTAAAATGACTCAAGGCGGCTATTTTTGCAAAAACAGCCTTCCGGCGTCCTTTCGGAACATTTGGCTATTTCCAAGAACGGCATCACTTTGATTTTATTGACGAAATTAAACATACATTTTTTTGATTTTTTTTTTTTTAAAAAGGGTGGTATCCCAAACTTTATTTTGAGGCTACGACCTTTCAACATTTCCACATGGAATATTTCAAGGCTATTATTCAAAAAGAAAAGAGAAAAAGACTTCAAAGTGGCCATTTTGGCAAAAATAACCTTCCGGTGCCCTTTCGGAACATTCGGCTATTTTCAAAACAGCGTTACTTTGATTTTATTGAAAACTAAAACTTCGACATTTTTTTTTAATTTTTTGAAGGGGTAGTTGGACCCGATGAGGGTTGCCTACGTATCCCACCTTATGGCGAGAATCAAACCTGCGTAGTTCGGTCAAACAAACTACATCCGTAAAGGAAACAAACTATTTATTATTTTTTCACACATTTTTTTTTAAGTTTAAAACAAAAAATTTTTCTTTTTTTTTAAGTAAAAAAAAACAAACTATTTT
Source organism: Nicotiana noctiflora (assembly GCA_032618575.1). Classification (NCBI taxonomy): domain Eukaryota; kingdom Viridiplantae; phylum Streptophyta; class Magnoliopsida; order Solanales; family Solanaceae; genus Nicotiana; species Nicotiana noctiflora. The sequence continues at coordinate 216,215 of JASVEL010004451.1, read as the reverse complement.
GAAATCACATATTTTTTATTTTACAACAAACGTTTTTTTTTTCTTTTTAAGTAAAAAAAAACAAACTATTTTGAAACTATTTTTTTTTATTTTGATCACACATTTTTTATTTTACAACAAACGTTTTTTTTCTTTTTAAGTAAGTAAAAAAAAACACAAACTATTTTGGGACTATTCTTCTTTTCATTTTCCTCAATATAAAAAAAATGGTTAGCCTACAAGTATGAAGCAAATATATGCGTAAAACAAACGGGATGCAGCAGGATGGTCTTTTCATTTCAGGTCACCTGTCCTAGACGGACCCAACCCCTGTGTTGAGTCCCCTAAGTCAAAAATGCAACATGATGCAAATAAACGTTCCTACTAGGCATCCGGCATGAAGCTTTGTTATTCTAGGTTTAAAAACCTGGGTTTATTGTTCTAGACCTGGCTTACCCGAGTGGACAACTCGAGCCGAGGAGGAGGCAGCAACCCGGGAATACAGAAGCTTCACCGGTTTTGCAACTTATCCAAACCTCGTTCTAAAGTGGGAATTAGACACTATACAGAAAAGAAGTCACACGAAGTGCACCCTTCTTCATGATTTAGAAGACTCGGAGAGGAGATTGGTTTCGGCACAATTTATATGTACAGTTCAAAAAAAAAAAATATCAAAGCGATAAAAATATCATTGCACATTAATACAAACATATAATAAAATCGGATAATAAGTATAGACAAAAACAACAATTTAACTGAGCTCGAATTCTTAAACCCTGAACCGAAGTTCTGGGTGTAATCCCCAGCAGAGTCGCCAGAGCTGTCACACCTCCTTTTTCTGCTGACTCGCGAGGGCGCGATGGAGTTTTCCAATTAAAGGACAATCGAAACGGGATTTATTTAATTAATTTAGAGTCGCCACTTGGGAGATTTATGGTGTCCCAAGTCACCGGTTGAATCCCGAATCGAGGAAAAGAATGACTTTATTTAACAGTCTGCGTACCAGAAATCCTAAGTAAGGAATTCTGTTAACCCGGGAGAAGGTGTTAGGCATTCCCGAATTCCGTGGTTCTAGCACGGTCGCTTAACTGTCATATTCGGCTTATTTATCTGATTTTAACGGTTATGTACTTAATGCAAATTAATATCCCTTTACCGCTTTTATTATTATTATTATTATTTACGAAAGAGAATGTTGCCTAAAAATATGTTTCGGATCACGTCACATGAAATGCACCCGGATCCTCGACACATTCTTATTCAACATTTTGGGATTTGGATTTGGGCCGCATGAAATGCACACCGTATTTAAGAAGGTAAAATTATTAAAATACGCGCCTAGAGCGATTACTTATTTACATTTTTAAGAATGCCGTGAAATTCGCTAAGAAACGGCACATCTCGAAATCTAAGTATTTTATATATACATTTATGAGGGCCCCGCGATTTGTATAATTTTGTTAGGCGAGGCACACCTCTAATTCTAATTTAAAAGCAAACTATATTCCGCTATATTTATTTAAAAGTTAATTCAAGATTATTTAAAACATGTTGCAAGCCACGCTACATGAAATGCACTTGTGGTTCATGACACGCTTTATTAACCTTGTTCAAAATTGGAGTCGGGTCATATGAAATGCACCCCCGATTCCTTTAATCTAGTTACGTCGTTCAGTTAAAGAATAACGAACCACTTTCTATAATGTGACAAAGTCATACTCAACTGTAACCAATTCGAGTAAACATACGACTAGATAACTAAGTGAGCAAATTCAAGACTATGGCGAACAATTACATAAACAACGGAAGCATAACTAGTTGGCGAGCATATGAAGGATTAGTTATTTTCATTAGCTAACTTCGACACTACAAGACCACCATTAATTGTGAAATTGCATGTTCAACAGAATCATATATTTACAAAATCGTTCGAATCGTACGAAACTAAATCAAATGCGAAACGATTCAAAATATTAGCGAGAAGAACAATATCAAAAAAAAAAAACATGCACCTTTATTCTGCATATTTTCAACGTACACAATAAGAAAACGAACCTTTTATGACGATCTCAAACTTCGACCTCTCCGGACAGAACTCGAACCAAACTGGAACCAAGAACAAACAGTTCGACGCGGAACCTTGACGAACTCGGAGAAACAGCAGGTGGTACGCTGGTGTTGCTGGTTTTTGCGACGCAGCAGATTGACACGAGAAGATGAGGCAGAAAAGGGTCGTTTGGACGTGAAGCTGGACGTGAGGGTGCTGCTGGACGCTTCGACTGGTCAGAGACGAAACAGCAGTGAGCTGCTGCGTCAATGGCGTGAGGGAGACGAGGGTGGATGTTTGGAAGGCTGGGTTGTTGGCGGAGAGGGGCTGGTCGATGTTGGTTCGTTGGTTGTTGCTGCTGTCGACGAGCTGGGGATGACGACGAAGAAAGGTCTGCTTGGCGAGCTATATGGACGATGGGAGGAAGACTGGAGGGGTCTCCTGGGCGTTGGAGGCTGCTGGACGAAAAAATGGAGTTCCCTGGATGTCTTCTTCAGCCAAAAATGAAGAAGACCATCGACCGTAACCCCCCTCCCCCCCCCAGTTGAAAAATTGAAATTGGACCAAATTTTGCTCAAGAAGACGTCTGTTCTCTCTATCTTTTTCAGTCAAAAAATGATCCCCCTTTTGCATATGTCTCTCCCATTTTTTTGTTTTTAAAAATAAGGTTCCATGTCTTTTTTTTTGTCTTTTTCTTTTTGTTTTTAACCCTTTGTTTTTTTCCCTTTGTCTTTTTCCCTTGTCTTTTTCTTCTTGTCTTTTTCTTCTTATTCCCCCATCCCATTATGTATTGTCCCCCTTAGTGTAGTGTGTGTCATGTGTGTTGTATGGGTTATTTTTGTTCGTGTTCCCGTGTGGTGGACTCGGATTATTACGGGCTAGGTCCGAAAATTATAAAACCGGGTAGTTTGAACCCGAATATTATTCTTCGCCCGGAACCGAGAATGGTGTTATTTAATTAATCCTAGGTAATCAAAATAACTATAATACTCATAATTAAAATAAAACTATTTTTTTATATTTTTCAAGTTTAAAATAACTACAAAATATTAATGAAACTATTTTTTATTATTTTCGTTTTTATAAAAAGATAAAAATATAAAGTACTATTTTTGTATTTTTCAAGTTTAAAATGACTACGAAACATTAATAAAACTATATTTTTGTTATTTTTCATTGTAAGGTAAAAATAAAGTAAAAGAGTCAAATTTAGCTAAAATAGCTATATTAAAACTAAACTAAATATTTTACGCTAAAAATATATAAAAAATCTCGGGTAGGGGCAAAATCACGCATTTACAGTAACTGCTGCCAAATTCCATTCTGCTCTCCATTTTTTATTATTTACTTTCCTCAGCTCGTCCCTGAGTTTTATCATTCTTATATGGCAATCGTAGCCCAAATCTGCTTGGGCTAACCACATATTATGCAGATTAAGCATTCGTTCTCTGTAGTTTGCTTGGAGACATTGTTCCTCAGCCCATTCATTAAACTCACAAATTGGTTCATTCAGATTTTTGTACGCATCCAACTGGTTCATGCACATCCAGTAGTTACGTCCAACATCGTCACCTTCCCAACATGTTTGTTGCACACAAGCTTTTCCACAGTAACACACTGGTGTACCATATTGAGCCATTTAGTTTTACTTCGGAAAAATCAAACTTTTGAAGAAATATTCTGGTTTAGTAATTTTTTGAGCGTACGTGATGAACGAAGTGAGCTCGGTATTTATAGATGAGTGAATTAACATGCAACGCCACTTTTTATGGCGTTGTACATATACAACGCCAATTTTAATAGCGTTGTATGTAACACGGTCATCTTTTTCAGTTTGACAATACAACACTGTCACGACCCCAAATCTGGTCGTGATGGCGCCCAGCACATTGCTAAGTCAGCCCGACCAATTAATATCAAGGATGGAGCTAGAAGCTCGTTCTATCCCATTTTAGCATATTAAAATATGAAGCAACAGTGATACATATACCAACAGCGGGGAACCAAGCCCCAAAATATACCAACTCCCATAGACCGAAGGGTCAAGAGTCATGAGCCTCTATTGAACATGAGTGTATAAGGTTTACAAGATACCAAGTGCGGAAAGAAAAGTTAATACAAAATCAAGAGACAGTGAGGAGGAATATCGGGTCCTGCGGACTCTGCAGCTACCTCGAATATCCAAAAAGTACAACTCCGAGCAGCTACTTGATCAGGGCTGCTGTAACATACCTGGATCTACACACAAGGTGCAGGGAGTAAAGTGATTACTTCCAGACTCAGTAGTAATGAACATGGGTAAGACACCGTAGATAAGAAATCACAATATAGCACTATGTAAAGCTGTAATCAAATACCCTGCAACAGAATCAATATCAATAGTGTCTGTACCAACAAGTACCATCAAAACAGTATATCAGCTATCAGATGTAGCTAAATGCAATGTAATGAATGAAATTACCGCTATGGTGCATAGCCCGATCCTATTTGTGTACCCGTTCTCACTGTGGGGGTTCAGACTCCGATGGGGATCCTACAGCCCAAGCACAATATTATGAATACGTTGCGGCGCGTAGACCGATCCACTACCGGTCAACTAATATGTAAATGTAGCCTCACATGATCAAAAGTAGTTTTTGAAAACTCTTTTATCATTTTCATGTTGGAAAACAGTAATACCAAGTTCCAGAGATTGGAAATAGCATGATAACAGAAAATAGCTACGGACTGGTAGTAACTAACATGTCAATATGATAAGACAATGATAACGATCCTCGCGGGATCCAATAACTGGCTCACGGCCCACAAGTATACTCAACCGCCCAAGAAGGGGGTTCCTCGGCTCAAGAGTGGCCAATATCACAATATATAGTATGCAACCATCCGAGAAGGAGGTTCGACGGCTCAAGAATAGCCTAATATCATAATACGGTATCAACAAGTCGGACTAAGCCATAGTCCCCAATCACAATCGACCCCGCACTCACAAGAGAGTACGTGTCTCGCCGCTATACAGCGTCACAAAGTGGTATACCGGGGTTTCGAACCCGCTGGTCATCACCCACATCTATTACTCACCTCAATACGGCGCGATGACTACTCCGCAATGCCCTTGCCATGAGAATCAAGCTCCGCACGCGTAGAATCTGATCAAATACGGTAGAAACACAACAAATTAGGCCAATGGGACGACACCCAATCAAAACAACTCAATTTACATCAAAATTCCCAAAGTTGCCAAAACCCGACTTTCGGTACGCTTCTCGAAAAATCACGAAAGTCACATATTCGGAACCCTCATCTCAATACGAGTCTAAGCATATCAATTTTACCAAATTCGGACTCCATTTGCCCATTCAAAACCTTGATTTTCTAAAGTTCAAGCCCTGGGGTTAAATCTTCCATGAATCACCCCAAGTTCCTCCATTTTCATGATATAATTGCATAATATTACCAATACTAATCATAGTTTAAGTCCATAGCTGATTACCTGATGATTTCCTTTGAGTTTCTCTTCAAAATCGCCCAAATCGTCTCTAAAGCCGAGACCCAAATGTGTGAAATGTTTCTAACTTCTGATACAATTAATTCACTACGATTTTCGCTTCTGCGGGCCATTTTCCGCCCCTGCGGAACCGCTTCTGCGACCTACTGGTCGCTTCTGCGAACCCAGGCCTATTTGGCCAATCCCGCTCCTGCGATCCATGGACCGCCCCTACGCGTCCGCTTCTGCGGAAATTCATTCGCTCCTGCGGTCCTTTCCGCCTCTGCGATCAAGAGTCCGCTTCTGCGGACTCGCCTATGCGATCGACCTTCCGCTTATGCGGACTTCCCATCTCGCCTCTTGACCGCTTCTGCGGTCTCCTCTACGCACCTGCGACGCCGCTTCAGCGGAAAGATTTCCGCTTCCGCGAAGCCAAGTGCTCCTGCGCCCCCTCGTCCGCTCCTGCGGACTCGCTCCTGCGCCCCCATTTCCGCAGGAGCGAAAACAACAGAACCAGAACCCCAAACCTGCAATTTTCCACATTTTCTCCCGTTTAACCATCCGAAAATACCCCGAGGCCCCCGGGACCCCATCCAAACACACCAACACCTCCTAATACCTTATTCAAACTTGCTCCAATCCTCAAAACACGTCTAACAACATGAAAACCCATAATTCGCATCGAATTCAAGCCTAAATTCCTTAAAACATTCCGAATTACACAATCAATCAAAAACCCGACTAAACAACGTCCGGATGACCTAAAATTTTGCAGGCACATCCAAAATCACCTAACGAAGCTACTGCAACTGTCGGAATTCCATTCCGACACCCGGATCAAAATCTCACCTACCGTTCGGATTTCGCCAAAATTCAACCTTAGCCAATTCAAGCCTATTTCTACACCGGGCCTCCAAATTAAATTCCGATCGCTCCCCTAAGTCATAAATAGCCTCCCGGAACTAACTAAATCATCAGAATCCGATTTCGAGCCCTCTAACCAAATAGTCAACTCCAGGTTGACTTTCCTTATTCAAGTTTCCTTCAAAGGCTATATGCCTCATTTTCAATCCAATTCACTCCTAACTCACCCGATAGACTCTAACACTGATATAAAATCATAAAACATGTATTTACAACATAACGGGGTGGTAATTCCCGTGACGACGGGCCGGGTCGTCACAAACACATGCACAACGCCAATTTTTATGGCGTTGTATGTTACACGGCCAACTTTTTCAGTCACTTTATGTCTACTTTATGTCATTGATAGGTCTACTTTATGTCATTGATAGGTCTACTTTATGTCTACAAGACAACACACAAGTTAATTTTATGCCAGCTTTTTCAGTCACTTTATGTCTACTTTATGTCATTGATAGGTCTACTTTTGCTCCAATATTAGACATGAAGGTCTACAACTTTCGTGTTCTGAAGTTTTCCTGATTCCTTATAGATGAAAAGGTATAGGCCTTCGAATTAACATCTACAACATTAATGAAACATAATTTTATTTCATATATAAACCAAAATACAGATTAGAAATAAACCAAAATACACATTACATATTATTACAACTCATACATTGTTAGGTAAACTAGAAGAACACCCACCCTGAGCTTGATTACTGTTGCCATACAAAGGACATTTTCTACGGTCGTGTCCAGGTTGCGAACATATACCACATTTTCGCGTATAAACTGTATCACTAACATCCATTTGGTTTCGTATACGCGTTCTCTTCTTCACCTGAACCTTACGCAAAAACGACTTGTTACACACCATTTTAAATGGTGCAGGAGGCCCCAGAAAATTTCGCTAAGTAATATAGGATTCTATGGTGCCACGTAGGCTAATTATTATATTTTATGTGCTATGAACATGATGGACATCAATTAGACTTGCTAAATATGAGTATGAGTCTTATGGTAAGTGATATGAGGTCCAAATGGAAGCCCAAGTGTATGCCAAATGGGAAAGTTTTCGAAATAGGCCAAAATTCCAAATGGATTCATACAAGGCTCCACTTCAAAGGATCATATATAATTGTGTATAAGGTTTTATGTGGTGAATAGCATATCAAATGAAAGCCCTTTGAGTCTAGTTTCTAACTCTTCAAATCGTTCGTCATTTGGACATTCCTACACAAAGTTATGATCAAATTACCAAAGGCTAGAAAATGCTGTCTTGTGTCAAATGTGCGACCGCATTTCCTGTCGCATTGTTAACTCTGCAGTCGCATTTCTGTCGCAGAATTGAACCAGTGAAGCCCAGTTTTGGGTACCAATTTTGCGGTGCATTGTGTGGCCAGCATGTTCATTCTACGGTCCATTCTGCTATAGCATAATTGACATCGCTGGTTTAATTTTTCTAATTTTATAACCCGACCCCATTTCAATATATAGTCTTTGGGGTTCATTTTGGGGTCATTTCTTACTGATTTTAGAGAGTGGTGAGAGCCTTTTAGAGAGAGAAGGAGGAACCCAACATTTAAATCATCCAAATCTTGCATCAATCTTCAAGAATCAAGAACCCAATAGCAAGTTCTTCATCTAAGAAGTAAGGTTCAATACCCTAGGGTTTTAATTTTGAGTTTTGTGTATAAGATGAGTTATTGAGGTATGATTCTTGGGTTTATTAGTATTGTGTATACATGCATGTACAACTTAGGTTTATGGGAAGATTTTTTAACATAAATAAGTAAAGATTGGGTTAGGGAATGAAGAAATTCTTGAAAAGGCAAATTGAAATCAAGATGCCGAACTAGTATTTGATAAAATGCTCAAATGACCTAGTTTCATGAATATCTTTCTAATATATGTTTAATTTTGTTATGTCTCATAGTAGATTGGAATTGCTAGAGTTTTTTGAGTGTTGTAGTAACTTAAGAAAAGCTCAATCGAGTATGTATGGCTAATTTTGATTATTGTAAAATCGCCCATATGTGTGAAATTGTTTGGCATGTGTTAATTTGAGAAATTGTATGTGAATCTTTGATGTCATTGTTGGGTATTCAATTGATGATTGAACTACATGTGGTATGGTATGAAATATGAATTGAAAGATGACAAGGGAATTGGAATTGGTAAAGAACTGAGAACAATTATTGTGGTGGCATATATGGTTTATTGTGGAAAGAGATGAAACACTTGAATTGTGGAAAATTATTGAACATACTTGTGTGTGTACTCTTAAATATGGTAACTTGGTTACGATATCAGTTTGAAAAGTACTTAAGAATATGAATCGAATTGTAAGTTGCTTATTTGCATTTGTTTTAATTGTGTGTAATGCCTAATTTGCTGTTTGTGATTGTTGTGTTTGAAACTGTACGATGGGATCGGGTTGTGCACCGCAACACGAAGTAATAAGGTGTGGGTTGGGGTGATAAGGGTGGCCGAGGTAATAAGGGTGGACGAGGCAATAAGGATGGAAGCGATTGAAATCGCTATTGAAAATTGATATAAAATCATTGATGTGAAATTATGAAAGAAGACAACAGGAGAGTTTGCAACCTGTGGGGCACTGATTGCCCCTTTGTTTGACTACTTGTGTTTTACGTGATTGATTTGTGGTTGTTCTACATGTTGATCTTAAACGTGCTTTGTGTTGAGAATTATCTGAAATGAGGAAAAATGTGGAAAACATGGTTGGCTGGCTTAATTGATTCTTGATGTAATTCATTGGATGTATTATCATCGTGATTTCTTGTTAATGGCTTGAGTTTACTTGGGACAAAGTTTGCCCATACATACCAGTACAATTCCAGTGTACTAACGTCCCTTTTTCCGGGGACGCTACATTCGTATTATGATTGTAGGTGAATCGGTAGCAGGTACTTCAACTCATCGGCAGTAGCATCCTTCATCTTCCACTGCCCGTTTTGGTGAGACCCCTTTCCTTTCGGGGCCCTGCGTGGCTCATGCCACTCTTGTTTAGACTTTATTTTGATTTTGTGTAAGGTATAGCCGGAGCCTTGTTACCGGCAAGTATTGTATCCTCCTTTGTAATCCTAGAGGCTCCGTAGACAGTAAACTGTGGGACTATGGCCTATGTATGTATATGTATATGTCGGGCGTTGTAAATTGTAACTTGTTAGTAAATCAATGGTATGGTTATGTTTGTACATTGTGAAATCAATTATAATTTGTAAGATTTTTGGTTTATGAGTAATAAATAACACAAAGGAATCGCGTGGGATAGAAAGGCACCCAGGTCCGCTTGACTGGGGCTACCTAGTCAGGCGCCGGTCATGTCCCTCGATTTGGGGCGTGACAAACTTGGTATCAGAGCCTAAGGTTTTTAAAGTGTCCTAGGATGTCTCAGAGCCGTGTCTAGTAGTGCCCTTCTTATCGGTGTGTTGTCGACCACATCATATAAGTTGGGGACTGCACGGACATTTAGGAATTTACCCATTTCTTTGATATTCCAGATCGTGCGATATGGCTCAAGATATGGAGCTAATTTCCTCTCTAAGTATTACCCTCAATATTGGTAATGTTGATACCATAATCTATGAATTTGAAGCATGTAAGGTGAGATTTATCTCACCATTGAGTCCAAATGGATCATCGAAGAACTTGTTAGAAGAATGTGTTGAACCATGGAGTGATTGGTAGAACTTGTTATTAAGGAGAGTACCCTTGTTCCAACTAATGTCACTATACCACCAGATCATGTAGTATTTCATCAGTATGTACGGCTAAAACCCCGTCTCTTAGAAATTAAGCTTCCATGGTGTCCGCGTAAATGTTGTAGGTTTAAAATATAATTGATGCAGTATTCATTTTGTTTTGTTAAGCGAATTATTGTTGTGAAAATATATGTGGGAGGTACTTCTTTATTTGTTTAATATATTAGTCTTGGTAGATGAGGATATGTAAAGAATGTGAACTATGTGCTAAAATGCCTAGACTTCAAGTCAAGTTTGAATTGATATTTTGATGCCAAATTTGTGTGAAAACTTGTTATGGTTGATTCTTCCAAAATGTTCTTATGTGTACCAAAATAATTTGATTGATTGTGTCTAGTTGTTGGTAATATACAAAGATATTTGGAAGCGAAGAAAGTGGTTGTGTAAATGTGGTAAGATTGAACTTTGGATTCTTGTTGTGATTGATACTTTACATGAATTGGTGTTGTGACCCGATATTCGTGAGAGATGCATTTCAATATGATCAATGTGCTATTATTGACAACTTAAAATGGGTTTTAGAAGTATGAATCATGTATTCAAATGTGAAGTCCTCTATGCATAGAGATGTTGAAATAAGTCAAATGTTTTTGAGAAGAAGAGTATAGACAATGTGTCGAGAACTCGAAGTGAAATTATATCTGGTGATACTTGTGACATGAGGGAATATAAAACAGATTATGATGTTGATGTGATATATGAGAAAATGATGTGAAATGCGAGGAAGAAGAGACTGTGTTATGAAATGTGGCCTAGTGCCAAGTCTGATGTGATAATTATGGCCTCAAGAGTCGATGGACTAATATACGTAAAAATGGCATGATTCTTTTATTCGATAATGTGATGAACGTTTAAAGTGTTTGACTTGTACTTGTGATTTCCTTATTATTGTATGAAGCGCATAGGTGAATAATTTTATATGTGAACCCTATGGAAGGGCTATGAAATGTAGCCTAGAGGTATGGAAATTATGTAAGAAACTATGTGATCCATTTTATTTGGTAATGTGGTGATTGTTTAAAATTTTTGTTAAACCCTTATGATTTCCTTGTCCTTGCATAGATATATTCTTAAAGAGAATCCAAATTACAAAACAGTTCATGCACATGCATACTTTTTGAATGAGACGTATTATCTACAAAGTCTCCCTATCATAGTTCTATTGTTCACAACCTCCTATGGAATTGAGCTCTATAATTATGTTCCAGAATTGAGTTATAGCACTATTGATACTTCCTACTTGCTTTTCCTATATTCTCAACAAAGGACTATTCCCAATGAATTTCTTACAGAAACGTCTCATTTAAATTGACAACATCTGCTCACTCGTGCCTATGCATGCACCATCGTAAAGTTTGTACATGTGGTGTCAAGTTCCATGCAAAGTATCCAAGATTTGTGATCCTTCTCGAGTCACTCTTTTACTTAGTTGTGTGTGTCTTATATGGCTTGATCAACCAATCTACCCTCTTACGAGTAACATCATGAAACCTTTTCACTGTCTAGTAACATATATGCACATCTCAGTGGCTATCACATGAGTGCATATCAATTGAAATGGTCACCGTGTGCATAAGGTCTCTCTGGAAAAAAAAATTGTGATCCTCACATCCCCATCATAGATATCTTGTGTCGCCATGATTTTCGTGCCCACTTGGGACATCTCACAGTAAGTAGCTCACTCAGTCCTAGTTTTGTGGTTGCTCCTGGCATGGTCATGTATTGCAGTGGGGAGTTAATATAGTAGAAGTGTGTCCAGCTTATAACCAATGATTATTTTCTCTTTATGTCTCCACAATGTGTTAAATTTATTCCTTATTTAGTGAATTCATTGTGCTAGTTCCTTACACTTGTACGACAACCATAAAATAACATGTCCTTCTATGTATCACTATGACACTTCTTTTTTCAAGTCAAAACCTATGGAGATCTCATCATGAACATTTGCAAACCTTCAGTGATTATTGTCCACTGTCTCATTGAGTTTGGTTTTCTTTACACCCTCAACTTCTAGAATCATGGACTATGTCGTTGTCATGTGTGAAGAGTTTTACTACCCTTGGTATCTCACCTTCTTGGCTAGATATGAGTGTTATTTGCCTTCTCCCTAGAGCGTCGTGTTAACTATTAGAACCATCTAACCAATTCATGATTTTGTCCCAATATCAAGATTTCATAGCTATTGAGTTTCACTCGTGAAAGGTAGAAATTAGATGACTTTGGATTTTTGTACATATCATGAACATGTTGATTTGAATGACAAATGGTAGTAATTTTTAGTTCCCTCATATATGATCAATTATCAAGAAGTGTTAAGTTGTCTTGAATATGGTAATCTCATAAGCGTTCAATTATTTTCATCTTTATAGGCTTGTGGCATAGATTCTGTGCGTCAAGTAATGTTAAGAGTGTAATTCAACTTCGTGTATTTTGAATCCCATATCACATTCAAGGTGCTAGAGTATTCCTATTCGGGGTCGACGGATTTTCCCTACACTTTAGAAATGTGTGGTTCATGTACTTGGGTATTCCTCCTTAATGATTCCTATTTCCCATGTACTACTTACTCATATTCCTCATTTGTGTATTAATTGAGGTAGTCACAATGATTAACCACATCAGTATTGTTAGTAGTAACCTTCTGTGTATCTTAGCATATAACCTCATGGAATGCTCTACTCTGTGCCTAAATTGATTCTTGAATAACTCCAGTCCGATCTTGAACTATGTTGTTCCTCATTATATTAGATCCCGATCCATTGAGCGTTGTAAGTTTAGATGAGTCAAGGATGAAGCTTCACAGTGTGGTCACATATATGTTGGGCAGGTAATTTTATGGTCAGTTTATGAAAGCACATCTTAGGGTAACTATTAAGGATCGTCAAGGAGTTAGTGTGAGTGTCCCCCAGAAATTTGTTATGTGAGTTGATAAAAAAGGGGGTAACATAATTGTATTACACATTAGGTTGCAATAGGTGTATGATATTCCCCATAACTTGTTCCTCATGTACTTTGTGTTTCCATATGCTTATATCTAAGAAGATAGTGATAAAACAAAATGTGGGTACGAATTGACTCGATTGAACTATATGATCATGATGCACTACTAGCAAGACTCATGATGTCTTGATTTCATATGGACTGTTGATTGAAAGGAAATTATATTCTTGTTGATGAACACCTTTGCGATTATATTAATGGCTGGTAAGGACAATTATGAACACATGATTGTTTGTTTACTATGAACCGACATCCTTGATGGTATGATGCCAAGTCATGGAATTGTGGGTTATTGTTGTTATCATGAATTGAAATATCCAGTGGAGTGTAAATTGTACAGTGGAAGTTATCAAAAGGTAAAGTCAATGGATAGTTATCTCATGCAAGATGTTTATCTGTCATCCTTGTTATGTATGTTTGGGAGTTGATATTATTTTTGAGAAGGTGTTATGACAATGCTTGTAAATCGATAATGTCATCTGGAAGGCTAAATGTATCGTGGAAGGAAAATATTTTCGCTTGATTAAATACCAGTTAGTTTTGACTTGGAATGTACCATATAGGTATTTTGATGTAAAACTGTGCAGTCCATATTCTGGTATCCATATGTTAATATAGTGCTAGTAATACTGGGATTAAGATTGTAGATATATACATTGCGGTGCTATGTACAGCTGTGGATGTGTTGTTGAGACGAGTTTGGTGATACCCTGACAGGTGGATAGGCCTAGTTACAAAGGAGACTCTGCCGAAATTTCTGAAAAAATTGGTAGTTAGTGAAAATTTTGAAATTGGAGGTAGGTTAGAAAAGAGATATGTGACGTTAAAGTGTTTGGGAAAGACTATACTCCTCATTCGAGGACGAATGATCCTAAGGGGGGGAGAAAGTAAGGCCCCAGAAAATTTCGCTAAGTAATATAGGATTCTATGGTGCCACGTAGGCTAATTATTATATTTTATGTGCTATGAACATGATGGACATCAATTAGACTTGCTAAATATGAGTATGAGTCTTATGGTAAGTGATATGAGGTCCAAATGGAAGCCCGAGTGTATGCCAAATGGGACAGTTTTCGAAATAGGCCAAAATTCCAAATGGATTCATACAAGGCTCCACTTCAAAGGATCATATATACTTGTGTATAAGGTTTTATGTGGTGAATATCATATCAAATGAAATCCCTTTGAGTCTAGTTTCTAATGCTTCAAACCGTTTGTCATTTGGACATTGCTACACAAAGTTATGATCAAATTACAAAGGCTGGAAAATGCTGTCTTGTGTCAAATGTGCGACCGCATTTCCTGTCGCATTGTTAACTCTGCGGTCGCATTTCTATCGCAGATTGAACCAGTGAAGCCCAGTTTTGGGTACCAATTTTGCGGTGCATTGTGCGGCCAGCATGTTCATTCTGCTGTCCATTCTGCTATAGCATAATTGACATCGCTGGTTTAATTTTTCTATTTTTATAACCCGACCCCATTTCAATATATAGGCTTTGGGTTTCATTTTGGGGTCATTTCTTACTGATTTTAGAGAGTGGTGAGAGCATTTTAGAGAGAGAAGGAGGAACCCAACATTTAAATCATTCAAATCTTGCATCAATCTTCAAGAATCAAGAGCCCAATAGCAAGTTCTTCATCTAAGAGGTAAGATTCTATACCCTAGGGTTTTAATTTCGAGTTTTGTGTATAAGATGAGTTATTGAGGTATGATTCTTGGGTTTATTAGTATTGTGTATACATACATGTACAACTTAGGTTTATGGGAAGATTTTTTAACATAAATAAGTAAAGATTGGGTTAGGGAATGAAGCAATTCTTGAAAAGGCAAATTGAAATCAAGATGCCGAACTAGTATTTGATAAAATGCTCAAATGATCTAGTTTCATGAATATCTTTCTAATATATGTTTAATTTTATTATGTCTCATAGTAGATTGGAATTGCTAGAGTTTTTGGAGTGTTGTAGTAACTTAAGGAAAACTCAATCGAGGTATGTATGGCTAATTTTGAATCTTGTAAAATCGCCCATATGTGTGAAATTGTTTGGCATGTGTTAATTTGAGAAATTGTATGTGATTCTTTGATGTCATTGTTGGGTATTCAATTGATGATTGAACTATATGTGACATGGTATGAAATATGAATTGAAAGATGACAAGGGAATTGGAATTGGTAAAGAACTGAGAACAATTGTTGTGGTGGCATACATGGTTTATTGTGGAAAGAGATGAAACACTTGAATTGTGGTAAATTATTGAACATACTTGTGTGTGTACTCTTAAATATGGTAACTTGGTTATGATATCAGTTTGAAAAGTATTTGAGAATATGAATCGAATTGTAAGTTGCTTATTTGCATTTGTTGTAATTGTGTGTAGTGCCTTATTTGTTGTTTGTGATTGTTGTGTTTGAAACTGTACGGTGGGATCGGGTTGTGCGCCACAACACGAAGTAATAAGGTGTGGGTTGGGGTGATAAGGGTGGACGAGGCAATAAGGATGGAAGCGATCGAAATCGCTATTGAAAATTTATATAAAATCATTGATGTGAAATTATGAAAGGAGACAGCAGGAGAGTTTGCAACCTGTGGGGCACTGATTGCCCCTTCGTTTGACTACTTGTGTTTTACGTGATTGATTTGTGGTTGTTCTACTTGTTGATCTTAGACGTGCTTTGTGTTGAGAATTATCTGAAATGAGGAAAAATGTGGAAAACATGGTTGGCTGGCTTAATTGATTCTTGATGTAATTCATTGACCTGTATTATCATCGTGATTTATTGTTAATGGCTTGAGTTTACTTGGGACAAAGTTTGCCCATACATACCAGTACAATTCCAGTGTACCGACGTCCCTTTTGCCGGGGACGCTACATTCGTATTATGATTGTAGGTGAATCAGTAGCAGGTACTTCAGCTCATCGGCAGTAGCATCCTTCATCTTCCACTGCCCGTTTTGGTGAGCCCCTTTCCTTTCGGGGCCCTGCGTGGCTCATGCCACTCTTGTTTAGACTTTATTTTGATTTTGTGTAAGGTATAGCCGGAGCCTTGTTACCGGCAAGTATTGTATCCTCCTTTGTAATCCTAGAGGCTCCGTAGACAGTAAACTATGGGACTATGGCCTATGTATGTATATGTATATGTCGGGAATTGTAAATTGTAACTTGTTAATAAATCAATGGTATGGTTATGTTTGTACATTGTGAAATCAGTTATAATTGGTAAGATCTTTGGTTTATGAGTAATAAACAACACAGGGGAATCGCGTGGGATAGAAAGGCACCCAGGTCCGCTTGACTGGGGCTACCTAGTCAGGCGCCGGTCATGTCCCTCGATTTGGGGCGTGACATGCAGGAGGCCAATAATGCTCAGCGCCCAATGGTTGCAGCTGACTACTATATGTGTTTACGTACTTAGAAACGCTATATTGTTGATCAACATCGTTTCTTGCACCTAAACCAACATGTTGAAAGCACTTGATTGCATGTGAGCAAGTCATGTGGTAGATGGACCATTTTCCACAAGAGCATAACCTTGCAGCTTCATTCACAGTATGCACATTATTACCCTGATTTTGATGGATAGTAGTGCGAACTTCAAACACATTTCTGTCATTATCATACTGCAAAAATGAATGCCACTGTGCTCGTCGTCTGTATTTCTCAAATCTCGCCATTGGCACTGGTATAAATTCAACACCACGTTCCATCAATGACGTTGCAGCCGCAGATCTCTGAACAAACCTCTCTGCCATCAGCTTGAATGACATCCGCACCATGGCTGTAACAGGCAATCCTCTAGCCTACTTCAATAACCCATTGAAAGACTCTGACACATTGTAGTCAGAGTTCCCCATCGTCTACCACCATCCGTATGCAAAGTCCACTTTTCAGGGTCATATCGCATTAACCAACGATAAGCTGCCTCGTCCAGTTGCCTGATATATTCCATGTGCCTCCGGAATTTATGTTGTTGATGATTTGTTGCTTCCATCCACATCAAATCATGCAAAGCTTTACTGAGAAATGCCTTCTAGAAATTGGCTTTCAAATGCCTAACACAGTAACGATGATAGGCATATGGTTCTTGCCATGCAGGCAAGTTCTCAACAGAACTTAAGATGCCACCGTGCCGATCAGAGATTAGACATATACCACAACGTTGTTGCACGACGTGCTCTTTCAAGTGGTTCAAAAAGAGCGTCCACATCTCTTGGATTTCATTGGCACAAATAGCAAACGCCAGAGGAAATATCTGTCCATTAGCATCTACTGCCACAACTATTAATAGCTTGATATCGTACTTTCCATAGACATGAGTGCCGTCTATGGATATTATAGGACGATAATGCAAAAAACTATCAATTGTTGGCTTAAACGCCCAGAACACATAATTGAATATATATTCTGATATACCTACACTTCGCTCAAGCTTCCACTGAATAACCGTCCCGGGGTTGAAATGCTGCAATGCAGCCATGTATCTAGGCAGATCTACAAATTACTTATCCCAGTTACCATACACTATTTCAAACGCTCGTTTGCGTCCGAGAAATGCCTTTCTTTTAGTTATGGTATGGCCATATTCCTGCTGGACATATGTAATGCACTCTTTGATTTTATACCTTATGGACTGTTCAACGTGTGGAATAAGAACAAGAAAAATCAAGTCAATATCTAAATTAAAGTGATTCCCGTTGAATGTGTCCATTTCGTATGTGTGGGTGGGAATGTATTTACCCACTTTCCACATACCTGTCTTCTTCTTTGTCGCACGCAACATCCAATTACATGGCCAAAACCACCTGCGGCAAATAACCTTGTATACTGTTGGACTTGGCTCCGCTACCAGCATCTCAAGACAGTCTTTTACGTTGTGCATTTTACAAGCCCTGGTTAGGCGCACTTTATCAGGAAAAAAGCATCCCCTTTGCAAGCACCGTTGGTCTAGATCATCCCACATTGCTGTCCGGATTTCATCAAAATCCCGTGTGAGAGCTTCCACATCCGGCATGGTTGGTAAATTGTCAATGTAAGGAATCTCTCTTAAATTAAACAACACTTCAGACTCATACACTTTTTGTCTTGGGGGTCTCTGTTCAAACCAGGTTCTTCCTCATCATCCTCAGCATCACCATCCTCACAATCAAAGGGTGTCTCATCACCGGATTCATCCGCATTATTGTCGTAGTCACTGTTCTCTTCCTCACTTTGTGCATTTGCCAGGTCCCAATGTAATACATCATTTTCGGGCAATTGTGTGAGTTCAACTTGCTCATCTTCACTGCACAATCAAAAAAAATATGATGAAATTCCATGTTTTATATATGATTTTCCTAATTCACATAAATCACTTAACTTACAAGTCATAATGTGATGAAATTCCAAGTTGGGCATGACTACCGGATGGGCCACTTGTTAAATTTATATCTAGCTGGTACCCCTTATTAAATATGCGAGTGTTACTATTAAATCAATTTAATAAATATATACTTAATTATCACAAATAATAAATATAATTTACCAGTCGTCTTGTGAGTTACGGAAAGCAGACGGTGATAAGTTTAAATCGAAAATAACTCTTTCTTCCGGAACTTGTCCGGCAAAAGCTATTCCATAATAACCGCCCGATGATTGGGGGTTATCTATACTACGCACAAGCTCTTTTTAGGGACGTCTTCGACCTTCACGTACATCTCCAGCATTGTGATTACAAGAAAATCACGACATTCGTCCAGGAGTCCTCAAAAAATCACGCAAAGTTTCATCATCGTCGATGTTAAACTCCGAGTAAAAAACAACCCCTTACGGAGTAACGGAATACGGATATCTTCCGGTAACTTTAAGTATGATGGAACGTTTCCTCACACTCATTGTTTTGCATAACAACGATATCAATGTATCGTACTCCATTGCCAATGGCAATTTAACATGACACTTAGCGGGCAAACTGTAACTGACATAGTTATTCTCCATCATAACCTCACCACCCCAATATAAAGAAGTTCTTATCCTTCGCTCTTCAGACATAATGAAGAAATGCTGTAGAATTTAGGAATAATAGAGCAAGAAGAGTAATAGAGCAACAAGTGTGCTATAAATTTTTTGAATGTATAGAATATGAGTGTAACACCACTTTATATAGAAAACCAAGAGCTGGGGTGGTGATACAACGCCAAAATAGTTGACGTTGTACTGTTCAATAATTCAGCAGCGTACAACACCAGATAAAGTGGCGTTGTATAGGCACTGACAAGTACAACGCCACTTTATCTGGCGTTGTACACTAACGGTGCCGTTACCGTTAGTATACAATGCCAGATAAAGTGGCGTTGTATATACTTATGTCGTTTTTTCTTAAAAACCTAATAACGTTCTTTGAGTCCAAAATTTACCTATTTTGGTTCCGGATTCGGTGAAAGAAGTCTTTCCATTTCTCTACATGCTTATTAAAGTGTTGCTTGGATCTTTGTACCCTATTAAAGATACACCAACTTTTTTATGGTATCAAGAAAGAAAATATAAATTAGTAAAGTATACATTATAAATGTAAAAAGTATTACCTCTTTTGAAAACACCTTCGTGCCTTTGGTTTTTGTGTGAAATTACTTTACTTGTTTGAATAACAAAGACTTTTATGACCCATTCGGATGAGTATTTTGGTACCTTGCTAATAGGTAAGCATTGTGTATTAGCTACAATTCGACCTTATGATAATCGGAATAAATTAATCACTGCCCTCGGCCCAAATGCGCATAGCAAGCGTCGAGGCCTCCCTCGACTAGGCGCAGACGCCATAAGTAACGAGGCAATCCTCGACCACATGTTATTGTTCGTATCCACTTAAAGCTTTTTATCAGGTTCGACACCTTGCGGGTACGCCCAAAACGGTCTCACGACATGGACCCGATCTCCAAGAAAAGTCAACTGGCATAATTAAGGTCTATAAATACCAAAGCAATGAGGAAAAAAATGGGTTCCACTCTCTTCCCATGGGGGCTCTAAGAAATATAGAGTACAGCGTAGAGGCAGATTAACCCATTATCATGAATAAAAGATCACTAAATATCTTCTGCCATCTCTACATATGTTTCCTTTTTCTTTTCCTTTACTGAATTCCAGATGTGTTACGACCTGCTATGATTGGCCCTCTATTTTTAATAATTGTTTTGAGTTCATAAATGTTCATAAACATTCTGTGTCGAACAATTTGGTGCCGTCTGTGGGGATTTCATAGCAAGGTTATGTAGCTGTCATTGAAGTCAGAAATAAAGGGGAAAAAAAACACAAGGGCAAGCCTGATTCATCTCATCCATACTCGGGCTATGAGCCCTCGACTCAAAAGAATCAACAAAGTTCAACTACGGTTGAACTGGGACTCAGGCCACGAGCCTTCGCCAATATAAATTCAACAACAAACTAAAGTAAATCTCGGGCCATGAGCCCTCGACTCAAAAGAATCAACAAAGTTCAACTACGGTTAAACTGGGACTCAGGCCACGAGCCTTCGCCAATATACATTCAACGACAGTAGAAGTAAAACTCGGGCTATGAGCCCTCGACTCAAAGGAGTCAAGAAAGTTCAACTACGGTTGAACTGGGACTCAGGCCACGATCCTTCGCCAATATAAATTCAACGACAGTTGAAATAAAACTCGGGCCATGAGCCCTCGACTCAAAAGAATCAACAAAGTTCAACTACGGTTGAACTGGGACTCAGGCCACGAGCCTTCACCAATTAAAATACTCAACGAGAGTTGAAGTAAAACTCGGGCTATGAGCCCTCGACTCAAAAGAATCAACAAAGTTCAACTACAGTTGAATTGGGACTCAGTCCATGAGCCTTTGCCAATTAAAATATTCAACAACAGTTGAAGTAAAACTCGGGCTATAAGCCGTCACACCTCCTTTTACGCACCCGCGGGAGCGCGAGGGAGTTTTTCCAATTAAAGGACAATCGAAACGGGATTTATTTAATTAATTCAGAGTCGCCACTTGGGAAAATAATGGTGTCCCAAGTCACCGGTTTAATCCCGAACCGAGGAAATTTATGACTCTGTATTACAGTCTGCGAAACTAGAAACCCGGATAAGGAATTCTGTTAACCCGGGAGAAGGTGTTAGGCACTCCCGGATCCCGTGGTTTTAGCACGGTCGCTCAACTGCTATTTTTGTTTCTATCTGATTTCTATATATATTTTCATTATGTGCTTTTAATGTTCCGCTTTTCGATTTTTAGAAGAATTACGACGTCACGAAAAAAACACATTTCGAGTCACACCGCAACCAGTGCGCCTGTGACTTTAACGTATCTCAGTTTCGCCGGGAGATAGATTTGGGTCACATAAATGCGCACCCGTATTTAAGAAAGTAATCATGTCACAAATCGTGCCTAAAGAGTCTATCGTCTTATTAATTTTGGAAAAAGACCGTGAAATTCGCTAAACGATATTCCCGAGACTATGTTTTTATTACAATTGATTGAGGGCCCCGCAAATGTGTATTTAGTGCGGCGAGGCTCATCTCATTTTATTAAAGGCCAATCTTAGAATTGACTATATTGTCTACTTTTGTTTTTTGTCTCTAATATTAATTTAATACCTAGTCCTACATGTATTATAATGAATAATTTTACTATTCAAAAACTCTTTTAATAGTTTTTAATTCCAATTTAATAACAGCGGATATGGCATCCACAATGCGATTGAGCCCAATACAAAGGAGAAACCAATAAGCTGGGCTTGAGGCCCGTACGCGTGCCAGCCAGTTGAATGGGCAGACAATTACGAATCCTAATTAGTAATCAACAAATTCTTTGCTGAAGGTGAATATGCCTAAGTAGTAATGACATTTTTTGCTTCTACCTCTTTAACACAAATTTCTATAACATAACATGGCTCTTAGCTTTGGCAGCTTATCAACACCAATTAAAACAATGTATTGAATGTATTATATACGAAATTGAGATAGGATTATTAGCTTTGTGAATTCATTCCTAAGTGTAACCCTATAATCAACTTCAAAGGCGTAAGCCGAGACTAAATTAATTCTATAAGCACTAGCATTGAACAACCAAAATTTATTATCTAACTAAGCAATAGCACAAAGCTTCTACCATTAACCAACCACTACCAAATATTTCAATGACATTCTAAGACATGAAATCCAAACAACTTGTATTTTTTAGTGAAATTTCAGTTTTCAAACACATTAGTCTTGCTGTATTTGACAATCAATTATTCATTACCAAATATTTCAATTACATGTGACAACTAACATCTGAAACAATCCGAACGTCTATAGACAGTTAGAGAAAAACAGTCCAGCAACAAATCCAATAAGAAAAATGCAGATTCAGTAGAGTAAAGTATCAATATATCAGAACAGCTTCATTTCATAGCCCAATCAATCACTTGAAGTTACAAGGGTTGTGTACCTGGAAATCAACAAAGTAAGAGACTAGAGATCAGTGGAGTCGATGAAGCAAAGTAACAGCAGGCCAACAGCAACAAGTATCACAGCAACAACCAGCCAGTAGACACTTAGCACACAATCAGTAGTAGCCCGAAACTCAGCAATCAAAACAACACAATCAGCTCCAGCAAACTAATGATACACAACTTCAGCCAACCAGTGACAAACAACTCCAAACAACAGGGCAAACGACCCCAAAATCTATGTAAGAGATCTCTTGGAACTTAAGACAAACAGTCCAATGAAACAGTAACAAAAGATCCAATGGCAAATCAAAGAGAATCCAAAATCCCACTGTCTATTTCTCTACAGTTTCTGTATGTGTGAATGACTATATGTTTTCGGATTATCTCTCCAAAAATCCAATCCTAAGCCTGTCTATGTGAATGTCTAAGCCTCTGTGTATATCCCTGTTTTTCTAGGTATCAATGCCTATCTCCCCTCTAGGTCTTTTGTGTGTATCTCTATTTATAACCAAAAATAACACCTAGGAACACCCAGATTATGCAGAACAGCCCCTTGCCCATCCTCCTTCTGTCCAACCCACTAAACCATGTCTAAGTATGGGGTTTTCATAATTAAAAATTGGCAAGTGCAGGGCACTGGTGGGCTGCTCTGCTGTGACAGTAGATTCCACTGATTAGCCCCATGTGCAGGACACTAAATACTCTAAATGTTAAACCCTGATTTCCTAGTTAGCTAATTTGAATCATAATTTCGGTTTTAGATCAATCAAACAGCCCTATTCAATCCAAGGGTGCTAATTACTGTATGGTATTCAAATAACTCAACCTATGTAATTAGACGACGACATCTAATCAACTACAACACATAACAATGATAACAGATTAGTTGGCTAAACAATGATTCTGAAAATCTCGGCAAATGCCGGACATATGCGAAGTTAACTATTCGACGACGCTAATCGATGCGAGTTCGTATCCTATAACTAACATATTCAAATAAGCAATGCAGAAAAGCAATTGACCAAACAAAGAGGTCTTGGAGAAGAAAGAAAACGGAATAGAGACGGCCAAAGAAAATTGAGAAGAATTCAATCAATCTAAGACTAAACAAATACAAAACGAATTGAATTAAACAGAAAGAAGAACATTACCTCAAAAAGAAATCGAAATCAAATAGACCCGGTTCCGAAGGCTTCGAGTTTTTCACCTTTTGAAGTAAACGGACTTTAATTGAAGTGTTTTTCAAATGAAAAACACTCCAATTAAAGTCTATTGACTCCAATTACTTTAAAATTGAACAAAATCCCTAATTTTAGAATTCTAGGGTTCTTGGGGCTCGGATTTGGGGTTTGGGTAGTTCGGGCTTGATTCGAACCAAATCAATGCCATTTTGGTCATAAGAGGGACAGTGGGAAGGTTGTGTGTGAGTTTGGGAGTAAAAGGAATAGTTTTGGTTTGAACTAGAATCTTTGGATGAATATTCGAGCAGATATGGAATGATTCGAAACAAATGGTTAGTAGATTTGGACTCGGGGTGTTTGGAAGGTCGTTCGGTGTTATTTTGGTGGCCGTTGGCCTACCGGAACCGCCGTGAGGCGATTTCCGGCGGGCGGAACACGGTGGTGGACGGCGAAATAATTAGTCTCTAAGAGAGACGATAGGTGTGAGGGGGGGGGGGTCTGGCTTGGGGGGCGGGGTGTGAAGGTGAACTTATATATGACTCAGGAGATTAAATCCTGATCGTTGGATCATTTACGATCAACGACCAGGATTTCCTCCCTTAGACCCAAACGGTGTCGTTTGGCTAAGTTACGGTCTGAGTCTTTGAAGCTTGGTTGATTAATCTGGGCCGTTGGATAACAAAATCCAACGGTCCAGATCAACGGGGCCAGTTGGGCAGATCGGGTAAGGGGTTTGGGCCAGGTTTTTGGACTAAATTATGGCCCAAATCTGATCTCCATACTACACTCCATGTGGTATTATATATACATATATCCATATACACACAACGAATTGTAGCACCTATAATTAGTACATTAAATGACAAGAACTACATAAACAAATCGAATTGTAGCACGTATAATTGGTACATTAAATGACAAGAACTACGAAAGAAAACAAAAATACCCCCCCTTTGTATGACTTTTCATTTTCGCAAAATAAAACTTAACTGTTTCTAAGTAGGGAACTAACCCTGTAAATATAAATGCAACCTATTTGGTATATGTATTTTGATTGTTAACTTAAACAAACAGACACGTACACACAAACGCAAATAAGAGAACAATAACATATAATCCACAAAAATCACGCACAACACCAATACTATTTTATTTTGAAATTTTGGGAGTAATTCTCACGCAGGGCAAAAATCACGTGCTCACAGAGCCCTCGACCCAAAAGAATCGACAAAGTTCAACTACGGTTGAACTGGGACTCAGGCCACGAGCCTTCGCTAAAATAAATTCAACGACAGTTGAAGTAAAACTCGGGCTATGAGCCCTCGACTCAAAAAAATCAACAAATTTTAACTACGGTTGAACTGGGACTCAGGCCACGAGCCTTCGCCAACATAAATTCATCGACAATTGAAGTAAAACTCGGGCTATGAGCCCTCAACTCAAAGGAGTCAACGAAGTTCAACTACGGTTGAACTGGGACTCAGGCCACGAGCCTCCGCCAATATAGATTCAACGAAAGTTAAAGTAAAACTCAGGCTATGAGCCCTCGACTCAAAAGAATCAACAAATTTCAACTACGGTTAAACTAGGGCTCAGGCCACGAGCCTTCGCCAATATAAATTCAACAACAGTTGAAGTAAAACTCGGGCTATGAGCCCTCGACTCAGAAGAATCAACAAAGTTCAACTACGGTTGAACTGGGACTCAGGCCACGAGCCTTCGCCAATATAAATTCGCCGACAGTTGAAGTAAAACTCGGGCTATGAGCCCTCGACTCAAAAGAATCAACGAAGTTCAACTACGGTTGAACTGGGACTCAGACCTCGAGCCTTCGCCAATGTAAATTCAACAACAAACTAAAGTAAAGCTCGGGCCATGAGCCCTTGATCCAAGACAACTAATGACCATGTGAATGAAAAACGCACAGCATAACGAGCAGTAAGCAAACAGAAGAAAAAGGGGGAAATTCCCCCCTTTTAAATTAAAACATGCGGAAACAGGTCACGCCCGTCCGCCCTAAAACAAGAATTGTCGAAAGTTAGACACAACAATCAATAAAATAAAAAGAAGAAAGGAAAGACGAAGAAAAAGGGAAAGAAGAAAAATAGCCACACACGGCAACAAGTCAAAAAAAAAAAAAGATACAGTCAACTAATCATCAATTAACTGGGGATTGCCAACAACGCCATCCGCTCCAGTTCCATCATCACCAGCCTGCACCGCTCCTTCGCCAGCTCAGCCCCCGTCGGCCTCCGTTCCGCTCCTGCCGGCCTCCGTTGTGCCCCCATCATTCCCGACCTCGGCCATGCTCCCGCCAGGAATGTTATCATTGCCAGGTGTCGCGGCGTCAAAGCTACATTCCTCATGGGCCTCTCGCGCTTTCTGACGCGCCTCCTCGAAGGCACCCTCGGTAATTAGGTCGGCCTCAAGTAGATGCTTATATATGTCCCGTTGCACTTCGGCATAAACCCAAGCTTCACGGGAACTACCCAAGCACGCAGATTGTTCCTGGATGCGCTGATTTTCCTGTTCAAGGAGCGCTATCTGCCCTGCGGCATCCTGAGCATTCCGCTCCAGCATCCTGACCCGCTCCTCTAGGCCGCCTTTCCTAGAGGCGGCGACAGCTCTTATCACCGATAGCTGGGAATCATTGGCACGGATGATCCCCTCAAGCTCGGCCGTCCTGGCAGAAGCCTCAACTAGCCTACGCTTTAAGTCGGCCAACTCCCCCTCCAGTGCGTCAACTTTCCCGCTCTACTCCGAGGTAACCGCCATCATCCTGGCCAAGCATTGACGCTCGCTTTCCAAAGATGCCCTCCTCCCAGCCTCCAGCTCATCATTCGCTTGGCGCAGCCGCCCCTCCAAGGTCTCAACACGGCCAAGCGCCTGGTCCCTCTGCAGTTCCGCCCGTGCTAACTCCCCGACCAACTCTTGGTTACGAGGGTCATCCCTCAAGCGCTCATTAAGCTCCCTGCATTGGAGCCGTAACCGGTGACACCTCTCGAGAATGCGGAGGTGTACCCCGGATCGAACGTTGGACCGACGCAGGCACTCTACCTGCAGCAAAAACACCTGCGAGACAAAGCAAAAAAAAACATAGAGGAGTCAGGGGCAGGAATCTTGGGAAACGGAAAGGTTAAGAGAGAATGGTCAGTCCGGAACGCATACCTTCATACACATCGATGCTACCTCATTCATTATGCCGACATCCGTCACCTCTCTCAGCGACTGATTCTCCACGGAAGAACATAGCTGGCCCAACAACGGCAACATGGAATACTCCCTCAACAGTAAATTCACATCCGCGGGAATTTTGATCACCCGCGGCCTCCCGTCTGGATGAACAGTCGCGTTCGTGATCCCATCACGAAACATACAAATATCCTCGGAATCCAAGTCGGAACCAGACGGAGATACCTCTCCCGTCGCCGCCGCCCCCATCGACGGGGTGCTGGAATCTCCAAGATTCATGACCACCCGAGAAGGCTCACCCGCCTCAAATCTATGAGTAGAAGACTGAGCGGTAGGGGCGGTGCTCCCTTCTCACTCATCCCGGGCTTGAAGATCACTTGGCCCGCCCGCTGGAGCACGCGCCGCTTTGACAATCTCCCTCGCCCTGGAAAGAGGCAGAGGGTCCATGGTTACCGTCTCATCAGCGACTGGCCTCGCCACTGGAAGGGCCGGAGGTGGAAAGATCCACCGCCTAACTAAGGGTCTCTCCTCTTCGTCTCGAAAAGGTGACGCCTCTCAAGAGTGGATAACTCCCGACAAGCTCCCGGAATCGAGCAAAGGGCGAACGGGAGAGGGCGTAGCTACGGAGTCAATGGAAGCGGCCTTGGGAACCTGAGCGGCCGCCGCCGGAGTAAAAAACCTGACAATCTCCCCAGGGCACCGGAATACTGGCTGAGAAGCCCTGCTGCGGCTTACCCGCCCAACAAATATAGAAACGGGTTAGCATTAAGTCATGGCGACAACCAAAAGACGAACACGTCCCAGTAAAGCAAAACGACTTACCTACGACCAAACTTTGGCCGTATGTAAGGCCCCGTAAAAATTTTGTGCATAAAACCTAGTAGCAGTGTGGTGTCATGGTCCGAATAATGTGTTAGGAATGCGTAGAATTCTTCGCGGCGAGCTTGCTCGCCGCGGTTCGGACCCTTGGTAGTGATTTAAGTTTCAAAAATGTAGAGAATTAATTTTTCCGAAAAGTGTCAAATATGCGGTCAAGAATGCGACCGCAAACCTGATATGCGGACCGCATTCTTGCCGCAAAGCTTTCCAGAAAGTCTCCCAAAATCGTGTTCAAAATACGGTCGATATGCGATCGCATAGTGAATCTGCAGTGCACTTTGCGATCGCATATCGAGAATGCGGACCGCATATTGGTCGCATTCTGTAACGGAACTTGAGTCATTTTTGAGGCCATTCTGCGGTCACTATGCGGACCGCATGTTGATTCTGCGGTCGCAAAGTGCACCGCAGATTTGCCCCGGCCCAGATTTTTGTTACATTTTGACCCGATCTCTTCTTTAATATAACACCTTTCACCCTCATTTTCTCATATCATCTTACCAAAATTAGAGAGAGAAGAGAGAGGTTTTAGAGAGAGAAGTTCTTCATCTTCAAAGATTGTTCCAACCACTTAATTCCAAGGGATCCTAGGGCAAGGATTCAACTCCCCAATCTTTTCAAGGTAAAAACCCTAACTATTTTCTTTGATTTTCAGTTTTAAATTGGGTAAAGAGAGGTTTGCATATAATATCTTTTGAAAATAGAATTTTTACACTCATGCATGATTATTGAACTTGATTTCTAGTGAAAAGAAGTGAGTAGAAGTAAGAGTCTTCAAGAACAAGGTTGGCAAGAGTAGGATATCTTGGGTAAGCATAAACTAGGAAGAAAACTCATCATCAGGTATGTATGGCTAATTTTGATTCTTGTGAAATCGCCTATATGTGTGAAATTTGTTTGGTTAGTGCTAATTTGACAAATTGTGTGAAATTCTCAAAGTTGTTGTTGAAATATGAGTGATGTGGTATAGAATATGAACCGAAAATTAAATGAGAGTCGAAATGGGTAAAGAATTGTGAATAATGATTATGATGGCCTATATGGCACCTTGTGTAAAACAAACGAAACGCTTGAGAATTTGTTTATTGTGGAAAGAGATGAAACACTTGAATTGTGGAAATATTGTATCATGGTTGTGATATTGATTTGAAAAATAATTGAGAACATGAAACAATGTGCAAGTTGCTTATTTGAACTTGTTGAAATTGTGTGTAGTACCTTATCTGCTGTTTGAAATTGTTGTGTTTTAAACTGTAAGACGGGGTCGTGTTGCGCGCCGCAACGTGAGGAAATAAGGTGTGGGTTGGGGTGATAAGGGTGGCCGAGGTAATAAGGGTGGTCGGGGGCAATAAGGATGGAAAGCGATCGAAATCGCTATTGAAAATTGATACAAAAATCAATAATGTGAAATTGTGAAAGGAGACGGCAGGAGAGTTTGCAACCTGTGGGGCACTGATTGCCCCTTTGTTTGACTACTTGTGCTTTACGTGATTGATTGGTTATTGTTAAATTGGTTGATTGTAGAAAGTGCTTTGTGTTGAGAATTATTTGAAATGAGGAAAATGTGGAAACATGGTTAGCAGGCTTAATTAATTGTTGATGTTTAACGGCTTGAGGTTACTTGGGACAAAGTTTGTCCATATATACCAATACAATTCAAGTGTACTTACGTCCCTTTTTGCCGGGGACGCTACATTCGTGTTATGATTGTAGGTGGTTCAGTAGCAGGCACTTCAGCGCATCGGCAGTAGTATCCTTCTCCTTCCACTGCCCGTTTTGGTGAGCCCCTTTCTTCCTTGGGGCCCTGTGTGGTTCATGCCACTTTTGTTTAGATTTCATTTTGGTTTTGCAAGGTATAGCCGGAGCCTTGTTACCGGCAAGTATTGTATTCCCTTTTTGTATCCTAGAGGCTCTGTAGACATGTAAACCGTGGGACTCCAGTCTTATGTATATATTATGTTATGTCGGGCGTTGTAAAAACTGCAAACTTGTTAATGAATCACTCGTATGGTTTTATTTGTTTAATGTGAAATCATTCATGGTTAGTAAGATATTTGGTTAATGAGAAACAATCAACACAGGGGTAACGCGTGGGAATGAAAGGCACCTAGGTCCGCTTGACTGGGGCAACCCGGTCAGGCGCCGGTCATGTCCCTCGATTTGGGGCGTGACAAACATGGTATCAGAGCCTAAGGTTTTAAAGTGTCCTAGGATGTCTCGGAGCCGTGTCTAGTAGTGCCCTTCTTATAGGTGTGTTGTCGACCACATCATATAAGTAGGGGGCTACACGGGCATTTAGGAATTTACCTATTTCTTTGTTAATCTATATCGTGCGGTAAAGTGCAATGTGGAAATATCCGTGTCTAATTCGCGCCTTGTTCCCAAATTTTCAGAATATGGCACCTAAGAAGAAGGCTAGACTCGGCCTTAGGGCCAATGCCGGCCCAAGTGCAGCTGTTAATCATGTACCCGATGCCGTGGGAGAGAATGACCCACCAGGTCCTAAATTTGCCTGGACCATCTGTTCAAAACCCAAGTGTCCCTATTCCAGCTGCGGCGGAGGATTCCACCATCCCTCCTGCCAGTGTTCCTAACTCTAATATAGTTCTTGGTTCTGGTTCTGGTATCTCTAACAAGGATCTTAGAGGATCCATTTATATGTTAACATAGTTAGTGGCCGCCCAGGCCCAGAGATCCCATGATGCCCCTGCATCCTCCAGCAGACAGGGAGATTCCTTCGGCTCCAGAGTTCACCAGTTCTTGCGGTTGGTCCCTCCAGAATTCTTAGGCACCGATCCACAGGCTGACCCACATGATTTCCTTGATTAAATATACAAGACCCTCAGAATGATGAAGGCAACATATATAGAGGGGGTAGAGTTTGCCTCGTACAGGCTGAAGGGAGCGGCACGTTCATGGTTCGATATGTGGGAGGATTCCGGTGAGGAAGGGAGCTCTCCTGCCAGATAGGATGAGTTCGTGGATGCATTTATGGACCACTTCTTACCTGCTGAGGCAATGGCAGCCCATGCCACCGAGTTCGAGGTTCTCAAACAGGGCAGTATGAGTGTTTGGGAGTATCACATGGAGTTCGTAAGGTTGTCCAAGTACGCTCCTCATTTAGTGTCGACCATGGATGCCCGGGTTCGACGGTTTGTTCGGGGCCTTAGCCCTTTGGTAGTGAATGAGGCCGCCACAGCAGCTTTGCACTCGGATATGAACTATGGGAGGATCGTGGGGTTTGCTCAGGCCACAGAGGCCAGGAAATTGAAGATTCGTGCAGAAAGAGAAAGTAGCAGCAGGGCC
Source organism: Nicotiana noctiflora (assembly GCA_032618575.1). Lineage (NCBI taxonomy): Eukaryota > Viridiplantae > Streptophyta > Magnoliopsida > Solanales > Solanaceae > Nicotiana > Nicotiana noctiflora. Next base: position 185,017 of record JASVEL010004451.1, on the reverse strand, counting down.
CGGTCAATGGGTCATTCAGGGAGATCACTTCCAGGGAAAGGGTCATCAGGGCCATCCCGGTCATATGCTCAGTCCTCCGTGAGTGCACCGCCATCCGTGCACAGTCATCAGCAGGGCAGTTACTCGAGACCTGGTTCAGACAGCAGGAGGTCTCGTCAGTCTGGTCGTCCTGGGGTGAGATCCCAGCAGCAGGGGAGACCTACATTCCCCAAGTGTGGGAGATTTCATACAGAGACTTGCTACCTTGACCTTCCAGTGTGCTTCGGGTGTGGAGTGAGAGGTCACATTCAACGAGACTGTCGTGCACCCCGTCAGGGTATAGGTAGGGGATCTGCTCAGTCATCCGGTTCTTCAGCTGCTACATCATCAGCGCGTACTCCAGCATCAGCGGGGCGTGGTGCAGCTAGGGGTGGAGCTTAGGGTAGGGGTGGACCTAGCCGATTCTATGCATTGAGTGGCCGCCAAAATACCGAGGCTTCTCCAGATGTTATTACAGGTATCATGTCTGTTCAGACTATTGATTGCTATGCCCTTATTGATCCAGGGTCCTCCTTGTCTTATGTTACTCCATTCATTGCTTCAAGTTTTGGGATAGAACCCGAACGGCTTCATGAGCCGTTCTCTGTGTCGACTCCGGTTGGTGATTCTATTTCAGCCTCACGAGTCTATAGAGATTGTGTTGTCACGGTGAGTGGTCGTGATACCATAGCTGATCTTATTGAGCTTGGGATGGTAGATTTTGGTGTAATTATGGGGATGGATTGGCTCTATTCGTGCTTTGCCAAACTTGACTGTCGAACGAGAGTTATGAGGCTCGAGTTCCCTAACGAGCCGGTTATTGAATGGAGAGGAAATGGTGTAGTGCCAAGGGGTAGGTTTATTTCCTACCTTAAGGCTTCGAAGATGATTAAGAAAGGGTGTATCTATCACCTGGTTCGGGTAACGGACACCACCTCGGAGGTGCCTACCCTCGAGTCCGTGCCGATTGTGAATGAATTTCCTGAAGTGTTTCCGGATGAGCTTCCAGGCATTCCGCCAGATAGGGAGATTGATTTTGGGATTGATGTATTGCCGGATACTCAGCCAATATCCATTCCACCTTACAGAATGGCGCCAGCAGAGTTAAGGGAGTTAAAGGAGCAGCTGAGGGATTTATTAGAGAAAGGGTTCATACGACCGAGTGTGTCGCCGTGGGGTGCTCCGGTTCTCTTTGTCCGAAAGAAGGATGGGTCACTTCGAATGTGTATTGATTATCGGCAGCTCAACAAAGTCACCATCAAGAATAAATATCCTTTGCCTCGAGTGGATGATCTGTTTGACCAATTGCAGGGAGCGAAGTTCTTCTCAAAGATTGATTTACGGTCCGGGTACCACCAGTTAAAAATCAGGGAGCAGGATATTCCTAAGACCGCCTTCAGAACTCGTTATGGTCACTTCGAGTTTTTGGTCATGTCTTTTGGGCTAACCAATGCCCCAGCAGCTTTCATGGACCTTATGAATCGTGTTTTCAAGCCATTCCTAGATTCCTTTGTAATTGTATTCATTGACGATATCCTCATCTACTCTCGAAGCAGGGAAGATCATGCCATTCACCTCAGAGAAACATTGCAGACCCTTCTTCAGCATCAATTGTATGCCAAGTTCTCAAAATGTGAGTTTTGGTTGGAGTCCGTAGCTTTTCTAGGGCATGTTATTTCCAGTGAGGAAATTCAAGTGGATCCTCAAAAGATTGCGGCAGTGAAAGATTGGCCTAGACCCACGACCCCGACAGAGATACGTAGCTTCTTGGGTTTGGCAGGGTACTATCGGAGGTTTGTAGAGGGATTCTCAACCCTCGCTTCCCCATTGACAAAACTGACGCAGAAGGCTGTTAAGTTCCAATGGTCCGACGCATGTTAGAAAAGTTTTCAATAGTTGAAATCAAGGTTGACCTCGGCACCAGTATTGGCCTTGTCAGAAGGCACAGATAGATTTGTGGTTTATTGTGATGCCTCCGGGGTTGGTTTGGGATGTGTATTGATGCAACACGGGAAAGTCATAGCTTACGCTTCTAGGAAACTCAAGAATCACGAGAAAAATTATCCGACGCATGATTTGGAGTTGGCAGCTGTTGTGTTTGCTTTGAAAATATGGCGGCACTATCTTTATGGAGTTCATGTAGATGTGTTTTCAGACCACAAGAGCCTCTAGTATTTGTTCAAGCAGAAGGAGCTAAATCCGAGACAGCGGCGGTGGTTAGAATTGCTCAAGGACTATGATATGAACATATTGTACCATCCAGGAAAGGCAAATGTGGTAGCCGACGCTCTTAGTCGAAAATCCATGGGTAGTTTGGCTCATTTGGGTGTGGATCGGAGACCCCTGGCTCGAGAGGTTTACCAATTAGCCAGTTTGGGGGTTCGTATCTCGGCGTCAGACGAGGGGGATATTTTGGTGCATAATGGAGCAGAATCATCATTGGTCGCGGAAATCAAGGAAAAACAGTTCATGGATCCAGCATTGGTTCGGGTAAAGGAAGCAATCATGAATAACAAGACCTCAACATTTGTACTCACAGCAGCGAAGATGGTGTATTGCGGTGTCAAGATAGGCTATGTGTTCCGAATGTGGACGAGCTTCGGGAAAGGGTAATGGCAGAGGCTCATATTTCCAAGTATTCGGTACACCCAGGTTCCACGAAAATGTAGCATGAACTTAAGGAGATTTATTGGTGGAACGGTATGAAAAGGGATGTGGCAAGCTTTGTAGCTAAATGTCCGAACTGTCAACAAGTGAAGGCCGAGCATCAACGGCCCGGTGGATTAACTCAGCTTATAGAAATACCAAGGTGGAAATGGGAGATGATCAATATGGATTTCGTGGTAGGGTTACCTCGCACTCAGCGTAAGTTCGATTCAATATGGGTGATAGTAGATCGACTCACCAAATCAGCTCACTTCCTGCCTGTCAAGTCCACTGATACCGCGGAGCAATATGCAAGATTGTACATCAAGGAGATAGTAAGGCTTCATGGCACTCCACTTTCTATCATCTCGGATCGCGGGGCTCAGTTCACAGCTAACTTTTGGAAGAAGTTTCAGCAAGGTTTGGGAACTCAGGTGAATCTCAGCACAGCTTTCCATCCGCAGACCGACGGCCAGGCCGAGCGGACCATTCAGACGCTTGAAGATATGTTACGGGCTTGTGTCTTAGATTTTAAAGGTAATTGGGATGAACACTTGCCACTGATAGAATTTGCTTACAATAATAGCTATCATGCTAGCATTCGGATGGCCCCATTTGAGGCATTGTACGGGAGAAGATGTAGGTCGCCAATCGGGTGGTTTGAGGTAGGTGAAGCGGAATTGCTAGGTCCAGATTTGGTGTACGAAGCTATGGAAAAGGTCAAGGTTATTCAGCAGAGAATGAAAACAGCACAGAGTCGTCAAAAATCCTATGCGGACGTTCGCCGAAGGGATTTGGAGTTTCAAGTCGATGATTGGGTGTTCTTGAGGGTATCTCCTATGAAGGGAGTCATGCGATTTGGAAAGAAAGGGAAATTGAGTCCTAGGTATGTCGGGCCATATCGGATCGTTCAAAGGATTGGTCAAGTTGCTTATAGGCTAGAGTTGCCTCCCGAGATGTCATCAGGTGCACCCGGTATTCCATGTGTCCATGTTGAAGAAAGTGATTGGAGATCCATCCACCATCATGCCAGTCGAAGCTATAGAGGTTAATGAAGATTTGTCATATGAAGAAGTTCCAGTTGCCATTCTTGATAGGCAAGTCCGTAAGTTGAGAAATAAGGAAGTTGCCTCTGTTAAAGTATTGTGGCGAAGTCAACAAGTTGAGGAGGCCACATGGGAAGCAGAAAAACAGATGAAGGAAAAGTACCGCCATTTGTTTGATCAAGCCTAGAAGAAATTAGGTGACCCTCCTACTCCTAGTAACTGTCATCTTGTCTAAGTTGTTTCCCTCTTAGTATTAGTAAAGTCTCCTTCATTTTGTAATGAGTTAAATGTGTTGTTACCTTGGGTCACTTGAACCGTTCTTGATAAATGAAAGCCTTATAAAGATTTACGTGTTAAATAAACAACTAATAGTAAGTATAGATTGGTAATGGTTTGTTAAGTGTACATGGTGTGTTAAATTGGTTAAATAAGGTAAGAATTCATTGAAGTGACTAATTTTTGTGCAATTGTAACAATGTGATAGAATATGTGCATTCGTTGAGGTAAGAAAGTGTATACCAGTTGTGAAAAGTGTTGTATTTGTGTATTGTTGTTTGGTAACGTGTTTCGGGGCCCTCTGACATGTGGATATATCCATAATACAAAGGAAACTCTGGCGAAATTTTTCTAAAATATAAGAGTTAGTCAAAATTTTGATGGTTGCATATCATGTCTATCAAAACCAACTCATTTATTTCAAAATCCTCATTCGAGGACGAATGGTCTTAAGGGGGGGAGGATGTAAGGCCCCGTAAAATTTTTGTGCATAAAACCTAGTAGTAGTGGTGTCATGGTCCGAATAATGTGTTAGGAATGCGTAGAATTCTTCGCGGCGAGCTTGCTCGCCGCGGTTCGGACCCTCTTGGTAGTGATTTAAGTTTCAAAAATGTAGAGAATTAATTTTTCCGAAAAGTGTCAAATATGCGGTCAAGAATGCGACCGCAAACCTGATATGCGGACCGCATTCTTGCCGCAAAGCTTTCCAGAAAGTCTCCCAAAATCGTGTTCAAAATGCGGTCGATATGCGATCGCATAGTGAATCTGCGGTGCACTTTGCGATCGCATATCGAGAATGTGGACCGCATATTGGTCGCATTCTATAACAGAACTTGAGTCATTTTTGAGGCCATTCTGCGGTCACTATGCGGACCGCATGTTGATTCTCGGTCGCAAAGTGCACCGCAGATTTGCCCCGGCCCAGATTTTTGTAACATTTTGACCCGATCTCTTCTTTAATATAACACCTTTCACCCTCATTTTCTCATATCATCTTACCAAAATTAGAGAGAGAAGAGAGAGGTTTTAGAGAGAGAAGTTCTTCATCTTCAAAGATTGTTCCAACCACTTAATTCCAAGGGATCCTAGGGCAAGGATTCAACTCCCCAATCTTTTCAAGGTAAAAACCCTAACTATTTTCTTTGATTTTCAGTTTTAAATTGGGTAAAGAGAGGTTTGCATATAATATCTTTTGAAAATAGAATTTTTACACTCATGCATGATTATTGAACTTGATTTCTAGTGAAAAGAAGTGAGTAGAAGTAAGAGTCTTCAAGAACAAGGTTGGCAAGAGTAGGATATCTTGGGTAAGCATAAAGTAGGAAGAAAACTCATCATCAGGTATGTATGGCTAATTTTGATTCTTGTGAAATCGCCTATATGTGTGAAATTTGTTTGGTTTGTGTTAATTTGACAAATTGTGTGAAATTCTCAAAGTTGTTGTTGAAATATGAGTGATGTGGTATAGAATATGAACCGAAAATTAAATGAGAGTCGAAATGGGTAAAGAATTGTGAATAATGATTATGATGGCCTATATGGCACCTTGTGTAAAACAAACAAAACGCTTGAGAATTTGTTTATTGTGGAAAGAGATGAAACACTTGAATTGTGGAAATATTGTATCATGGTTGTGATATTGATTTGAAAAATATTTGAGAACATGATACAATGTGCAAGTTGCTTATTTGAACTTGTTGAAATTGTGTGTAGTACCTTATTTGCTGTTTGAAATTGTTGTGTTTTAAACCGTAAGGCGGGGTCGTGTTGCGCGCCGCAACGTGAGGAAATAAGGTGTGGGTTGGGGTGATAAGGGTGGCCGAGGTAATAAGGGTGGTCAGGGGCAATAAGGATGGAAAGCGATCGAAATCGCTATTGAAAATTGATATAAAAATCAATAATGTGAAATTGTGAAAGGAGACAACAGGAGAGTTTGCAACCTGTGGGGCACTGATTGCCCCTTTGTTTGACTACTTGTGCTTTACGTGATTGATTGGTTATTGTTAAATTGGTTGATTGTAGAAAGTTCTTTGTGTTGAGAATTATTTGAAATGAGGAAAATGTGGAAACATGGTTAGCATGCTTAATTAATTGTTGATGTAATTCAATGGCTTGAGTTTACTTGGGACAAAGTTTGTCCATATATACCAGTACAATTCAAGTGTACTGACGTCCCTTTTGCCGGGGGCGCTACATTCGTGTTATGATTGTAGGTGGATCAGTAGCAGGCACTTCAACTCATCGGCAGTAGTATCCTTCTCCTTCCACTGCCCGTTTTGGTGAGCCCCTTTCTTCCTTGGGGCCCTGTGTGGTTCATGCCACTTTTGTTTAGATTTCATTTTGGTTTTGTAAGGTATAGCCGGAGCCTTGTTACCGGCAAGTATTGTATTCCCCTTTTTGTATCCTAGAGGCTCTGTAGACATGTAAACCGTGGGACTCCAGTCTTATGTATATATTATGCTATGTCGGGCGTTGTAAAAACCGCAAACTTGTTAATGAATCACTCGTATGGTTTTATTTGTTTAATGTGAAATCATTCATGGTTAGTAAGATATTTGGTTAATGAGAAACAATCAACACAGGGGTAACGCGTGGGAATGAAAGGCACCTAGGTCCGCTTGACTGGGGCAACCCGGTCAGGCGCCGGTCATGTTCCCCGATTTGGGGCGTGACAAACTTGGTATCAGAGCATAAGGTTTTAAAGTGTCCTTGGATGTTTCGGAGCCGTGTCTAGTAGTGCCCTTCTTATAGGTGTGTTGTCGACCACATCATATAAGTAGGGGGCTACACGGGCATTTAGGAATTTACCTATTTCTTTGTTAATCTATATCGTGCGGTAAAGTGCAATGTGGAAATATCCGTGTCTAATTCGCGCCTTGTTCCCAAATTTTCAGAATATGGCACCTAAGAAGAAGGCTAGACTCGGCCTTAGGGCCAATACCGGCCCAAGTGCAGCTGTTAATCATGTACCCGATGTCGTGGGAGAGAATGACCCACCAGTCCCAAATTTGCCTGGCCCATCTGTTCAAAACCCTAGTGTCCCTATCTCAGCTGCGGCAGAGGATGCCACCATTCCTCCTGCCGGTGTTCCTGAGTCAGATACAGTTCCCGCTTCGGCCTCTGGTATCTCTAATGAAGATCTTAGGGGAGCCATTCATATGTTAACACAGTTGGTGGCCGCCCAGGCCCGGAGATCCCATGATGCCCCCGCATCCTCCAGGCGGACAGGGAGATTCCTTTGGCTCCGCAGTCCACCGGCTCTTGCGATCGGACCCTCCGAATTTTCGTGTACCGATCCACAGGCTGACCCACAGGAATTCCTTGATGAGATATACAAGACCCTCAGAGTGATGAAGGCTACAGATATAGAGGGGGTAGAGTTGGCCTCTTACAGGCTGAAGGGAGCGGCACGTTCATGGTTCGAAATGTGGGAGGATTCCCGTGAGGAAGGGAGCCCTCCGGCCAGATGGGATGAGTTCGTGGATGCATTTATGGACCACTTCTTACCTGCCGAGGCAATGGCAGCCCGTGCCACTGAGTTCGAGGTTCTCAAACAAGGCAGTATGAGTGTTTGGGAGTATCACATGGAGTTCGTAAGGTTGTCCAAGTACGCTCCTCATTTAGTGTCGACCATGGATGCCCGGGTTCGACGGTTTGTTCAGGGCCTTAGCCCTTTGGTAGTAAATGAGGCCGCCACAGCAGCTTTGCACTCAGATATGAACTATGGGAGGATCGTGGGGTTTGCTCGGGCCACAGAGGCCAGGAAATTGAAGATTCGTGCAGAAAGAGAAAGTAGCAGCAGGGCCCGGTCAATGGGTCATTCAGGGAGATCACTTCCAGGGAAAGGGTCATCAGGGCCATCCCAGTCATATGCTCAGTCCTCCGCGAGTGCACCTCCATTCGTGCACAGTCTTCAGCAGGGCAGTTACTCGAGACCTGGTTCAGACAGCAGGAGGTCTCGTCAGTCTGGTCGTCCTGGGGTGAGATCCCAGCAGCAGGGGAGACCTACATGCCCCAAGTGTGGGAGATTTCATACAGAGACTTGCTACCTCGACCTTCCAGTGTGCTTCGGGTGCGGGGTGAGAGGTCACATTCAACGAGACTGTCGTGCACCCCGTCAGGGTATAGGTAGGGGATCTGCTCAGTCATCCGGTTCTTCAGCTGCTACATCATCAGCGCGTACTCCAGCATCGGCGGGGCGTGGTGCAGCTAGGGGTGGAGCTCAGGGTAGGGGTGGACCTAGCCGATTCTATGCATTGAGTGGCCGCCAAAATGCCGAGGCTTCTCCAGATGTTGTTACAGGTATCCTGTCTGTTCATACTATTGATTGCTATGCCCTTATTGATCCAGGGTCCTCCTTGTCTTATGTTACTCCATTCATTGCTTCAAGTTTTGGGATAGAACCCGAACGGCTTCATGAGCCGTTCTCTGTGTCGACTCCGGTTGGTGATTCTATTATAGCCTCACGAGTCTATAGAAATTGTGTTGTCACGGTGAGTGGTCGTGATACCACAGCCGATCTTATTGAGCTTGGGATGGTAGATTTTGATGTAATTATGGGGATGGATTGGCTCTATTCGTGCTTTGCCAAACTTGATTGTCGAACGAGAGTTATGAGGCTCGAGTTCCCTAATGAGCCAGGTTATTGAATGGAGAGGAAATAGTGTAGTGCCAAGGGGTAGGTTTATTTCCTACCTTAAGGCTTCGAAGATGATTAGGAAAGGGTGTATCTATCACCTGGTTCGGGTAACGGACACCACCTCAGAGGTGCCTACCCTCGAGTCCGTGCCGATTGTGAATGAATTTTCTGAAGTGTTTCCGGATGAGCTTCCAAGCATTCCGCCAGATAGGGAGATTGATTTTGGGATTGATGTAATGCCAGATACTCAGCGAATATCCATTCCACCATACGGAATGGCGCCAGCAGAGTTAAGGGAGTTAAAGGAGCAGCTGAGGGATTTATTAGAGAAAGGGTTCATACGACCGAGTGTGTCGCCGTGGGGTGCTCCGGTTCTCTTTGTCAGAAAGAAGGATGGGTCACTTCGAATGTGTATTGATTATCGGCAGCTCAACAAAGTCACCATCAAGAATAAATATCCTTTGCCTCGAGTGGATGATCCGTTTGACCAATTGCAGGGAGCGAAGTTCTTCTCAAAGATTGATTTACGGTCTGGGTACCACCAGTTAAAAATCGGGGAGCAGGATATTCCTAAGACCGCCTTCAGAACTCGTTATGGTCACTTCGAGTTTTTGGTCATGTCTTTTGGGCTAACTAATGCCCCAGCAGCTTTCATGGACCTTATGAATCGTGTTTTCAAGCCATTCCTAGATTCCTTTGTAATTGTATTCATTGACGATATCCTCATCTACTCTCGAAGCAGGGAAGATCATGCCATTCACCTCAGAGAAACATTGCAGACCCTTCTTCAGCATCAATTGTATGCCAAGTTCTCAAAATGTGAGTTTTGGTTGGAGTCCGTAGCCTTTCTAGGGCATGTTATTTCCAGCGAGGGAATTCAGGTGGATCCTCAAAAGATTGCGGCAGTGAAAGATTGGCCTAGACCCACGACCCCGACAGAGATACGTAGCTTCTTGGGTTTGGCAGGGGTACTATCGGAGGTTTGTAGAGGGATTCTCAACCCTCGCTTCCCCATTGACAAAACTGATGCAGAAGGCAGTTAAGTTCCAGTGGTCCGAAGCATGTGAGAAAAGTTTCCAGGAATTGAAGTCAAGATTGACCTCGGCACCAGTATTGGCCTTGCCAGAAGGAACAGAGGGATTTGTGGTTTATTGTGATGCCTCCAGGGTTGGTTTGGGATGTGTATTGATGCAGGACGGGAAAGTCATATCTTACGCTTCCAGGCAACTCAAGAATCACGAGAAGAATTATCCGATGCATGATTTGGAGCTTGCAGCTGTTGTGTTTGCTTTGAAAATATGGCGGCACTATCTTTATGGAGTTCATGTGGATGTGTTTTCAGATCACAAGAGCCTCCAGTATTTGTTTAAGCAGAAGGAGCTAAATCTGAGACAACGGCGGTGGTTAGAATTGCTCAAGGACTATGATATGAACATATTGTACCATCCAGGAAAGGCAAATGTGGTAGCCGACGCTCTTAGTCGAAAATCCATGGGTAGTTTGGCTCATTTGGGTGTGGATCGGAGACCCCTGGCTCGAGAGGTTTACCAATTAGCCAGTTTGGGGGTTCGTATCTCGGCGTCAGACGAGGGGGATATTTTGGTGCATAATGGAGCAGAATCATCATTGGTCGCGGAAATCAAGGAAAAATAGTTCATGGATCCAGCATTGGTTCGGGTAAAGGAAATAGTCATGAATAACAAGACCTCAGCCATTTGTACTCAGCAGCGAAGATGGTGTATTGCGGTGTCAAGATAGGCTATGTGTTCCGAATGTGGACGAGCTTCGGGAAAGGGTAATGGCAGAGGCTCATATTTCCAAGTATTCGGTACACCCAGGTTCCACGAAAATGTATCATGACCTTAAGGAGATTTATTGGTGGAACGGTATGAAAAGGGATGTGGCAAGCTTTGTAGCTAAATGTCCGAACTGTCAACAAGTGAAGGCCGAGCATCAACGGCCCGGTGGATTAACTCAGCTTATAGAAATACCAAGGTGGAAATGGGAGATGATCAATATGGATTTCGTGGTAGGGTTACCTCGCACTCAGCGTAAGTTCGATTCAATATGGGTGATAGTAGATCGACTCACCAAATCAGCTCACTTCCTGCCTGTCAAGTCCACTGATACCGCGGAGCAATATGCAAGATTGTACATCAAGGAGATAGTAAGGCTTCATGGCACTCCACTTTCTATCATCTCGGATCGCGGGGCTCAGTTCACAGCTAACTTTTGGAAGAAGTTTCAGCAAGGTTTGGGAACTCAGGTGAATCTCAGCACAACTTTCCATCCGCAGACCGACGGCCAGGCCGAGCGGACCATTCAGACGCTTAAAGATATGTTACGGGCTTGTGTCTTAGATTTTAAAAGTAATTGGGATGAACACTTGCCACTGATAGAATTTGCTTACAATAATAGCTATCATGCTAGCATTCGGATGGCCCCATTTGAGGCATTGTACGGGAGAAGATGTAGGTCGCCAATCGGGTGGTTTGAGGTAGGTGAAGCGGAATTGCTAGGGCCGGATATGGTGTACGAAGCTATGGAAAAGGTCAAGGTTATTCAGGAAAGAATGAAAACAGCACAGAGTCGTCAAAAATCCTATGCAGAAGTTCGCCAAAGGGATTTGGAGTTTCAAGTCGATGATTGGGTGTTCTTGAGGGTATCTCCTATGAAGGGAGTCATGCGATTTGGAAAGAAAGGGAAATTGAGTCCTAGGTATGTCGGGCCATATCGGATCGTTCAAAGGATTGGTCAAGTTGCTTATAGGCTAGAGTTGCCTCCCGAGATGTCATCAGGTGCACCCGGTATTCCATGTGTCCATGTTGAAGAAAGTGATTGGAGATCCATCCACCATCATGCCAGTCGAAGCTATAGAGGTTAATGAAGATTTGTCATATGAAGAAGTTCCAGTTGCCATTCTTGATAGGCAAGTCCGTAAGTTGAGAAATAAGGAAGTTGCCTCTCTTAAAGTATTGTGGCGAAGTCAACAAGTTGAGGAGGCCACATGGGAAGCGGAAAAAGAGATGAAGGAAAAGTACCCCCATTTGTTCGATCAAGCCTAGAAGAAATTAGGTGACCCTCCTACTCCTAGTAACTGTCATCTTGTCTAAGTTGTTTCCCTCTTAGTATTAGTAAAGTCTCCTTCATTTTGTAATGAGTTAAATGTGTTGTTACCTTGGGTCACTTGAACCGTTCTTGATAAATGAAAGCCTTATAAAGATTTACGTGTTAAATAAACAACTAATAGTAAGTATAGATTGGTAATGGTTTGTTAAGTGTACATGGTGTGTTAAATTGGTTAAATAAGGTAAGAATTCATTGAAGTGACTAATTTTTGTGCAATTGTAACAATGTGATAGAATATGTGCATTCGTTGAGGTAAGAAAGTGTATACCAGTTGTGAGAAGTGTTGTATTTGTGTATTGTTGTTTGGTAACGTGTTTCGGGGCCCTCTGACAGGTGGATATGTCCATAATACAAAGGAAACTCTGGCGAAATTTTTCTAAAATATAAGAGTTAGTCAAAATTTTGATGGTTGCATATCATGTCTTTCAAAACCAACTCATTTATTTCAAAATCCTCATTCGAGGACGAATGGTCTTAAGGGGGGAGGATGTAAGGCCCCGTAAAATTTTTGTGCATAAAACCTAGTAGCAGTGGTGTCATGGTCCGAATAATGTGTTAGGAATGCGTAGAATTCTTCGCGGCGAGCAAGCTCGCCGCGGTTCGGACCCTTGGTAGTGATTTAAGTTTCAAAAATGTAGAGAATTAATATTTCCGAAAAGTGTCAAATATGCGGTCAAGAATGTGACCGCAAACCTGATATGCGGACCGCATTCTTGCCGCAAAGCCTTCCAGAAAGTCTCCCAAAATCGTGTTCAAAATGCGGTCGATATGCGATCGCATAGTGAATCTGCGGTGCACTTTGCGATCGCATATCGAGAATGCGGACCGCATATTGGTCGCATTCTGTAACAGAACTTGAGTCATTTTTGAGGCCATTCTGCGGTCACTATGCGGACCGCATGTTGATTCTGCGGTCGCAAAGTGCACCGCAGATTTGCCCCGGCCCAGATTTTTGTAACATTTTGACCCGATCTCTTCTTTAATATAACACCTTTCACCCTCATTTTCTCATATCATCTTACCAAAATTAGAGAGAGAAGAGAGAGGTTTTAGAGAGAGAAGTTCTTCATCTTCAAAGATTGTTCCAACCACTTAATTCCAAGGGATCCTAGGGCAAGGATTCAACTCCCCAATCTTTTCAAGGTAAAAACCCTAACTATTTTCTTTGATTTTCAGTTTTAAATTGGGTAAAGAGAGGTTTGCATATAATATCTTTTGAAAATAGAATTTTTACACTCATGCATGATTATTGAACTTGATTTCTAGTGAAAAGAAGTGAGTAGAAGTAAGAGTCTTCAAGAACAAGGTTGGCAAGAGTAGGATATCTTGGGTAAGCATAAAGTAGGAAGAAAACTCGTCATCAGGTATGTATTGCTAATTTTGATTCTTGTGAAATCGCCTATATGTGTGAAATTTGTTTGGTTAGTGTTAATTTGATAAATTGTGTGAAATTCTCAAAGTTGTTGTTGAAATATCAGTGATGTGGTATAGAATATGAACCGAAAATTAAATGAGAGTCGAAATGGGTAAAGAATTGTGAATAATGATTATGATGGCCTATATGGCACCTTGTGTAAAACAAACGAAATGCTTGAGAATTTGTTTATTGTGGAAAGAGATGAAACACTTGAATTGTGGAAATATTGTATCATGGTTGTGATATTGATTTGAAAAATAATTGAGAACATGAAACAATGTGCAAGTTGCTTATTTGAACTTGTTGAAATTGTGTGTAGTACCTTATCTGCTGTTTGAAATTGTTGTGTTTTACACTGTAAGGCAGGGTCGTGTTGCGCGCCGCAACGTGAGGAAATAAGGTGTGGGTTGGGGTGATAAGGGTGGCCGAGGTAATAAGGGTGGTTAGGGGCAATAAGGATGGAAAGCGATCGAAATCGCTATTGAAAATTGATATAAAAATCAATAATGTGAAATTGTGAAAGGAGACAGCAGGAGAGTTTGCAACCTGTGGGGCACTGATTGCCCCTTTGTTTGACTACTTGTGCTTTACGTGATTGATTGGTTATTGTTAAATTGGTTGATTGTAGAAAGTGCTTTGTGTTGAGAATTATTTGAAATGAGGAAAATGTGGAAACATGGTTAGCTGGCTTAATTAATTGTTGATGTAATTCAATGGCTTGAGTTTACTTGGGACAAAGTTTGTCCATATATACCAGTACAATTCAAGTGTACTGACGTCCCTTTTGCCGGGGGTGCTACATTCGTGTTATGATTGTAGGTGGATCAGTAGCAGGCAGGCATTTCAGCTCATCGGCAGTAGTATCCTTCTCCTTCCACTGCCCGTTTTGGTGAGCCCCTTTCTTCCTTGGGGCCCCGTGTGGTTCATGCCACTTTTGTTTAGATTTCATTTTGGTTTTGTAAGGTATAGCCGGAGCCTTGTTACCGGCAAGTATTGTATTCCTCTTTTTGTATCCTAGAGGCTCTGTAGACATGTAAACTGTGGGACTCCAGTCTTATGTATATATTATGTTATGTCGGGCGTTGTAAAAACCGCAAACTTGTTAATGAATCACTCGTATGGTTTTATTTGTTTAATGTGAAATCATTCATGGTTAGTAAGATATTTGGTTAATGAGAAACAATCAACACAGGGGTAACGCGTGGGAATGAAAGGCACCCAGGTCCGCTTAACTGGGGCAACCCGGTCAGGCGCCGGTCATGTTCCCCGATTTGGGGCGTGACAGCTGGACTCTAGAATACCCCACGAGCGAATCCCCTCTGTATGCGGGAGGATAACTTCTAACCACCCGCGCAGACCAGTGAATAAAGGCGGGGGCGACCTGTCAGCTGCAGAAACAACAAGACAACAACTAGTCAAAAGACAAAATAAAAGATAGAGCGCAAGTTCAATCCTCCCAAAAAAAACAAGGAAGGACTTATGGCCGTGATTCCAGGTCTCCGGAAACCCTAAGGAAGATGCCACCAGATGACCGGTCCTGACGTAGAAGAATTGTTCGTATTGACGAAGCTCGACCTCGTCGTCTAAAGCCGTCGCCAGTCCCTGCCACCCGCGCGGGACCATCCGGATCATGCTCCCCCGAATCCGCTGAGGGACAAAGAAAGCAAGGACATGTTGTAGAGTGACCAACCTGCCAGCCAGCTCCGAGAGCTTCAACAGCATAGCCAAGAGCTTGTACACGGATGGGGTAAGCTGCCCCGGGCAAACACCATAATACTGGCAGAAGTCAACCACCAGATTGGGAAGGGGCATTCTGAACCCCAGCCTGAGGGGGTAGGAGAAGAACACTCAATACCCAGCGCGGTCGGTGTGTACCCTGTCCCCGGGCAGAGCCAACACAATATTAGCATGGGAGGGGATGAGCCCTTGCGAGCGCAGCTGGGCCATGCTTACCTCCCCCATCAGTGGGGACTCATCGACGGGCTCAACCCCTCCATCTGCGGTGAAATCCACCGCCAAGCTCCCCGCCCCCGGGAGTATATCGTCTACTAAGGGCATCCTCTTAGTGTCATTCCGTTCAACGACCGGAAGCACGGGGGACAACCCCTCAATCACCGGAGAATCCGCTGGTAGCACCACCGGAAGACCATCGCAAGAAGGAAGGCCAGCCATTGATTTAGGTCACCGGAAAGGCTAGATGAAGAATGGAGAAGATGAATGAGAGCGGGCAACGATTATGCCACAGAAAAAGCAGGATTCTTTGGGCATTTGCTAGAGAGAGAGACAATCAGTAAATCAAAGAGTGTTGAATGTCTGACATGCCAGGCTCTCTTATAGGAAGAATCAAATCAAACCTCGGGAAACCGACATGCATCATTTAATGCGAATCCCAACCGTCAGAAACGGTTTGATTCTCTTCGAAACCGTTGCTGCCACGATCGATATCAGAGAGTGTGTGCCGGAATTTAAGCCATCACTTCGAATATCCCGAATGCGATGACGCCTTATCGGCCGACCAGACCCTACGTCCTGAAGTTTGCATGAGCAAGAATGTATCCGGACTCACGCCCGATGAATAAACGTCCTAGAGGCCATCGTCTCCTCGACCGAGAAAAGACGCCGTTCGAGCTATCATATCCGCTTATCCCGGCCCGTCTCGACGTGACCATGATAAGCGGAGGGACTATATGTATGAGCTACAATTTAACCTTATAATAATCGAAATAAATTAATCACTCCCCTCGGCCCAAATGCGCATAGCAAGCTCGAGGCATCCCTCGACTAGGCGCATACGCCATAAGTAACGAGGCCGTCCTCGACCACAGGTTATTGTGTATCCGCTTAAAGCTTTTTGTCAGGGTCGACGCCTTGCGGGTACGCCCACAACGGTCTCACGACATGGACCCGATCTCCAAGAAAAGTCAACCAGCATAATTAAGGTCTATAAATACCAAAGCAATGAGGAGAAAAGGGGGTTCCACTCTCTCCCCATGGGGGCTCTAAGAAATATAGAGTACAACGCAGAGTGAGAACCAAGACCAAATAATACAGAATAACAGTAGATCTATGAAAACATGATTGTAAGGAACTGAATCTCTCCATGGAGAGGCAGATTAACCCATTATCATGAATAAAAGATCACTAAACATCTTCTGCCATCTCTACATATGTTCCCTTTTTCTTTTCCTTTACTGAATTTCAGATGTGTTACGACCTGCTATGATTGGCCCTCTATTTTTAATAATTGTTTTGAGTTCATAAATATTCATAAACATTGTGGGTCGAACACATTGTTTCGCTAATTCTACTTCAGCCGCCATTTGAACTGAGCCTGTGATGGTTAGATGGATAGACGGAAGAAGGAAAAATAATATGATGGTAACGATCTTGGTGTTTCTATTAGTATTTATTGTGTCATTTCCATTAGAAAATAGATTATCGAATTCTTGATGGCAGATAAATAGTGCTGGCACTAGCGTTTGTTAATGCAGTGTAAAGATTGAAATAACTTTATAACTACAAACTGAAGTAACAAGTATTTTATAAAAGTTAGATTATTACCACTAATTGTTTGAGCGAGTAGTCTTGGGAACCTGTTAGAAGGTATTACAGTAATTAGTTTTGTAGCGAGTAATTAATTTTATGTTTAGGTAAATATCTACTCAAAGTAGCGTGAGTCTACAATACATGTTCCTAAATCTTGCTCGAACCAAAATATTAATAGCACGAGCATTCAGAAAATGTTTGATTGAAATTGAATTATAACATAAAGGGTGTGTTTGGTATGAAGGAAAATATTTTCCATGGAAAATGTTTTTCTAAAAATTATTTTCATGAAAAATGAGTGGGTTTATCACTTATTTTCTCTTGTTTGGTTGATAAGTGAAAAAATATTTTTCGGAAAATATTTTCTATTGTTTGGTTAAAAAGTAGAAAATAAATTTTTTTAGAAAAATATTTGTTATGCAACTCTTCTCACCCCTCACCCTCCCACCTCCCCCCACCCTTACGCCTTCCTTAAGTCTTTAAAAATGGACACAATCTAATTTATTTTTTTTTTGCGGGGGAGTGGGGAGGGATGGGGTGGAGGGTAGCATGATGGATGATAACGGAAAAACTGATTTTTTTTTTTTAAAAAAAAACTTGTTTTTGGAGAGGGGATGGGTTGGTGACAGGGGCGGACCTATGCATTGTGGTGGGGGGCACGGGCACCCGTTAGCCTCGGTAAAAATATTGTATATATATTCTATATATATAAGTTAATACAAGAAGGACCCCTATAAATATATTATGCTGCACCCTTAGTCGTAAAGATTGGGTAGAACAATTGGTTTATGGAGTAGTTGGCTTTTTCAAGACCCAAGTTCAAATCTCAGGTTCAACAATAATACTAATATTTTTGATTGGGTCTCATTTGGTAATTTCAACGCCAACGGGCCTACTAGTAACCTTTTCTCTCTTTGAGAGAATTTCAACACGCCTACTATAGTGTATTTGATTTAGTTTTTTTCAATGCATCAACCTCTTTTACTTTTAGTTAAATCTCTACGTCAAAAGCTTCTTCTACAACTATTTCTCTCCACGCAAAAAACTTCTTCCTTAATTTTCAAAGCCCATATGCAACCACTAGTTATTAGTCCGCCTAAAGTCATCGAGTAATTATTTCTGTCGTGACCATACTGCCTATAAATATTGTTAAGGTACTGTTATAGTGCACTCGCTACCTTTAAATCATGGGTCCGCCTCTGGTTGGTGAGGTTGAGAAGGAACTTTGAAAAATGTTTTCCCTTAAGGAAAACATTTTCCTCCAATTGGAGGAAAATAGATTGATAAGGAAAATATTTTTCAAAATATTTAATCCAACCAAACATAAGAAAATTGGAATTTCTTTTCCGGAAATACCAAACACACCCAAAGTGTGAGAAATCCATGAGTATGGAGGAAGTCCATTAGCTTCCCCAATTTTTTATTTGGCTAATGCATAAGCTATACGCATGAAGTTTTTTTTTTTTTTTTTTTTTTTGTGCTTCACTGCAAGTAATCTCAAATATAATTTTTTTGTTTTGAGAAAAAACAATTGTTTTGTCTTGTTCATACGATATAATTCAAAGGCACAGTGACTTTAATTTATTTTTTAAATGGTTAAGACTCTTAACAAACAATTCTCGTCAACATTCTCCTGCCACGATACTAAAGTAGTACAGACATTCATGTATAGGACTATTTAATTAGAGTTTGGGTATAAATAAAAACCACACATGGTCTTTGAATATGTATCATAATTAACTGCAAGCAATTCGATGATGAATCGAATAAATCAACGGTAATAAATTAATGTATATCAGATGGGTGCGAATACATTATCCATAGCATAAAGATAAAGACTATTACATCATATTTAAGCGCAAACAAATAGAAGATAAAACTCAATATATGTATTGTACATATATTGCATGGGATTGGAACTGGCATCTGATAGACATACAAATAATCATAGTAATGGCTCGAGACTATTCCTTTTCCGGAAAAGATTCAAATATGGCCGTAAACTATGTGACATAGAACAAATATGGCGAAAAATTCAAAAATAGTCAGATTTACCACTGGTCGTTGAAAAATAGTCAAGTTTCAAAAGTCATCGAAATTTAGCCACTTTAATCTGAGCGAAAACACTGTTCAAAATCTAGAAAAATATGCCCGCAAATTTTACTGGAGTTCCAGCATAAATATGTTTGAACTCCCGTAAATTTTACGGGAGTTCCAGGATAACTATGCTGGAACTCCCGCAAATTTTACTGGAGTTCAAGCATATAATTGTCCAGTATAATATACTGGAGTTTAGAGTACTAGTGCTCCAGTCTCCCGCAAATTTTACATGAGTTATCAAAGTATACCGGTCCAGCATAATATACTGGAGTTCTGTCACGACCCTAGTTCACCAATCGTGAACATGTCATGACGGCACCCAGTCCCCGCGACTAGGTAAGCCTAACACATTGCGGAATATACAAGTTATGAACTATAAACAAGAAATAACGGAAAAACGATATAATTAAGAATGTAATCCATGCCGCTTGGCACATACACTCGTCAATACACTGTATAAAAATGCCACAAAGACCCGGAATCCCACGGGTAACACAGACTAAAAGAGAATATACAACTGTGGCTCTATGTGTAAAGAGTATCTAAAACAACGGAATGAAGGAAAACATCTACTAATACTACCATAATAGAAGGAGGGCCTCCGGATCCGCGGACGTAGCAGATCATACCTCGAGGTCTCCCAAAGTGCTGCTGAATCACCTAGTATGGGCCTGCCCTGATGTACCTAGATCTGCACAACAAAAGTGTGCAGAAGAGTAGCATGAGTACACCGCGGCGGTACTCAGTAAGTGCCAAGCCTAATCTCGATGGAGTAGTGACGAGGAAGGTCAGGGCCCTACTAAGAGAGACAATAACAAAATGATAATAACAATAATAAGCAGTTTTAAATAATAATAATTCTGAAATAACAACAATAAAGTGATTACTGCAACCGTCTACAATTAAGCTAACAACAAGTAACAAAACTCGATTAACAAGTCCAGGACCTGTGGGAATTGAACCCACAGTCCCATTCTAAAATCAACAATCCAGGAGCTACGGGAATTTAACCCGCAGTCCCAATAACAATATCTCAGAGTCTCCGGGAATCGAACCCGCAGCCCATGTCTCAATACCACAAGATGTGTCTCAATGATCTCATGATCTCCGGGAATCGAACCCGCAGTCCATATCTCAACAATATATCAATAACTCGGGATCTCCGAGAATCGAACCCGCAGTCCATATCTCAATAATGTATCAATAACTCCGGATCTCCGAGAATCGAACCCGCAGTCCACAAACAATATCACTCCGGGTCTCTGGGAATCGAACCCACAGCCCTGGGATCTCCAGGAATCGAACCCGCAGTCCACCAACACAATAAATAAAGAAAAACACAGAGATAATATAATATGCTTAACTACAACTTCACCGGAACTAGAGCCAACAATTATCACGAAGTTCAAGTAAGACAATTTTTTGGCAATTAGACAGTTAAATCCTAGCTAATTATGCTTTTCTAACTAATACCAGGTAAAAGTAACGATTTAATCAGCTAAGAACAGGAATATCACTAATCGGACAATTCAAGTAAAGTGTGTGTTACAACAACCAGCGCATGTACACGCCCGTCACCTCACATACAAGGCGTTTAAACTATCACGTAATATCCTAGGGGTGTAAGTTCCCCCACACGAGGTTAGACAAGCCACTTACCTCAACTCCGGTACAAAACCGCTAAGAGACAACTCTTTTGCCGCGAATGTCGGCCTCCACAGGGGTAGTATCTGATAAAAATTAATAGAGTCACATCAAAATAGGCCAATTGGGCATTACCCAATCAAAACAATTCAAAATACACCAAAACCCACAAGTTGCCAAAACCCGACTTTCGGTACGCTTCTCAAAAAATTACGAATCGGAACCCTCGTCTCAATACGAGTCTAAGAATATAAAGTTTACTAAATTCGGACTCCATTTGCCCATTCAAACCTTTGATTTTCTAAAGTTCAAGCCTAGGGTGAAAACCCCCATTAAATACCCCAAATTCCTCCATTTTCATGAGAAACTTGCATAATATTATCAACAACAATCATAATTTGAGTCCATAATTGATTACCTGAAGAAACTCCTCGAATTCTCCTTCAAAATCGCCCAAATTGCCCCCTAAGCCGAGCCCTCAATGTTTGGAATGTTTTTGAATTTTCTAACTTCTGATATAATTAAACCCTCTGCGATTTTCGCTTCTGCGGACTTTTTCTGCTTCTGCGGATCCGCTTCCGCGACCATTTGGTCGCTTCTGCGAAACCCAGGCCTGGCTGGCCCAATCCGCTTCTGCGAGCCCAGGGCCGCCTCCGCGAGGCCGCTCCTGCGGACAAACGTCCGCTCCTGCGGAACTTTCCGCTCTTGCGAATAGGAGTCCACTTCTGCGGACTCGCTTAAGCGAGAAGCCATCCGTTTCTACAGATCCTTCACCTAGGGACCCAAACTGCTTCTGCGGTCAAGACTTCCGCACCCGCGTTAGCGCCTCAGCGGACAAGAGTCCGCTTCTGCGAGCCATTTCGCCTCCACGCTTCCAACTCCGCTTCAACGGACTCGCCTCTGCGGTTCCATTTCCGCAGGGGTGAAAACAACAGAACCAGCACCAAAACCTACAATTTTTCCATGTTTTCTCCCGTTTAACCATCCGAAATTACCCCGAGGCCCCCGAGACCTCATCCAAACACACCAACACATCCTAATACCTTGTTCGAACTTGTTCCAATCCTTGTGACGACCCGGCCCGTCGTCACGAGAATTACCACCCCGTTATGTTGTAAATACATGTTTTATGATTTTATATCAGGTGTTAGAGTCTATCGGGTGAGTTAGGAGTGAATTGGATTGAAAATGAGGCATATAGCCTTTTTTAAGGAAACTTGAATAAGAAAAGTCAACCCGGAGTTGACTATTTGGTTAGAGGGCTCGAATCGGATTCTGATGATTCGGTTAGTTCCGGGAGGTGATTTGTGACTTAGGGGAGCGATCGAAATTGAATTTGGAGACCCGGTGTAGAAATAGGCTTGAATTGGCTAAGGTTGAATTTTGGCGAAATCCGAACGGTAGGTGAGATTTTGATCCAGGGGTCAGAATGGAATTACGATAGTTGCAGTAGCTCCATTAGATGATTTTGGATGTGCCTGCAAAATTTCAGGTCATTCGGGCATCGTTTAGTCGGGTTTTTGATTGATTGTGTAATTCGGAATGTTTTAAGGAATTTAGGCTTGAATTCGATGTGAATTATGGGTTTTGATGTTGTTAGACGTGTTTTGAGGATTGGAGCAAGTTTGAATAAGGTATTAGGATGTGTTGGTGTGTTTGGATGAGGTCCCGGGGCCTCGGGGTGTTTTCGGATGGCTAAACGGGAGAAAATGTGGAAAATTGCTGGTTTGTGATTCTGGTTATGTTGTTTTCGCTCCTGCGGAAATGGGGGCGCAGGAGCGAGTCCGCAGAAGCGGACGAGGAGGCGTAGGAGCGCTTGTCTTCGTAGAAGCGGAAAAATGACCGCTGAAGCGGCGTCGCAGGAGCGAAGAGGAGACCGCAGAAGCGGTCAAGAGGCGAGATGGGAAGTCCGCAGAAGCGGAAGGTCGATCGCATAGGCGAGTCTGCAGGAGCGGACTCTTGATCGCAGAAGCGGACGTTCCCGCAGGAGCGGAAGAAATTCCGCAGGAGCGGACCCGCAGGAGCGGTCCTTGGATCGCAGGTGCGGAAATGGCCAAATAGGCCTGGGTTCGCAGAAGCGACCAATTGGTCGCAGAAGCGGTTTCGCAGGGGCGGAAAATGGTCCGCAGAAGCGAAAATCGCAGTGAGTTAAGTGTACCAGAAGTTGGAAAATTTCAGAAAACATTTCACACATTTGGGTCTCGGCTTTAGAGGCGATTTGGGCGATTTTGAAGAGAAACTCAAGGGAAATCATCAGGTAATCAACTATGGACTTAAACTATGATTAGTATTGATAATATTCTCCAATTATATCATGAAAATGGAGGAATTTGGGGTGATTCATGGAAGATTTAACCCTAGGCTTGAACTTTAGAAAATCAAAGTTTTGAATGGGCAAATGGAGTCCGAATTTGGTAAAATTGATATGCTTAGACTCGTATTGAGATGGGGGTTCCGAATATGTGACTTTTGTAATTTTTCGACGAGCGTACCGAAAGTCGGGTTTTGACAACTTTGGGAATTTTGATGTAAATTGAGTTGTATTGATTGGGTGTCGTCCCATTGGCCTAATTTGTTGTATTTCTACTGTATTTGATCAGATTCTACGCGTGCGGAGCTTGATTCTCGTGGCAAGGGCATTGCGAAGTAGTCATCACGCCGTATTGAGGTGAGTAATAGATGTGGGTAATGACCAGCGGGTTCAAAACCCCGGTATACCACTTTGTGACGCTATATAGCAGCGAGACACGTACTCTCATGTGAGTGCGGGGTCGATTGTGGACTATGGCTTAGTCCGACTTGCTCATACTGTGTTATGATATTAGGCTATTCATGAGCCGTCGAACCTCCTTCTCGGATGGTTGCATACTATATATTGAGATATTGGCCACTCTTGAGCCGAGGAACCCCCTTTCTTGGGCGGTTAAGTATACTTGTGGGCCGTGAGCCAGTTATTGGATCCCGCGAGGATCGTTATCATTGTCTTATCATATTGACATGTTAGTTACTACCGATCCGTAGCTATTTCTGTTATCATGCTATTTCCAATCTCTGGAACTTGGTATTACTGTTTAACAACTAAAAAATGATAAAAAGGTTTTCAAAACTACTTTTGAGCCTGCGAGGCTGTGATTGCATATTAGCTGACTAGTAGTGGATCGGGCTGCGCGCCGTAGCAGTACATATGTCGGATCGGACTGCACGCCGCAGTGATATTGTGCTTGGGCTATAGGAGCCCTTCCGGAGTCTGAACCCCCACAGTGAGCACGGGTACCCAAATTTGGATCGGGCTACGCGCCGTCGCGGTCATATCATGCATTGCATTGCATTTAGCTACATCTGCTAGCTGTTATACTGTGTTGCTGGTACTTGTTGGTACAGGTACAGTTGATATTGATTCTGTGACAGGGTATTTGATTACAGCTTTACATAGTGCTTTATTGCGGATTTCTTATCTGCGCTGTCTTACCCCTGTTTATTACCACTGAGTCTGGCAGTACTCATTTTACTCCCTGCACCTTGTGTGCAGATCCAGGTACCTCTCAGCAGTGATCTAGTAGCTGTGCGAGGCGACGTTTGTGGATATTCGAGGTAGTTGCAGAGTCCGCAGGACCCGATATTCCTTCTTACTGTCTCTTGATTTTGTATTGACTTTTCTTTACGCACTTGGTATCTTGTAAACCTTTATACACTCATGTTCAGTAGAGGCTCATGACTCTTGACCCTTCGGTCTATGGGAGTTGATGTATTATGGGATTTGGTTCCCCGTTTTCGTTATATGTATCGCTGTTGCTTCGTGAATTAATATGCTTAAATGAGCTAAAGAGAGCTTCTAGCTCCGTTGTTGATATTGATTGGTCAGGCTGGCTTAGCAATGTGCTGGGCGCCATCACGACCGGATTTGGGGTCGTGACAAGTTGGTATCAGAGCCTAGGTTTACTAGGCCTCGTGAGTCTTGAGCCGGTTAGTAGAGTCTTGTGGATCGGTACGGGGACGCCTGTACTTATCCTCGGGAGGCTGCGCTCAGGTGGTTGCACCGGTTATTCCTCCAGCTGCACCAGCTCCAGCTCCAGAGCATATGGTTCAGGTTATGCCCGACGACGAGCAACATCGTCTTGAGAGATTTGGTAGACTTCAGCCACCCCATTTCAGTGGCGTTGAGGGCGAGGATGCCCAGGGTTTCTTGGACAAGTCTCAGAGGATGTTGCGGACGGCTGGTATTCTTGAGTCCAGCGGAGTTTCTCTACTCTCTTTCTAGAGAAATATGTACCTCAGTCTCGTCGCGAGGAGCTACGTCGCCGGTTCGAGTGGTTGGTTCGGGGCGACATGTCTGTGACCCAGTATGAGCTCAGATTCACACAGTTGGCTAGGCATGCCACATGGATGATCCCTACTGATAGGGAGAGGATCGGGAGGTTCATTGATGGCCTCAACTACTCTATCCGCATTCTTATGACCGAGAGAGAGTTTTGTCATCATCATTTGAGCAGGTTGTTGATATGGCATGCTCCATCGAGGCGGATCGTCGCTGAGAGAGAGAGGAGCGGGAGGCCAAGAGGCCTCGTGGTTCTGGCAGTTTCGGTGGTGCTCCATCTAGAGAGCATTCCCAGCAGAGGGCACAGGTCGCTCATCTAGACCTTCTCATTCGGGCCGCCCGGAGCGGAGCGGAGGTTCTCATGGTCGTGGTTAACGGGGGTTTCGAGCAGGGTCGGTCATCGCTAGTGCCCTTCCGGCCCGGGTGCGAAGACCTACTTCTTCGACCCCGGTGGTTCTTCGCGGCGAGGGGTTCCTTTCGGTCCCCTTCTCCAGACACCGGGTGCATGTTATGAGTGTGGTGAGTTTGGCCACATGAGGAGACGAGTGCCCTCGACTCCGTAGGGACGAGGACTCGGCAGAGGGATCAGCCCCCCTCTTCAGCGACCATCTCAGGCCAGTAGAGGTGGAGGTCGGTCTTCTCGTGGTCTCCCCAGGGGCGAGGAGAGATCCGGCGGAGGCCAAGCACGGTTCTATGCACTTCCCGACAGGGCGTGATGCGGTCGCCTCCGATGCGGTGATCACATGTATCATTTCCGTCCGTCACAAAGATGCCTCTGTTCTATTTAATCCAGGGTCCATATATTCATACGTGTCCTCTTATTTTGCACATCATTTGGGTGCGACTCGTGGTATTCTTGACTTACCTGGTTCATGTATCCACCCCCGTGGGTGATACGATTGTTGTGGATCATGTCTATAGATCCCGTGTTATATCTATTGGGGGTCTGGAGACCCAGGCATATTTGTTATTGTTGGGGATGGTGGACTTTGATGTGATATTGGGTATGGACTGGTTGTCTCCGTACCACGCTATATTGGACTGTCATGCTAAGACAGTTACATTGGCCATTCCTGGTATTTCTCAGATCAAGTGGCGGGGTTTGACTAATTTCATCCCTAGCCGTGTCATTTCATTCTTAAAAGCTCAGAAGATGGTTGAAAAGGGTGTTTATCGTACTTAGCTTTTGTGAGAGATGTGGGAGCTGAGTCTCCTAGCATTGATTCTGTACCTGTTGTGAGGGATTTCCCAGATGTATTCCCCTCAGACCTGCCGGGCATGCCGCCGGACAGGGATATTGATTTTGGCATTGACTTGGTGCCGGGCACTCAACCCATATCCATTCCTCCTTATCGAATGGCACCAGCCGAGTTGAAAGAACTAAAAGAGCAGCTTCAAGAACTTCTGGATAAGGGTTTTATCCGCCCTAGTGTGTCCCCGTGGGGTGCGCCGGTATTATTTGTTAAAAAGAAAGATGGTTCCATGCGAATGTGTATTGATTATAGGCAATTGAACAAAGTGACAGTGAAGAACAAGTACCCTCTACCGCGCATAGATGATTTGTTTGATCGGTTACAGGGTGCGAGGGTGTTTTCTAAGATCGATCTTCGTTCAGGCTATCATCAGCTGAAGATCAGGGACTCGGATATTATGAAGACTGCATTCAGGACCCGATATGGTCATTATGAGTTTCTTGTGATGTCGTTTGGGCTGACCAACGCCCCAGCAGCATTTATGCATCTGATGAACAGTGTGTTCGGGCCTTATTTGGATTTATTTGTGATTGTGTTCATTGATGACATTCTAGTCTACTCCCGTAGTCAGGAGGAGCATGCTCAGCATTTGAGTATTGTGTTGCAGAAAGATTGAGGGAGGAGAAGCTATATGCTAAATTCTCCAAGTGCGAGTTTTGGCTCGAGTCCGTAGCATTTCGGGGACATGTGGTGTCTCGTGATGGTATTCAGGTTGATCCGAAGAAGATAGAGGCGGTGCAGAGTTGGCCTAGACCGACCTCAGCTACGGAGATCAGGAGTTTTCTTGGTTTGGCGGGATATTATCGCCGGTTTGTTCAGGGATTTTCATCCATTGCTTCTTCATTGACTAAATTGACCTAGAAGGGTGCACCATTCGTGTGGTTGGATGAGTGCGAGGGGAGCTTTCAGAAGCTCAAGACAGCTTTGACCACAGCTCCAGTGTTAGTATTGCCATCAGCTTCAGGTTCATATACTGTTTATTATGATGCCTCGAGAGTGGGGATAGGTTGTGTGTTGATGCAGGAAGGTAAGGTAATTGCTTATGCTTCTCGGCAGTTGAAGCCACATGAGAAGAACTATCCTGTTCATGATTTGGAGCTAGCCGCCATTATTCATGCCTTGAAGATTTGGAGGCACTATTTGTACGGCGTGTCTTGTGAGGTGTATACCGACCATCGTAGTCTCCAGCACTAGTTCAAACAGAAAGACCTTAATTTGAGACAGCGGAGATGGCTTGAGTTGTTGAAGGATTATGACATTACTATATTATATCATCCGGGGAAGGCCAATGTGGTGGCCGATGCTTTGAGCCGGAAGACGGTCAGTATGGGGAGCTTGGCATATATTCCAGCTGAGGAGAGGCCATTTGCTCATGATGTTCAAGTGCTAGCCAATCGGCTAGTGAGGTTAGATATTTCGGAGCCCAGCCGGGTATTGGCTTGTGTTGTATCTCGGTCATCTCTATATGATCGTATTCGTGAGCGCCGGTATGATGATCCACATTTGGCTGTCCTGAGGGACAGAGTTCAGCATGATGATGCTAGAGATGTCACCATTGATAATGACGGCGTATTGAGGATGCAGGGCCGGATATGTGTGCCCAATGTTGATGGCCTTCGTAAGTTGATTCTGGAGGAGGCCCATAGCTCGCGGTATTCTATCCACCCAGGAATCGCGAAGATGTACCAAGATTTGAAACAACACTACTGGTGGAGAAAGATGAAAATGGACATTGTCAGACATGTATCACGGTGCCTCAACTGTCAGCAGGTTAAGTACGAGCATCAGAGGCCCGGTGGTGTATTTCAGCGCATTGATATTCCTGAGTGGAAATGGGAGAGGATCACTATGGACTTTGTTACTGGACTCCCTTGGACGGCGAGGAAGTTTGATTCTATATGGGTGATTGTGGATAGACTGACCAAGTCAGCTCACTTCATTCCAGTTAGTACTACCTACTCATCGGAGCGGTTGGCAGCGATCTTTATTCGAGAGATTGTTCGGTTGCATGGAGTTCCGGTGTCTATCATATCCGACAGGGGTACTCAGTTCACTTCTCAGTTTTGGAGAGCATTTCAGCGAGAGATGGGTACGCGGGTTGAGTTGAGCACCGCATTTCACCCCCAGACAGACGGGCAGTCTGAGCGCACTATTCAGATTCTGGAGGATATGTTGCGAGCTTGTGTGATTGATTTTGGTGGTTCGTGGGATGAGTTCCTACCACTTGCCGAGTTTGCCTACAACAACAGTTATCAGTCGAGTATTCAGATGGCCCCGTGTGAGGCATTGTATGGTAGACGGTGTAGATCCCCCGTGGGATGGTTTGAGCCTGGTGAGGATAGATTGATAGGGACTGAGTTAGTTCAGGATGCTCTAGATAGAGCAAAGTTGATCCAGAAGAGTTATGCAGACCGTAGAGTTCGAGAGTTGTCTTTCATGGTTGGTGACAGAGTATTATTGAAGGTTTTACCTATGAAGGGTGTCATGAGGTTCGGGAAGAAAGGGAAGTTGAGTCCCGGGTACATTGGTCCTTTTGAGATACTTAGGAGGGTTGGAGAGGTGGCATATGAGTTAGCCTTGCCGCCCAGCTTATCCAGCGTTCATCCAGTATTCCATGTGTCTATGCTCCGAAGTACATTGGAGATCCGTCTCATGTATTAGATTTCAGCACCATTCAGCTTGATGGTGATCTATCCTATGATGTGGAGCCTATTGCCATTTTGGGACATCAGGTGAGAAAATTGAGGTCTAAGGAGATTGCATCAGTTAAGGTTCAGTGGAGAGGTCGACCCGTGGAGGAGGCCACTTGGGAGATCGAGCGGGAGATGCGTAGCAGATATCCTCACTTGTTTGAGACTTCAGGTATGTTTCTTGACCCGCTCGAGGACGAGCGTTTGCTTAAGAGGGGAGAATGTGACGACCCGGCCCGTCGTCACGAGAATTACCACCCCGTTATGTTGTAAATACATGTTTTATGATTTTATATCAGTGTTAGAGTCTATCGGGTGAGTTAGGAGTGAATTGGATTGAAAATGAGGCATATAGCCTTTTTGAAGGAAACTTGAATAAGGAAAGTCAACCCGGAGTTGACTATTTGGTTAGAGGGCTCGGAATTGGAATCTGATGATTCGGTTAGTTCCGGGAGGTGATTTGTGACTTAGGGGAGCGATCGGAATTGAATTTGGAGACCCGGTGTAGAAATAGGCTTGAATTGGCTAAGGTTGAATTTTGGCGAAATTCGAATGGTAGGTGAGATTTTGATCCGGTGGTCGAAATGGAATTCCGACAGTTGCAGTAGCTCCGTTAGGTGATTTTGGATGTGCCTGCAAAATTTCAGGTCATTCGGGCATCGTTTAGTCGGGTTTTTGATTGATTGTGTAATTCGGAATGTTTTAAGGAATTTAGGCTTGAATTCGATGTGAATTATGGGTTTTGATGTTGTTAGAATTGTTTTGAGGATTGGAGCAAGTTTGAATAAGGTATTAGGATGTGTTGGTGTGTTTGGATGAGCTCCCGGGGGCCTCGGGGTGTTTTCGGATGGCTAAACGGGAGAAAATGTGGAAAATTGCAGGTTTGGGATTCTGATTCTATTGTTTTCGCTCCTACGGAAATGGGGGCGCAGGAGCGAGTCCGCAGAAGCGGACGAGGAGGCGCAGGAGCGTTGTCTTCGCAGAAGCGGAAAAATGACCACTGAAGCGGCGTCGCAGGAGCGAAGAGGAGACCGCAGAAGCGGTCAAGAGGCGAGATGGGAAGTCCGCAGAAGCGGAAGGTCGATCGGATAGGCGAGTCCGCACGAGCGGACTCTTGATCGCAGAAGCGGACGTTCCCGCATGAGCGGAAGAAATTCCGCAGGAGCGGACCCGCAAGAGCGGTCCTTGGATCGCAGGTGCGGAAATGGCCAAATAGGCCTGGGTTCGTAGAAGCGACCAATTGGTCGCAGAAGCGGTTCCGCAGGGGCGGAAAATGGTCCGCAGAAGCGAAAATCGCAGTGAGTTAAGTGTATCAGAAGTTGGAAAATTTCAGAAAACATTTCACACATTTGGGTCTCGGCTTTAGAGGCGATTTGGGCGATTTTAAAGAGAAACTCAAGGGAAATCATCAGGTAATCAACTATGGACTTAAACTATGATTAGTATTGATAATATTCTGCAATTATATCATGAAAATGGAGGAATTTGGGGTGATTCATGGAAGATTTAACCCTAGGCTTGAACTTTAGAAAATCAAAGTTTTGAATGGGCAAATGGAGTCCGAATTTGGTAAAATTGATATGCTTAGACTCGTATTGAGATGAGGGTTCCGAATATGTGACTTTTGTAATTTTTCGACAAGCGTACCGAAAGTCGGGTTTTGACAACTTTGGGAATTTTGATGTAAATTGAGTTGTATTGATGGGTGTCGTCCCATTGGCCTAATTTGTTGTATTTCTACTGTATTTGATCAGAATTCTACGCGTGCGGAGCTTGATTCTCGTGGCAAGGGCATTGCGAAGTAGTCATCACGCCGTATTGAGGTGAGTAATAGATGTGGGTAATGACCAGCGGGTTCAAAACCCCGGTATACCACTTTGTGACGCTATATAGCAGCGAGACACGTACTCTCATGTGAGTGCGGGGTCGATTGTGATTGGGGACTATGGCTTAGTCCGACTTGCTGATACCGTGTTATGATATTAGGCTATTCATGAGCCGTCGAACCTCCTTCTCGGATGGTTGCATACTATATATTGAGATATTGGCCACTCTTGAGCCGAGGAACCCCCTTCTTGGGCGGTTGAGTATACTTGTGGGCCGTGAGCCAGTTATTGGATCCCGCGAGGATCGTTATCATTGTCTTATCATATTGACATGTTAGTTACTACCAGTCCGTAGCTATTTCTGTTATCATGCTATTTCCAATCTCTGGAACTTGGTATTACTGTTTTCCAACTGAAAAATGATAAAAAGGGTTTTCAAAACTACTTTTGAGCCTGCGAGGCTGTATTTGCATATTAGCTGACTGGTAGTGGATCGGGCTGCGCGCCGCAGCAGTATATATGTTGGATCGGACTGCACGCCGCAGTGATATTGTGCTTGGGCTGTAGGAGCCCCTCCGGAGTCTGAACCCCCACAGTGAGCACGGGTACCCAAATTGGATCGAGCTACGCGCCGTAGCGATCATATCATGCATTGCATTGCATTTAGCTACATCTGCTAGCTGTTATACTGTTTTGCTGGTACTTGTTGGTACAGGTACAGTTGATATTGATTCTGTGACAGGGTATTTGATTATAGCTTTACATAGTGCTTTATTGCGGATTTCTTATCTGCGCTGTCTTACCCTTGTTTATTACCACTGAGTCTGGCAGTACTCATTTTACTCCCCTGCACCTTGTGTGCAGATCCAGGTACCTCTCAGCAGTGATCCAGTAGCTATGCGAGGCGACATCTGTGGGATATACGAGGTAGCTGTAGAGTCCGCAGGACCCAATATTCCCTCTTACTGTCTCTTGATTTTGTATTGACTTTTCTTTCCGCACTTGGTATCTTGTAAACCTTTATACACTCATGTTCGGTAGAGGCTCATGACTCTTGACCCTTCGGTCTATGGGAGTTGATGTATTATGGGACTTGGTTCCCCGTTTTCGTTATATGTATCGCCGTTATTTCGTGAATTAATATGCTTAAATGGGCTAAAGAGAGCTTCTAGCTCCGTTGTTGATATTGATTGGTCAGGCTGGCTTAGCAATGTGCTGGGCACCATCACGACCACATTTGGAGTCGTGACAATCCTCCAAACACGTCTAACAACATCAAAACCCTAAATTCACATCAAAACTTTCCGAATTACACATTCGATCTAAAACCCGACCAAACGACGTCCGAATGACCTGAAAATTTGCGGACATATCCAAAATCACATAACGAAGCTACAAAAATTGTTGGAATTCCATTCCGACCCCCCGATCAAAATCTCACCTATCGTTCGGATTCGCCAAAATTTCCAACTTCGGCATTTCAAGCCTAATTGAGCTACGGACCTCCAAAATATATTCCGAACGTGCTCCCAACCCCAAAATCACCTAACGGAGCTAATGGAACCATCAGATTTCCGTTCCGAGGTCGTCTTAACAATGTTCTGACTACGGGCCATTTTCCAACTATAAAGCTTCTATATAGGGACTAAGTGTCCCAAAACACTCCGAATTCTAGAACCGACCCTCCCGGCAACCCACAATAGCAGAAATGAACTTAGGGGAATAGTTAAATTGGGGATCGGGGCGTAATTTTCTAAAACGACCGGCCGGGTCGTTACAAGTTCGTACATAAATGCACTAGAACTCCCGTATATTATACAGGACCGGTCCATGTTGCAGCAAAATAGTGACTATTCTTCATTGACTTCGTAAACAGTGGCTTATTTTCATTGACCGGTGAGAAAACTGGCTATACCATGAAATTTTAACACAAATATGCCGTCGTTAATAGTTGGGCCCAAATGTGCCCAAACCGTCCAATAATTGTGAAAATTTGCCCGATTTTTAACGGAAACAGTGTATTTTTTTCTTTTTTTTAATTAATTAAATTAAAATAATTTTTTTCTAAAGCAATTTTTCTAAATGTTTTTTAAACTAAAAACTGAAGAAAAAAAATGGAAATATTTTTTTTCCAAGTTTTACAAAAGAACTGAAAAATATTTTCTAAAAAAATGTTTTTGTAAAAACCAAAATAAAATCTAAAAAGTAATTTTCTAAAGCAATGTTTTTGTAAACATTGAATAAAAAAGCTCTGGATGAGATTTATTCATTAATTAAATATTAATTATGGGCCTTAACTTATTGGGCCACATTATTTATAAGAAATAACTTACAATAAAATCTAAAAAGCAATTTTCTAAAACTAAATTTATTTTTACTAAAAACTGAAGAAAAAAAATTGCTTTAAAAAAACAGAAAAATTATTTTCTAAAACAATAATTTTTGTAAAATCTAGACAAAAAAATGAAAAGCAATTTTTTAAACGGAAAAGGGCCTGATATATCCCTCTACTTTGTTTTATTGTTCAATTGTTTTTTCTATTTTACAAAAATATTGCATTAGAAATTGCTTTTTAGATTTTATTTCTGATTTTTGAAAAATAATTGTTTTAGAAATTATTTTTCAGTTTTTTTAAATCGATATTTTCTAAAACTAGAAAAAAAATATTTTGATTTTAATTAATTAAAAACAAAAAAAAAGAAAAAATATTATTTCTATTAAAAAAAGGGCAAGTTTGCACAACTATTGAACGGTTTGGGCATATTTGGGCCAACTATTGACGACGTGCATATTTGTCCTATTTCACATAGTTCACGGGCATATTTGGACCTTTTCCATTTTTTTTTTTGGAAACTATAGGCCCCCTAACCTTTTTTTTGGTCAAACGGATAAATATATTTGAAAAGTTAAGTAATTACATAAGAGTTTGTGGGATGCATAAACTGCGTCTCATTAGTACCTACTACAT
The DNA here is from genome assembly GCA_032618575.1 of Nicotiana noctiflora. Lineage (NCBI taxonomy): Eukaryota > Viridiplantae > Streptophyta > Magnoliopsida > Solanales > Solanaceae > Nicotiana > Nicotiana noctiflora. The sequence continues at coordinate 151,504 of JASVEL010004451.1, read as the reverse complement.
CATACATACTATTTAAACTAGACCTAGAAGAACTATTACAACTTAACATACTATTAGCTAACATAGTCGATGGTTTACATAATCTTCTACTCAGCATTCCTGCCTGATCTTGCTGATAAGAAGTTAACACAAAATTTGGAGGACTTGAAAAAATTGTAGTATTTGCCTCCACATGTGATGCTCCATACTTGGCTAAACAGTCTACTACACCATTTTTCTCCCTGTAGATTATTTGGAGCTCTGGATCATGCAACTGAGGGAGTAAGTACCTACAATCAGCAACAATATTAGTGTATTCAAGTGTCGGAGATTTCAACAAGTCTAAAATTGTAGTTGCATCTGTTTCAATCAATAAAGGAAATATATTAAATTTCACGGCTAATTTAAGGCCCATGGTTAGTGATAATAATTCAGTTTGTAGACTTGAACCATTTTGAACATGGCCTGAAACGCCTAATACCCAGCTACTCATAGAGTCTCTAAAAACACCCTCAATTCCACAAGTAATTGGATTCATCTTTGTAGATCCGTCTATGTTTAACTTAAAAATTTGCCCTATTGGTGGATGCCATTTTATATAAAGAGGTAATGTAGTAGTTATACTATTCTTTGAGTTCGTAAGATAAAAGAATTCAGCCGCTTGTGTAACGACCCGACCGGTCGTTTTTGAAAATTATGCCCTGATCCCCAATCTAACTAATTCCCTAAGTTCATCTCTGCTATTGTAGTTCGCCGGGAGGTTCGGTTATAGAATTTGAAGCGTTTTGGGACACTTAGTCCCTAAATGAGAGCCTTATAGTTGAAAAAAATGGCCCGTATTTGGAATAGCATTAAGACGACCTCGGAATGGAAATCCGATGGTTCCATTAGCTTCGTTAGGTGATTTTGGGGTTGGGAGCGCATTCAGAATGTTTTTATGAGGTCTGTAGCTCAATTAGGCTTGAAATGCCGAAGTTTGAAATTTTGGCGAATACGAACGATAGGTCAGATTTTGATCAGGGGGTCGGAATGGAATTCCGACAATTTCTGTAGCTTCCTTATGTGATTTTGAATATATCTGCAAATTTTCAGGTCATTCGGACGTCATTTGGTCGGGTTTTTGATTAAATGCGTGTTTTGGAAGTTTTAGAAGGACTTAAGCTTGAATTCGATGTAATTTGATGGTATTGGCATTGTTTGATGCATGTCGATGATTGGAACAAGTTTGCATGATGTTTTAGGAGGTGTTAGTATTTTTGGTTGAGGTCCCGGGGCCTCGGGGTGATTTCGGATGGTTAACGGAAACTTTTGAAGTTGGAAAACTTCATAATAGGCGAAGATGTAAATGAGTGTGCACAAGACCTCACTTTAAACGATCATATCTTCCGTTATATAAAGAATTGTGTGAGCTACAACCTATCAAATTAAAGCCCTTTGCATCTAGTTTCCAACTCAATAAACCATTCGTCATTTGGAGATGTATACATAACGTTATGACCATTTTTCTGGGCATGTGTCAGTAGCGCGGCCTTAGCGCGGGAGCGCTAGTAGCCCGCGCTAATGGATTATTTTCTGCCTCAACCCGCGCTAATTAGTGCGGGTGCACTAGTAGCAGGCCCCTAAATACCCCAGGACCGGGGTATAGAGAGTTCCAAAGTCATTTTTGGGGCAAGGGCTTGCTCTCTCAAGAGGAATCCGTCCTACTCTTCATTTCTATGATCCAAGGTAAGATTTTTGGAGTATTTTGAGTTGAATACTACTCTTAAACACTTATATTAACATGGATTAATCTTGAAAATCTTTATATTTTCAAGAAATTCCTTCAAGAGCTCAAAAGGGGGTTTTGCAAGATTTCTTCCAAAAGGTAAATCCTACACCTTAGACTTATATATATGGATATATTATGGGAATATGAGTATGAATCAAGTATTACAACTTATGGCATGGTAATTGGAAGTCATAAATTCCCAATTTAAATACATGAACATGGTAGGGATATAAAGGTGTTTATTTGATGGAATTTTGTTGGTTGGGTGTGAATGGATGGTCATACATGTGTATTTGGAAGTTATAAATTGGTTAGGAATGATGGTGAGATGAATTGTTGGTTAATGGTGATAGTTGGAAGAACCAATACTATAGTTATGAGGTGAAAATAACCATGCCTACAAGGTGTTTGATAATATTCCTAAATGGCATAAGTTATGGAATTTATGATCAATATTGGCCCTATTGAATGTTGAATTGTAGATTGAAGTTACATAACTATATTGGATCATCGTAGTATCATTAAGGGGAGAATTTCGGATATGTATGGCTAAAAACGTCGTCTTTTAGAAATCGAGCTTCATCGATGTTTGTGTGATCTTGGTCATTTTTCATAATTTTTCGTATTAGCTTAGAATTTAATTGTAGAATAAATTACTTGAATTATTATTTACAATATGAAATTTATTTGGATAGAGTTGAGCCACTCGGAGTCGGATACTCGTGGCAACGGAGTCGTTTCTTAGCGGTTTTGTACCGGAATTGAGGTAAGTGACTTGTCTAACCTTGCGTGGGGGAATCTTCTCCCTTAGGATATTATGTGTTGATTTAAAGCCTTGTACGCGAGGTGACGGGCGTGTACATGCGCAGATTGTTGGAAAAGCACCTTTCTTGAACTGCTCAAATTGTCATATTCTTTTTATTTAATTGATTACATTGTAATACTTACCTGATATTCGTTAGAAAAGCATGATTAGGTAGGATTATCTGTCTAAGTGCCTACTTGTCTAACTTGAACTTCCTGAACTTGTCGATGCTGGTTTGGTGTAAGTTGTAGTTATTTGTTACATATTTCTCTGTGCTTTTCCTCTTATTGATTGTGTTTGCGTTTGTGGATTGCGGGTTCAATTCCCGGAGATCCTGAGTTATTGGTAGGGACTGCGGGTTCAATTCCCGGAGATCCTGAGTTATTGGTAGGGACTGCGGGTTCAATTTCCGGAGATCCTGAGTTATTGGTAGGGACTGCGGGTTCAATTCCCGGAGATCCCGAGTTATTGGTAGGGACTGCGGGTTCAATTCCCGGAGATCCTGAGTTATTGGTAGGGACTGCGGGTTCAATTCCCGGAGATCCTGAGTTATTGGTAGGGACTGCGGGTTCAATTCCCGGAGATCCTGAGTTATTGGTAGGGACTGCGGGTTCAATTCTCGGAGATCCTGAGTTATTGGTAGGGACTGCGGGTTCAATTCCCGGAGATCCTGAGTTATTGGTAGGGACTGCGGGTTCAATTCCCGGAGATCCTGAGTTATTGATTGAGTTTGTTACTTGCTGTTATTTAATTGTAGACGGTTGCAGTAATCACTTTATTGTTGTTATTTCAGAATTATTATCATTTAAACTGCTTAATATTGTTAATATCATATTGTTATTGTTTCTCTCAGTAGGGCCCTGACCTTCCTCGTCACTACTCCATCGAGGTTAGGCTTGGCACTTACTAAGTACCGTCGTGGTGTACTTGTAACGACCCGACCGGTCATTTTAGAAAATTACGCCCCAATCCCTAATTTAACTATTCCCCTAAGTTAATTTCTGCTATTGTGGGTTGCCGGGAGAGTCGGTTCCAAAAATTTGAGCATTTTGGGACACTTAGTCCCTAAATAAGAGCTTTGAAACTAGAAAACGGTCCGTAGCCGGAACAGTTTTAAGACGATCTCGGAACGGAAATCCGATGGTTCCATTAGCTCCGTTAGGTAATTTCGGGGTTAGGAGCGCATTCGGAATGTATTTTGGAGGTCCGTAGCTCAATTAGGCTTGAAATGCCGAAGGTTGAAATTTTTGGCGAATCCGAACGATAGGTGAGATTTTGATCCGGGGTTCGGAATGGAATTCCGACAATTTCTGTAGCTTCGTTATGTGATTTTGGGTATGTCCGCAAATTTTCAGGTCATTCGGACGTCGTTTGGTCGGGTTTTAGATCGAATGTGCAATTCGGAAAGTTTTAAGAAATTTAGGCTTGAATTCGATGTGAATTATGGGTTTTGATGTTGTTAGACGTGTTTTGAGGATTGGAACAAGTTCGAATAAGGTATTAGGATGTGTTAGTGTATTTGGATGAGGTCCCGGGGGCCTCGGGGTGTTATCAGATGGTTAAACGGGAAGAAAACATGGAAAATTGTAGGTTAGTTGCTGGTTCTATTGTTTTCGCCCTTGCGGAAATGGGACCGCAGAGGCGAGTCCACAGGAGCGGACAAGGGAGCGATGAGACGGGTTTGTTCACAGGAGCGGACGTTTCTCCGCTGAGGCGGCAGCGCAGGTGCAAGGCTGAGACCGCAGGAGCGTTCAAGAGGTGGAATTGGGGAAATCCGTAGAAGCGGATGCAAGATTGCTTATGCGAGTCCGCAAAAGCGGACACTGATTCGTAGGAGCGAGATTCATCGCAGGAGCGGCTGTTTGATCGCAGAAGCGGATGCGCGGAAGCGCCCCTGGGATCGCAGAAGCGGAATGGGCCAGCCAGGCCTGGGGTTCGCAGAAGCGACCAAATTGTCGCGGAAGCGGTTCCGCAGAGGCGGAAAATGTTCCGCAGAAGCGATAATCGCAGAGGGTTTAATTATATTAGAAGTTAGAAATTTCAGAAACATTCCAAACTTTGAGAGCTCGGTTTAAGGTGCGAATTGGGCGATTTTTAAGGAGAATTCGAGGGGTTTCTTCGGGTAATCAATTATGGACTCCAATTATGATTGTTGTTGATAATATTATGCAGGTTTTTCATGAAAATGGAGGAATTTGGGTAATTAATGGGGGTTTTCACCCTAGACCAAAACCTTTAGAAAATCAAGGTTTTGAGTGGGCAAATGGAGTCCGAATTTGGTAAACTTTATATGCATAGACTCGTATTGAAACAAGGGTTCCGAATATATAACTTTCGTGAATTTTCGTTAAGCGTACCGAAAGTCGGGTTTTGGCAACTTATGGGTTTTGGTGAATTTTGAGTTAATTTGATTGGGTAATGCCCAATTGGCCTATTTTGATGTGATTCTATTGATTTTTATCAGATTCTACACTTGTGGAGGCCGACATTCGTGGCAAGAGGGTTATTACTTAGCGGTTTTGTACCGGAATTGAGGTAAGTGGCTTGTCTAACCTCGTGTGGGGGAATTTTCACCCCTAGGATATTATGTGATAGTTTAAATGCCTTGTACGCGAGGTGACGGGCGTGTACATGCGCCGGTTGTTGAACACGTACTTTATTTCAAACGTTCGATGAGCGATATTCCTGTCTTGGGCTATTAATTTGATACTTTTATCCGGTAGTTGTTAGAAAAGCATGATTAGGTAGCACTTAACTGTTTAGTTGTCTAATTGCCTTATTTGAACTCCTTGATAATCATTGGCACTATTTTTCGGGGAAGTTATAGTTAAGCATAATTATTCTCTCTCTGGATTTCCTTTATTGGCTGTGCTCGTGGACTGCGGGTTCGATTTCCGGAGATCCCAGGGCTGTGGGTTCGATTCCCAGAGACCCGGAGTGATATTGTTTGTGGACTGCGGGTTCGATTCCCGGAGATCCTGAGCTATTGATATATTATTGAGATGTGGACTGCGGGTTCGATTCCCGGAGATCCCAGGGCTGTGGGTTCGATTCCCAGAGACCCGGAGTGATGTTGTTTGTGGACTGCGGGTTCGATTCCCGGAGATCCCGAGTTATTGAGATATTATTGAGACATGGGCTGCAGGTTCGATTCCCGGAGACCCAGAGGTACTGAGAATGGGACTGTGGGTTCAATTCCCACAGATCCTGGATTTGTTTATTCGAGTTGGTTATTTGTTGTTAGCTTAATCGTAGACAGCTGCAGTAATTATCATAATGTTGTTATTTCGGAAATTATTATCATATAAACTGTTTATTTTGTTTTCATCATTATATTATTGTTTCTCAGTAGGGCCCTGACCTACCTCGTCACTACTCCATCGAGGTTAGGCTTGGCACTTACCGAGTACCGCCGTGGTGTACTCATGCTACTCTTCTGCACACTTTTGTTGTGCAGATCCAGGTACATCAGAGCAGGCTCGTACTAGGTGATTCTGCAGCTTTCTGGGAGACTTCGAGGTACGATCTGCTACGTCCGCGGATCCGGAGGCTTCCCTTCTATTCTAGTATTACTAGATGACATTTTTCTTCATTTCGTTGTTAGATACTCTTTACACATAGAGCCACAGTTGTATTTCTCTTTTAGTCTGTGTTACCGTGGGGTTCCGGATCTTGGTAGTGTTTTATTTATTGTGTGACGAATGTATGTGCCAAGCGGCACGGATTACATATCTTTTATGTTATTTTCCGCTGTTTCTTATTTAAGTATTTATAACTTATAGATTCCGCAACGTGTTAGGCTTACCTAGTCGTGGGGACTGGGTGCCATCACGACATGTTCACGATTGGTGAACTAGGGTCGTGATAAGTTGGTATCAGAGCTCTAGGTTCATAGGAGTTACGGGACACAGACCGGTTACTTAGAGTCTCGCCGATCGATACGGAGACGTTTGTATTTATCTACGAGGGGCTATGTAACTGTTTAGGAAACTCTTCATTTCTTTTGGATTCCTTGTCGTGCGACATTTTTGGCATCAAAAATCTAAACTATTGCTTTCTATTCTCTCACAGATGGTGAGGACACGATCTACTCGCGATGATCAGGTACCCGCGCCCCCTGTTGCCGCCGTCGGAGGCCGGGGCCGAGGTAGAGGACGAGGACGCGCCTGAGGTGCAGCCACAGCACCCGCGCGTGCTGCTGCTGAGGTGCCACAGGTAGACCAGGTTGGAGCAGGCACCTGGTACACCGACTACAGCTGCTACTACTCCAGCACTACAGGAGACCCTGGCTCAGTTCATGAGTATGTATACCACTTTAGCCCAGGCAGGACTGCTTCCTCTTGTTGCAGCTACATCTCGGGCCGGGGGAGGGGCCCAGACTCCCGCAGCCGTTACACCGGAGCAGCGTGTGCCAGTGGGACAGGTTCTAGATATTTTGGTTATGCCTCCTGCTGCTCTAGCACAGCCCGGAGGTGGACCGGCTGCCTCTGAGGACGAGCAGCGTAGATTGGAGAGGTTCAAGAAATATGACCCTCCAGTGTTTAGTGGTTTGGCTTCAGATGATGCATTGGGTTTTCTGGAGGAGTGTCATCGTATTCTTCGTACTATGGGGATTGTGGAGACCAACGGGGTTTCCTTCACTGCTTTTCAGTTTCGTGGGACCGCTTATGATTGGTGGCGCACGTATGAGTTGGATAGTCCGGAGGAGTCCGCTTCGTTGACCTGGACGCAGTTTTCAAATCTGTTTTTGACGGAGTTTGTTCCACAGAGCCTTAGGGATTCTTGGCGCTCGGAGTTTGAGCGGTTGCGACGGGGCTCCATGTCAGTATCGGAGTATGCCATCAGTTTCACCCGTCTGGCCAGGCATGCACCGGCCTTGGTAGCCACGGTTCGGGAGAGAGTGCGGAGATTTATTGAGGGCCCGATTCCGCCTATCCGATCCAGCATGGCCAGAGAGTTGGAGACAGATATATCTTATCAGCAGGCAGTTAGCATTGCCGGGAGGATCGAGAGTATGCTCCCTAGAGAGCGGGGAGATAGAGAGGCCAAGAGGTCTCGTGAGTCGGGCCATTTCTCCGGTGCCCGCACTTCAGCAGCCGGTCGTTTTGGCAGGGGTTATTCCGGCCGACCAGTTCACTCAGCATTGCCCGCAGCCGGTAGTACTCCAGGTCTTCCAGCACCTCAGGAGCCTTATTATGCTCCCCCAGTTTCCAGTGCACCTCCTGCGCGGGGTCCTTCCAGGGGTCAGACTAGTGGGGGTGAGGCCGGTCAGTCACAGCCACCGCGTCCTCCCAGAGCTTGTTTTGAGTGCGGGGATACTCGCCACCCGGTTAGGGAGTGCCCCAGGCGTAGGAGAGGAGCCCCTCATCAGTCATCACAGCATCCGCGTGGTTCTCAGGGCCAACAGGCTATCATTCCAGCCCCAGCTGCCACTCCACCTGCCCAGCCAGCCAGGGGCGGGGGTCAGGGTTCCAGAGGCCGCCCTCGAGAGGGGGGACAGGCCAGATTTTATGCTATTCCTGATCGCGCTGCGGCTGTTGCATCTGACTCTGTTATCACAGGTATTATTATGGTTAGTCACAGGGAGGCATCGGTTCTATTCGACCCCGGTTCCACTTTTTCATATGTGTCTTCTTACTTTGCTTCTCATCTGGGTGTGCCTCGGGATTCTTTGAGTGCCCCCATTTATGTTTCCACTCCGGTGGGTGATTCTTTGGCTGTGGACCGCGTATATCGGTCGTGTTTGATTACCATTTGTGATTTTGAGACCAGAGCGGATCTATTGCTGCTTGGGATGGTCGATTTTGATATTATTCTGGGCATGGACTGGTTGTCGCCCCATTATGCTATTCTTGATTGTCACGCCAAGACCGTGACGCCGGCTATGCCAGGCATTCCACGTATTGAGTGGAGTGGTACTCTAGATCACACCCCTAGCCGTGTTATTTCTTTTCTCAGAGCTCAGCGTATGGTTGAGAAGGGGTGTGCTGCTTATCTAGCCTATGTGCGGGACGTCGGTGTTGACACTCCCTCTATTGATTCTGTTCATGTGGTACGTGACTTTGCTGATGTATTTCCAGCTGATCTTCCGGGCATGCCGCCTGACAGAGACATTGACTTTGCTATTGACTTGTTGCCGGGCACTCAGCCCATTTCTATTCCACCGTACCGTATGGCTCCTCCTGAATTAAAGGAGTTGAAGGATCAGTTACAGGAGTTATTGGGCAATGGTTTTATTCGACCCAGTGTTTCGCCTTGGGGTGCTCCTGTATTGTTTGTGAAGAAAAAGGACGGTTCTATGCGTATGTGTATTGACTATCGTCGGCTGAATAAGGTTACAGTGAAGAACCGGTATCCTTTGCCCCGTATTGATGATTTATTTGACCAGTTACAGGGCGCACATGTGTTTTCTAAGATTGATTTGCGCTCTGGGTATCACCAGCTGAAGATTCGGGAGCCAGATATCCCGAAGACTGCCTTCAGGACCCGGTATGGTCACTATGAGTTCCTCGTGATGTCTTTTGGGTCGACTAATGCCCCAGCAGCATTTATGCATTTGATGCACAGTGTGTTCAGGCCTTATCTGGACTCGTTCGTGATTGTCTTCATTGATGATATTCTAGTATATTCTCGGAGCCGGGAAGAGCACGAGCGGCATTTGAGGATAGTGCTTCAGATTCTGAGGGAGAAGCAGCTTTATGCCAAGTTCTCTAAATGTGAATTCTGGTTGAGTTCAGTGGCATTTTTGGGCCACGTGGTGTCGAGTGATGGTATTCGAGTAGATCCGAGGAAGGTGGAGGCCGTGCGGAGTTGGCCCAGACCCTCCTCCGCTACTGAGATTCGCAGTTTCCTTGGTTTGGCGGGCTATTACCGTCGTTTCGTAGAGGGTTCTCTTCGATTGCAGCACCTATGACTAGATTGACCCAAAAGGGTGCCCCTTTTCGGTGGACAGACGAGTGTGAGGCGAGCTTTCAGAAGCTCAAGACAACTTTGACTTCGGCCCCTATATTGATGTTGCCTACAGGTTCGGGGTCCTATACCGTATATTGTGATGCCTCACGAGTTGGACTCGGTGCGGTATTGATGCAGGACGGTAGGGTGATTGCCTACGCGTCGAGACAACCGAAGGTGCATGAGAAGAATTACCCTGTTCATGATTTGGAGCTAGCTGCCATTGTTCACGCCTTGAAAATTTGGCGTCATTATTTATATGGGGTTCCTTCGGAGATCTACACTGATCACCGGAGCTTGCAACACTTGCTTAAGCAGAAGGACCTGAATATGCGTCAGAGGAGATGGTTGGAACTACTGAAGGACTATGATATTACTATTCTCTATCATCCAGGCAAGGCTAATATGGTTGCTGATGCCTTGAGTCGTCGGGCAGAGAGTTTGGGGAGTTTAGCATATCTACCAGCTTCGGAGAGGCCTATGGCAATGGATGTTCAGGCTTTGGCCAGGCAGTTTGTTAGACTGGATCTTTCGGAGCCCAACCGGGTTCTGGCTTGTGTGGTTTCTCGTCTTCTCTATTTGACCGCATCAGGGAGCGTCAATTCGACGACCCTCATTTGCTTGTCCTTCAGGATAGAGTTCGGCGTGGTGATGCTCGAGATGTTACCATCGGGGATGATGGAGTTATGAGGATGCAGGGGCGTATCTGTGTGCCCAATGTAGATGATCTTCGAGAGCCGATTCTAGCAGAGGCCCATAGTTCGCGGTATTCCATCCATCCGGGTGCCGCGAAGATGTATCAGGACTTGAAACAGCATTATTGGTGGAGGCGAATGGAGAAATATATAGTTGGTTATGTGTTAAAATGCCTCAACTGCCAGCACGTGAAGTATGAGCACCAGTGACCTGGTGGGTTGCTTCAGTAGATAGAGATTCCGCAGTGGAAATGGGAGCGCATCACCATGGATTTTTTATCTGGGCTTCCACGGACTATTAGGAAGTTTGATTCTATTTGGGTTATTGTGGATCGGCTGACCAAGTCCACCCATTTTATACCGGTGAGCACTAATTATTCATCGGAGCGACTGGCGGAGATCTATATCAAGGAGATAGTCCGGCTGCATGGTATTCCAGTTTCTATCATTTCAGATAGAGGCACTCAGTTCACTTCACGGTTCTGGAGAGCTGTACAGCAGGAGTTAGGTACTCGGGTAGAGCTGAGCACAATGTTTCACCCCCAGACTGATGGTCAGTCCGAGCACACTATTCAGTTTTTTGGAGGATATGCTCCGTGCGTGCGTGATTGAGTTTGGAGGTTCATGGGATCACTTCTGCCACTGGCGGAGTTTGCTTATAACAATAGCTACCAGTCCAGTATTCAGATGGCACCGTATGAGGCCCAATATGGTAGGAGGTGCAGGTCTCCCGTGGGTTGGTTCGAGCCGGGCGAGGCCAGGTTGCTAGGTACTGATATGGTTCAGGATGCAATGGACAAGGTCAAGGTAATCCAGGACAGACTTCGTGCAGCCCAGTCTAGACAGAAGAGTTATGCGGACAAGAAGGTTCGCGATGTGGCTTTTATGGTCGGTGAGCGGGTTCTGCTTCGAGTCTCGCCCATGAAGGGCGTTATGAGGTTTGGGAAGAAAGGAAAGCTGAGTCCTAGATTTATTGGCCCTTTTGAGATTTTGAGGCGTGTTGGGGAGGTTGCTTATGAGTTGGCCTTACCTCCCAGCCTAGCCGGAGTTCACCCCGTATTTCATGTCTCCATGCTCCGGAGATACCATGGTGACCCGTCGCACGTGTTGGATTTCACATCTGTTCAGCTAGACAAAGATCTGTCTTATGTTGAGGAGCCAGTAGCCATTCTAGACAGGCAAGTCAGAAAGCTAAGGTCAAAGAACATCGCTTCGGTAAAGGTTCGGTGGCGGGGCCAGCCGGTCGAGGAGGCGACTTGGGAGACCGAGCAGGATATGCGCAGCCAGTACCCTCATCTTTTCACTACTCCAGGTATGTTTTCTATGCTCGTTCGAGGACGAACGAATCTTTAAGTGTGGGAAGATGTAACGACCCGACCGGTCGTTTTAGAAAATTACGCCCCAATCCCTAATTTAACTATTCCCCTAAGTTCATTTCTGCTATTGTGGGTTGCCGGGAGAGTCGGTTCCGAAAATTTGAGCATTTTGGGACACTTAGTCCCTAAATAAGAGCTTTGAAACTAGAAAATGGTCCGTAGCCGGAACAATGTTAAGACGATCTCGGAACGGAAATCCGATGGTTCCATTAGCTCCGTTAGGTAATTTCGGGGTTAGGAGCGCGTTCGGAATGTATTTTGGAAGTCCGTAGCTCAATTAGGCTTGAAATGCCGAAGGTTGAAATTTTTGGCGAATCCGAACGATAGGTGAGATTTTGATCCGGGGTTCGGAATGGAATTCCGACAATTTCTGTAGCTTCGTTATGTGATTTTGGGTATGTCCGCAAATTTTCAGGTCATTCGGACGTCGTTTGGTCGGGTTTTAGATCGAATGTGCAATTCGGAAAGTTTTAAGAAATTTAGGCTTGAATTCGATGTGAATTATGGGTTTTGATGTTGTTAGACGTGTTTTGAGGATTTGAGCAAGTTCGAATAAGGTATTAAGATGTGTTGGTATGTTTGGATGAGGTCCCGGGGGCCTCGGGGTGTTTTCGGATGGTTAAACGGGAGAAATTGTGGAAAATTGCAGGTTGGAATCCTGCTTCTGTTGTTTCCGCTCCTGCGGAATTTTGGGCGCAGGAGCGTGTCCGCAGAAGCGGACGAGATGCGCAGGAGCGGCTGTTTCCGCGTAGTCGAAAGCCAATCCACCGAAGCGGGGTCGCCGGTGCGAGCCAGTGATCGCAGTAGCGGACGGGGAGAAATGGACATGGTCCGCGGGAGCGGACATCTTACCGTTTGGGCGAGACCGCGGAGCGGTCAATTATCGCAGAAGCGGAAAGTCTCGCAGGAGCGGTTGTCCAATCGCGGAAGCGGACGCGCGGAAGCGGTCCTTTTCTCGCAGAAGCGGAATGGGCCAGCCAGGCCTAGGCTTCGCAAAAGCGACAAAATGTCGCGGAAGCGGATCCGCAGAAGCGGAATTTTGTCCGCAGAAGCGGAAATCGCAGAGAGTTAATTATATCAGAAGTTAGAAATTTCAGAAACATTTCCAAACTTTGAGGGCTCGGCTTAAGGGGCGATTTGGGCGATTTTGAAGGGAGATTCAAGGGGTTTCTTCAAGTAATCAATTATGGACTCCAATTATGATTGTTGTTGATAATATTATGCAAGTTTTTCATGAAAATGGAGGAATTTGGGTAATTAATGGGGGTTTTCACCCTAGACCAAAACCTTTAGAAAATCAAGGTTTTGAGTGGGCAAATGGAGTCCGAATTTGGTAAACTTTATATGCATAGACTCGTATTGAAACAAGGGTTCCGAATATATAACTTTCGTGAATTTTCGTTAAGCGTACCGAAAGTCTGATTTTGGCAACTTGTGGGTTTTGGTGAATTTTGAGTTAATTTGATTGGGTAATGCCCAATTGGCCTACTTTTGATGTGATTCTATTGATTTTTACCAGATACTACACTTGTGGAGGCCGACATTCGCGGCAAGAGGGTTATTTCTTAGCGGTTTTGTACCGAATTGAGGTAAGTGGCTTGTCTAACCTCGTGTGGGGGAATTTTCACCCCTAGGATATTATGTGATAGTTTAAATGCCTTGTACGCGAGGTGACGGGCGTGTACATGCGCTGGTTGTTGAACACGTACTTTATTTCAAACGTTCGATGAGCGATATTCCTGTCTTGGGCTGTTAATTTGATACTTTTATCCGGTAGTGGTTAGAAAAGCATGATTAGGTAGCACTTAACTGTTTAGTTGTCTAATTGCCTTATTTGAACTCCTTGATAATTATTGGCACTATTTTTCGGGGAAGTTATAGTTAAGCATAATTATTCTCTCTCTGGATTTCCTTTATTGGCTGTGCTCGTGGACTGCGGGTTCGATTTCCGGAGATCCCAGGGCTGTGGGTTCGATTCCCAGAGACCCGGAGTGATATTGTTTGTGGACTGCGGGTTCGATTCCCGGAGATCCTGAGCTATTGATATATTATTGAGATGTGGACTGCGGGTTCGATTCCCGGAGATCCCAGGGCTGTGGGTTCGATTCCCAGAGACCCGGAGTGATGTTGTTTGTGGACTGCGGGTTCGATTCCCGGAGATCCTGAGTTATTGAGATATTATTGAGACATGGGCTGCGGGTTCGATTCCCGGAGACCCAGAGGTACTGAGAATGGGACTGTGGGTTCAATTCCCACAGATCCTGGATTTGTTTATTTGAGTTGGTTATTTGTTGTTAGCTTAATCGTAGACAGATTGCAGTAATTATCATAATGTGGTTATTTCGGAAATTATTATCATTTAAACTGTTTATTTTGTTTTCATCATTATATTATTGTTTCTCAGTAGGGCCCCGACCTACCTCGTCACTACTCCATCGAGGTTAGACTTGGCACTTACTGAGTACCGCCGTGGTGTACTCATGCTACTCTTCTGCACACTTTTGTTGTGCAGATCCAGGTACATCAGAGCAGGCTCGTACTAGGTGATTCTGCAGCTTTCCGGGAGACTTCGAGGTATGATCTGCTACGTCCGCGGATCCGGAGGCTTCCTTCTATTCTAGTATTACTAGTTGACATTTTTCTTCATTTCGTTGTTAGATACTCTTTCACATAGAGCCACAGTTGTATTTCCCTTTTAGTCTGTGTTACCGTGGGGTTCCGGATCTTGGTAGTGTTTTATTTATTGTGTGACGGATGTATGTGCCAAGCGGCACGGATTACATATCTTTTATGTTATTTTCCGCTGTTTCTTATTTAAGTATTTATAACTTATAGATTCCGCAACGTGTTAGGCTTACCTAGTCGCGGGGACTGGGTGCCATCACGACATGTTCACAATTGGTGAACTAGGGTCGTGACAAGTTGGTATCAGAGCTCTAGGTTCATAGGTGCAGATCCAGGTACATCAGGATAGGCTCATATCAGGTGATTCAGCAGCGCTTGGGGAGACCTCGAGGTATGATCTGCTACGTCCGCGGATCCGGAGGCCTTCCTTCTATTCTATTAGTGCTAGCAGATGTTTTCTTTCATTCCGTTGTTAGATACTCTTTACACATAGAGCTACAATTGTATGTTCTCTTTTAGTCTGTGTTACCCATGGGATTCCAGATTCTTGGTGGTGTTTTATATAGTGTATTTGACGGGTGTATGTGCCAAGCAGCACAAATTACATCCCCTTTTATCTTATTTTCCGCTAATTCTTATTAAATATTCATAAATTGGTATATTCCGCGACGTGTTAGGCTTACCTAGTCATGGGGACTGGGTGACATCACGACATGTTCATGATTGGTGAACTTGGGTCGTGACAAGTTGGTATCAGAGCTCTAGGTTCGTAGGAGTCACGGGACACGGGCCGGTTACTTAGATTCTCGATGATCGATACGAAGACGTCTGTATTTATCTACGAGGGGCTATGTAACTGTTTAGGAAACTCTTCAATTCTTTGAATTCCTTATCGTGCGCCATTTATTCGGTTAGAGCCTATGTCATATGTTCTTTTGCATCCACTCGTGTATTGAAATTGCGCACTCGGTATCAAGTATGCGCAGACGGTTCGTGATGCTGCAGAGGGATTTCAAGGGAGTCAAGAATTTACTCAACCATCGTTACCGCGTGTCATCCATATCAATAATGCAAGAGAATTGAGAGATCTTCAATTGTGCACATGGGGGTGCACTAGATTCCGACATTCGATTGATAAGTACGGTCTTGAGAAGGTTTACTTAACTACCAAATCGTCACAATAATGGTAAAATCCCAAGGTGGATGTAGATCTAAAGATAGTTGGTGGTAATAAAGACTATATGGTTCACATGAGATATATATTTAGCGAAGGATTCAGACAGCAGAGATACTGGGGGGAAATGAGTTTAACTGTCTTAAGAAGGACATGTACCAAATGAATGTCTTTGGCTTGTCTTATAATGAAAACGTACGAATGTTAAAGGCTAGTATCATGGATTAGCAAGATGTATCTTAAGGCTTCGTGTCAAGTGAAAGGATTTCACTATCAACGATCTAAATATAGGTCATGTGTCATATCAGATTTGGCCTGCGTTGTATTTAGGTGCTATTCAACAAAAAGTTCTTGAAAACTTGCGGATGGGCAAGAGTCGAGGCTCGTATGGTATGATGTTGGGACTTTGGATGTTCCTGTGTCCCTAATAAACTCTACATTTTATTATCAGCAGGGAAATATTCGACAAAGGCTACATGGTGCTTCATAGGCGTGTGAGAATCATAGTATGTTTTAAGATATCGTTGGTAGAGAATGCTCGGTGCATGGAGCGAGAAAATGTTTGGTTGTATTGGGATGAGGTCATACCCTATGGTGTTAGGGTACTAATAGAGCACATGTGGTTATATTCGTTGGATCAAGTGAGTTGCAGTTGAATAATAGTAAATGACTTGAGAGTGGCTTTGGGCTAAGTGGGAGAGTCCCAACGCTTAAGATTGGGACGCATGGTTAATTACCTATGTGAATTCTGGATACTAGCGTATTATTGTGTTATTACAGCCACGGAAAAAGATCCATGAGTGGTAATTTCAGTATATGAATTGTTGAATGCATGTTATGGTTAGCCTTACTAGCTCGTGTTCAAACTTGCGGAAAGACTCATGATTTATGCCTCGTATAGGTGCAGGCTTTGCGGGAAGTGGTTCTGCTAGGGGCTTTATCGAGAAGGTATTCATATGTTACAAAATTTAGTAGAGTTGGTTGCGTACTGGGGCAAGTCAGGGCTGGATGGATCTCAATAGCGGTCCTAGTGAATTCAAGAGGTGAAGTGTGGTGCCTGAAAATTCTGAGTCTATAAGTACAGTTGAGGCTCAAGCTTTTGAAGCAACTTATGAAGAAAGGCACAAAACGATCTATGATATTTTGACTTGTGGTGTAGTATTTGAGAAACATGAAATGGTCGTCGTTCTTAAGATAGCATGGCCTCATGATTTAAGGTCACTCGGGGTAAGTGCGGTTGGAATAAGTTAGGTATTGAAGGAAGATATTAACATTTCTAAGGCAATCAATGATAACCTGGAAGGAAGTAGATTGATCAGCCATAGTTGAGTTGGTGTATTGGTGTCAATGATCGATTCATGCAACGTGATCGAATTATGCATGTGATTTGTGGCGGTGCATTTGAGACTTGTCGGCCGCAGTGATTGATGTAATTCTGAAGTATTCTTCTGTTAAGGGCATGTTATAAGTAGGCAGATCTCGGGAAGGGTTATAGTGGCTTGGACCACTACTTAGAGATTGGCATATTCGATGGTTATGAGAATTCGCCGTATGTTGTTATAGTTCTCCTGCAGTGAGCTAAATGGAAAGTCTTATGTGATGAAATATTAGCCTATCGTCAGTTCTAGAGCTATGATGGAAATTGTGTCTATCGTATATCGGCACGTGATGTGCAGTGAGTAGTATGAAATTTGAAGTAAGGACCAAGGTCACAGTTTGGTCAATGAATGTGATATAAAGAGCTCGGATGAGCAGGAAAGGAGTTTCAGTGTTTTGAGTAAGATGGGTATTAACATTAGTATCATTTGAGATCGGTGTTCTGTGAGAAAGGCTTTGCATCCCGGTTAGGGACTCCTGATCGCTTTTTAGTGTTAGTGCATCCGGTGGGTTGAATGTGCAGGCCCGTTTAATTATTCGGAGGATAGTGGGACCTTGACCCACAAGAAGATTGTATAGGTGTGACTTGTAGTCACTTGATTGGTTAGAAATTTAAACCAAGTATGAGGATTTTGGTGATATCATTCATTTGAGAATTTATGCCCGGAGGGCACTCTGCTTATTGGGTTATAGACCTGTGAAATATTATTGACTTAGCTTGGCACGACCAGGATAGACTTAAGGTCGGTGGATTGGTTTAAATGTGGAAGTGAGCCTTGCGTCAGGCCAGTTGTGTTTCTTCCAGCAATGCGCCCTTTATGGAGGAATAGTCGCGGTCTTATTTCGTGGTTAGTTAATTCATGTAAAGATATATTGTGCCGTATGAGTTGTGAGATGGCTTGGTAAATTCCTTATGTGTTGAGGTTCCGCTCAGAGGTGATGTTATATGAGCATGATGGCTCTCGAGACTTAGATCATATATCGCACCTCAGTTGTGCTTGAGTTTGTAGCCTATAGCGCTATATGTTTCCTTGTGACTGATATCATGCACCTTAGTGTGCTTATGCTCGATATTCAGTATTTTGATGTGATGAGCTATTCAGCTCGACGTTTGGCTCCTTATGTGAGTTTTATATTGTTTGGATCGGGTGGCACGCCGCCATGGTTATATTGTTTGGATCGGGTGGCACGCCGCCATGGGTATATTGTTGGGATCGGGTTGCACGCCGCAACAGTGTGATAATTATTTTAGTGTCCATATCTGCTGTTATGTGTTCTGTTTCCTATTTTTCTGAGGAAGTCCATGTTAGTGTGAGAGTTGAATAGTTCTCTCTAGTGTTCGCCTTCCTTTTGTGTCACGTACGAATTAGTGGCCTATTGACACATTGTGTCATATTGTAGGACTTTTGATTATGTCTGATGTGGCTTATCGAATGAGCAGTTCGTACCTGGGTGAGATGAGGTTATGGGATTTGGGGTCAGTGCAAACTGATTATATGAAGTATATTATAGAGAAAAAGATCATTCTCTGGTTTAGGACAAGGTAATGGATCTTGTCAGGAGTATAGACCCAATGAATTGTTGATTCAGTAGTTGGTTATGAATATCGGCACATCTCTTCCGTCGTGTCAGTATTGTAAAAGTTAGAACAAGACCTATGTAGACCATGAGGTGCAATGAGAGCATCTGATTCGTTGAATTGTTGGCTGATTTGGTCATTAAAAAAAATATTATTGTGGTCCTATGGATTTTGTGTTGCAAGGTAAGAATCCAGCAAAGTTATGCAGTCATGTTTGAGGACGGCGTGTGAGGAATAATTGTGTGATCTCTTGATAAAAAAAAAGCCTCACATAGAATTCTGGATGTTGGAATTAGGCTTTAAGACTTATTTATTTGAACAAAAGGGAATATCTTCGGATTATATCATACTAATATGCTCAGCTGAGTCCGAGATTTATTGGCCCTTTTGAGATTTGAGGCGTGTTAGGGAGGTTTCTTATGAGCTGGCCTTACCTCCCAGCCTAGTCGAGGCCATCCCGTAATTCATATCCCTATGCTTCGGGGATACCATGGTAACCATCGCACATGTTGGGTTTCACTTCTGTTCAGCTATACGAGGATCTGCCTTATGTTGAGGAGCTAGTGGCCATCCCGGACAGGCAAGTCAGGAAGCCAAGGTCAAAGAACATCGCTTCAGTAAAGGTTCAGTGGCGGGGTCAGCCGGCCGAGGAGGCGACTTGGGAGACCGAGCAGGATATGTGCAACTAGTACCCTCATCTCTTCACCACTCCAGGTATGTTTTCTATGCTCGTTCGAGGACGAATGAATCTTTTAAGTGTGGGAAGATGTAACGACCCGACCGGTCGTTTTTGAAAATTATTCCCCGATCCCCAATCTAACTATTTCCCTAAGTTCATCTCTGCTATTGTAGTTCGCCGGGAGGTTCGGTTATAGAATTTGAAGCGTTTTGGGACACTTAGTCCCTAAATGAGAGCCTTATAGTTGAAAAAATGGCCCGTATTTGAAATAGCATTAAGACGACCTCGTAATGGAAATCCGAGGGTTCCATTAGCTCCGTTAGGTGATTTTGGGGTTGGGAGCGCATTCGGAATGTTTTTATGAGGTCTGTAGCTCAATTAGGCTTGAAATGCCGAAGTTTGAAATTTTGGCGAATCCGAACGATAGGTGAGATTTTTATTCAGGGGTCGGAATGGAATTCCGACAATTTCTATAGCTTCCTTATGTGATTTTGGATATGTCTGCAAATTTTCAGGTCATTCGGACATCATTTGGTCGGGTTTTTGATTAAATGCGTGTTTTGGAAATTTTAGAAGAACTTAAGCTTGAATTCGATGTAATTTGATGGTATTGGCATTGTTTGATGCATGTCGATGATTGGAACAAGTTTTCATGATGTTTTAGGAGGTGTTAGTATTTTTGGTTGAGGTCCCGGGGCCTCGGGGTGATTTCGGATGGTTAACGGAAACTTTTGAAGTTGGAAAACTTCATAATAGGCGAAGATGTAAATGAGTGTGCACAAGACCTCACTTTAAACGATCATATCTCCCATTATATAAAGAGTTGTGTGAGCTACAACCTATCAAATTAAAGCCCTTTGCGTCTAGTTTCCAACTCAATAAACCGTTCGTCATTTGGAGATGTATACAGAACGTTATGACCATTTTTCTAGGTATGTGTCAGTAGCGCGGCCTTAGCGCGGGAGCGCTAGTAGCCCGCGCTAATGGATTATTTTCTGCCTCAACCCGCGCTAATTAGTGCGGGCGCACTAGTAGAAGGCCCCTAAATACCCCATGACCGGGTATAGAGAGTTCCAAAGTCATTTTTGAGGCAAGGGCTTGCTCTCTCAAGAGGAATCCGTCCTACTCTTCATTTCTATGATCCAAGGTAAGATTTTTGGAGTATTTTGAGTTGAATACTACCCCTAAACACTTATAATAACATGGATTAATCTTGAAAATCTTTATATTTTCAAGAAATTCCTTCAAGAGCTCAAAAGGGGTTTTGCAAGATTTCTTCCAAAAGGTAAATCCTACACCTTAGACTTATATATATGGATATATTATGAGAATATGAGTATGAATCAAGTATTACAAATTATGGCATGGTAATTGGAAGTCATAAATTCCCAATTTAAATACATGAACATGGTAGGGATATAAAGGTGTTTATTTGATGGAATTTTGTTGGTTGGGTGTGAATGGATGGTCATACATGTGTATTTGGAAGTTATAAATTGGTTAGGAATGATAGTGAGATGAATTGTTGGTTAATGGTGATAGTTGGAAGAACCAATACTATAGTTATGAGGTGAAAATAACCATGCCTACAAGGTGTTTGATAATATTCCTAAATGGCATAAGTTATGGAATTTATGATCAATATTGGCCCTATTGAATGTTGAATTGTAGATTGAAGTTACATAACTATATTGGATCATCGTAGTATCATTAAGGGGCGAATTTCGGATATGTATGGCTAAAAACGCCGTCTTTTAGAAATCGAGCTTCATCGATGTTTGTGTGATCTTGGTCATTTTTCATAATTTTTCGTATTAGCTTAGAATTTAATTGTAGAATAAATTACTTGAATTATTATTTACAATATGCAATTTATTTGGATAGAGTTGAGCCAGTCGGAGTCGGATACTCGTGGCAACGGAGTCGTTTCTTAGCGGTTTTGTACCGGAATTGAGGTAAGTGACTTGTCTAACCTTGTGTGGGAGAATCTTCTCCCTTAGGATATTATGTGTTGATTTAAAGCCTTGTATGCGAGGTGACGGGCGTGTACATGCGCAGATTGTTGGAAAACCACCTTTCTTGAACTGCTCAAATTGTCATATTCTTTTTATTTAATTGATTACATTGTAATACTTACCTGATATTCGTTAGAAAAGCATGATTAGATAGGATTATATGTCTAAGTGCCTACTTGTCTAACTTGAACTTCCTGAACTTGTCGATGCTGGTTTGGTGTAAATTGTAGTTATTTGTTACATATTTCTCTGTGCTTTTCCTCTTACTGACTGTGTTTACGTTTGTGGACTGCGGGTTCAATTCCCGGAGATCCTGAGTTATTGGTAGGGACTGCGGGTTCAATTCTCGGAGATCCTGAGTTTTTGGTATATAGAGAGGGTCTGCGGGTTCAATTCCCGTAGATCCTGGACTTGCTGAATTGAATTTATGTTGTGTTGGTTACTTGTTGTAGCTTAATTGCGGGTTCAATTTCCGGAGATCCTGAGTTATTGGTAGGGACTGCGGGTTCAATTCCCGGAGATCCCGAGTTATTGGTAGGGACTGCGGGTTCAATTCCCGGAGATCCTGAGTTATTGGTAGGGACTGCGGGTTCAATTCTCGGAGATCTCGGAGTCGGATACTCGTGGCAACGGAGTCGTTTCTGAGTTATTGATTGAGTTTGTTACTTGCTGTTTTTTAATTGTAGACGGTTGCGGTAATCACTTTATTGTTGTTATTTCGGAATTATTATCATTTAAACTGCTTAATATTGTTAATATCATAATGTTATTGTTTCTCTCGGTAGGGCCCGGACCTTCCTCGTCACTACTCCATCGAGGTTAGGCTTGGCACTTACCGAATACCATCGTACTGTACTCATGCTACTCTTCTGCACACTTTTGTTGTGCAGATCCAGGTACATCAGGACAGGCTCATATCAGGTGATTCAGCAGCGCTTGGGGAGACCTCGAGGTATGATCTGCTACGTCCGCGGATCCGGAGGCCTTCCTTCTATTCTATTAGTGCTAGCAGATGTTTTCCTTCATTCCGTTGTTAGATACTCTTTACACATAGAGCTACGGTTGTATGTTCTCTTTTAATCTGAGTTACCCGTGGGATTCCGGATTCTTGGTGGTGTTTTATATAGTGTATTTGACGGGTGTATGTGCCAAGCGGCACGGATTACATCCCATTTTATCTCATTTTCCGCTAATTCTTATTAAATATTCATAAACTGGTATATTCCGCAACGTGTTAGGCTTACCTAGTCATGGGGACTGGGTGCCATCACGACATGTTCATGATTGGTGAACTTGGGTCGTGACAGCTCGGTTATACACTAAAAGAGCATTAGAACGTATTTTAGAACGTTCAAAAAGATTATTATTCCTAATTGTCCAAAGATGCCATATAGCAAAAGGTAGTAAATTTTCTAAAGGAATACCTTTATAGTGAACTAATTTAGTTTGCGTAAAGAAAGTATGTCACCGAGGCATAGAACTCACATTAACAGGACCAAACTTTTGATTTATATTAATGTTAAGGGTCTGCCAAACTGAAACAGCATTACTACATTCAAAGAAAATGTGATGAATCGTTTCAGCCTGTAACCCACAATTAGAACATAAATCAGTGCTCAAAATATTTATTTTATGTAAATAGGCAGCAGTTAGTATTTTACCATGACAAATTAACCAAATGAAGAAGGAGATCTTAGGAACTGTGTGTAGTTTCCAAATCCATTTGAAATTTAAGAGCTGTGAATTATTATTAATAAAGTTAATATTAGAGTGTTCATGATAAATAGATTTGACTAAGAATAAGCCGGAAGGAGTGATGGCCCAAATAATATGGTCATAATTCGTTGGTATTATAGGCATGTAAATACTAGTAATATGTGTTTCCAATAATTGAGGAAGTACAAACGGTAAATCCTGTAAGTGCCATTTATGATTATAGAAATAGCCAGACACACGTTTATTTATTTCTCCTTCTGGAAAAGGACCATGAATGAATTGACGCAAAATTGTACGATGATTTAGCCAAGGTTCAGTCCAAAAGTTAACATGTTGACCGTTTGTTAAAATCCATTGAAAACCAAGTTGACAAGAGGACCAACCTTTGATAATGATTTGCCAAATTCTAGATTTACAAGAAATGATAGTCTTGTAATTTCGTAAATGACTATGAATTAATACATTTGCCCAAAGTTGAGTTGGATTTTAAAATAATCTCCATGCCAGGCTAGCATGTAATGCATTCTTTTTAGTGCGAAGATTTTGGATACCTATACCCCCAAGAGCTAAAGGCTGAGTTATAGTAGACCATTTTAATAGATGTATTTTTTTCTTGTGTGGAGTAGTACCCCACAAAAAATTCTGCTGGTATTTATTAAGTAAGGCAATAATAGAACTAGGAATTGTAATAAATTGCATTACATGATTAGGAAGGCTATTCAAGGTAGAACGAATTAGTGTTTGTCTTCCCGCTTTTGTTAGAAAATGAATTTTCCATCCTGCTAACTTTGATTTAAACTTATCTAATAAAAACTGGAAGTCTCTTTTTAAAGGCTTAGAGGTGAAAATGGGAAAACTCAAGTATTGGCCAAACTTAGTACTTTCTTTTATGTTGAAAGTAAGTTGTAAATCAAGCTTTAGAGAATTAGGGCAGTTTTTTGAGGAAAAGAGTTTTGACTTATCTAAATTAATAGTTTGTCCTGAGTAAGTGCTGAAAAGAGTAATAGTATTAACAATGGAATGACATGATTTGGGTGTAATTTTAGAGAATAAAATTATATCATTCGCAAAGAACATATGAGATAGTTGAGGGCCTTTTTTTCCAATAGAAATTGGATGCCAAATATTATAGTCCACTTCTAAATTTATTTTCCTTGAGAATATTTCAAGACATAAAATAAATATGTAAGGTGAGAGAGGGTCACCTTGTCTTATTCCTCTTGTAGGATAAAAAAATTCAGTTGACTTACCATTAATAAGAATGGCAGTAGAAGTGGTTGTAATACAAGATATTATTAAGTTGCTGAGATTAATAGGGAAATTTAGATTATGTAAAGTGTTGTAAATAAAAGACCATTCTAGTTTATCAAAAGCCTTTTCAAGGTCTAGTTTAAGAGCATATTATAATGCTTACCCTTCATTTTAGCAAAACGAGTTAAGAGTTCTTGAACAATAATAGCATTATCAGATGCCCGTCTATTTTTTTGAAAGCTAGATTGAGTTTGATCAATAAGATGATCCAGAATAGGCTTAAGTCGATTGACAATTATCTTTGTAATAATTTTATAAATGGTATTACAAAGACTAATAGGGAGATATTGAGCTATAATAGCAGCATGTTCTTTTTTTGGAATTAGACAAATATAAGCAGTATTAATAGTTGAGTCTATTTGGAAGTCCTCAAAAGCCTGATGACAAAGAGCTTTTACAGAATTCCCCACAATATGCCAATATTTTTGGTAAAATACTGGATGTAAGTCATCAGGGCCTGGTGCCTTAAAGGGTTGAAACGAATGTAAGGCAGTGGTAATTTCAACATCTTGAAGAGGTCTATATAACATGGATTGCTCAATTTGTGTAACTACATTGGAAGGAAATATGAGTGAACTAACTTTGGAAAAGGAATGTTGTGTAGTAAATAGGTTAGTGTAGTAAGAGGTAATATCATTTTGTATTTTAAGAGGATCTGTAATCCAATTCCCTCCCAAATCTTGGATAGCAATTATACGATTATTTCGACGTCTGTTTAAAGTAGTTAAATGGAAAAAATTGGTGTTTGCATCACCATCATTTAGCCAATTTGTTCGTGATTTTAATTTTCAAAAATCTTCTTCTAACTTAAGAATATGATTAAAATCCTAAATAAGTTCAGTTTCTAATTTTTGTAGAAATGAACTAGTAGGATAATGAATAGACGCTTGAATACCAGATAGTCTAGCTAATATCTTCCTTTTACGTTTAAAGATATTACCAAAAGTATTTTTGTTCCAAATTTGAACAGAATCTCTAAAATGAGTTATGGCAGGCATTAGAAGAGTATTTTCCGACCAAACTTGTTGTATTACAGATTCTAAAGTAGGGTGAGTAGTCCAAATTGATTCAAACCTAAATATCTTTGTCATGGGCAATACACAATGTTGAAGGTCCATTTTGATAGGGAAATGATCCGAATGAGTTCTAGGGAGATGAGTCACTAGAGCATCACAATAATTTGAGAACCATGCATAGTTTGATAACACACGATCAATTCTTTCTAATATATTAGCAGCATTATGTCTACCATTTGTCCATGTATAACGACTGCCCTTGTACCCTAAATCAGTAAGCATTCAATAATTAAAACAATCTAATAAAGTATTTGCTCTTTTATTATTGATAGGAAGTCCTCCAAATTTATCAGAAGCATGGATAACTTCATTAAAATCACCCCCTATCAACCAAGGTCCTTTATAGTTATCAAAAATACACTTAAGATTATTCCAAAGTGTAAGCCTATTTACTAAATCATTACTAGCATATATTGCACTAAATAAAAAAGTAAAAGGTAATGGACTAACCTAGATATGGCAATGAACTTCCTGAGTATTTGTAGCAACTTGTGTAACATTTAACAACGAAGCATTCCACAGTATAACTATTCCCCCTATATGACCTATAGCTGGGACTTCGATCATACCAAAAAAATTAAAATCATCCTTAATCACTTGATGAGACTAAGAATGAATTTCTAACAAGACAACTAGAGCTGGTCTGTTATAATCCAATAAAGACCTAAAATTTCTTCTAAATTCCACTGATTGACTACCCCTACAGTTCCATATGATGAAATTCATGTGATTGTCATTCGAAGCAAACAATTCAGAACTAGACTGTCCTGGACGTAGTGATAGAGTTGGGAGAAATAACATGGCATATTTGCCCACTGTTGGATTTGTTGTTGGTCTTAGCCTGAAGGAGGTTGATATGAGATTTTGGGGACACCTTATGAATATTTTTCTTTCGAATTTTTCTTTCTGCACAAAGACCTTGATGCCATTCATGCATGCACAAAGTGGCCTGGTCTCTCTGTTGTATGCGATTGCTGTGTCTAACTCTACCTGTAAATTCCGCTCTTGCTCTTCTTGTTCTGGTTGATTGTGAAGGACTGGAGAAGGAGGAGGTGGTGGTGGTGTTTGGACACGTGGTGTTCCTGGCCTCAACAGTGGGGTAAAAGGTTGAGTCTCCCAATAGGGTTAAATCCATGGAACATTGAGTGTTGGATAGGGATAAAAGGGCATTCTTATTATGTTTGGGTGAAGAGGGGTCTGTTCCCATACTGGAGAAGGAGGAGGCATTTCCTGGTATGGTGCTATGTTTGGAGCTTGCATCATTGCCCAGTGATAGCGAGCAAATATCTCCGTTCCCAGTCTCATTCCTTCTGCTACTATTTGTGCTAAGTCCCTCGGGTGATTGATAAGTATTGTTACATCCTGTTGGTTCACTTGCATGGTAAAAGTTAGGGCATGATTGTGCAACCCTGCCTCTAGCCAAGATTCTAGATACATCGGTGCATGGGGATGTAGACTACTGAGTTTTTCTCCATCGATAGATGTGGTGGTGGTTGAGAGAAGGGAGTGGGATTGTTGTGAAGTTGATGGGAAGTCTGGCGTGGTGTGTTGCGATGGCTTCTCAGATGGCTTAGAAGTTGAAGGGAAACATAGTTTGATTCAGTAGAGTTGTGAGGGGTGGACAAAGTAGGATTGATTATAAAGGGTGTATTAATAGAATTAGGTAATTTTTTAATGGATATAGTGGCAGGTGGACAAGATTGACATGAAGGTAAATTGTTGGAGTTGTAAAAGGTAGTGTAGTCTTCATGATTCCCTAGTTGCATGTCATGATTAGCTAGATGGGAAGGGGTGGATGTGGAGTTAATGAAGGGAGTAGGAGGTGTAGTGAAATTGAGAGAATTTTGGTCGTGTAGGTCTTGTAGTGCAGACTGTATTTTGGATTTGTTTTGCATGCGGTAATTAATGTCGTGTCTCATTGCATGGTAAGTATTAGTATTAGAGGTGGTGTAAAGAGATGAATTTGATTGGACCCCACTCTTATGTACTTGAGTGTAGTTTGAATGTTGACCCACTAGATTTTTGTCCAATGTAATATTAGATAAACTCTCATTTTATTAGGTAACTCATCCGACAATAAGACAAACTTATAGTATTTAACAAATTAGTAGACAAACCAGCTTATTTAGAGATATAATTAATAGAAGACTCGGTATTATTTAAAGATAAATTAGTAAAAGGAAGATTATTAGGATTAATTAAAATATGCTTACCAAAAGTTTCTTCCCTTACCTCATCAGAATTGTTTTGTATGGTGCGAGAAGGCATTGAGGTAGCATGTCTCTTGGGAAATTGGACTAGCTTCCAAGGTTCATGTTCATTTTTTGAAGAGTCTTTTTTGTTCTGATCATGTTGAACATTACTAGATGAAGGTGCTTCCTTTCCTATGGATGGGCATATTTTTTTATTGCGACTCATACAACCACATGTAATACATAGTAAATTCAAACCCTCATACTAAATAGTTTGTTTATGATCACCAATGTATAAATGAGTTTTTAATGGCTGGTTTAACAAAACTTCAGCACATAGTCTAGCATATTGCCCTCGAGTAGTATTGGAAGTGCAAATATCCATGGATAAAAATTTACCTATTTTTGTCCTAGCTTCTTTTAAAATATGATAATCATAGAATTCTGTAGGTAATTCCGGCAAACGCAACCATAAAGCTGAAGATGAAAGTTGTGTTGTTGAAGCTTTAAATTTTGGCTCCCATTGCCGGACAGATAAGAAATGATTTAGAACAAACCAATGACCTCCTTGTAAAGCATGAATTTTATTTTCCTCCTTTTGAAATTTTAGGAGAAAAAAATCAGACCCTAAGTCTATTAACGGGAGATTTTCCGTAGATTTCCACAGTGCATAAACCTTTTGTCTAAGTAACTGGTGCTCCACTTTATGCCCATATACTTTGATAATTACAACATGTTCCCAAGGCTTATAAAGCCTATATTTTTCCTCCACAGACAGAGGAATGAAATTTGAGGAGTTAGAAGGTGCCTCTAACTCATTAGTGTATTCAAAATTATAAGTGTTTAGATTTGCAGGATTATTGAGGGGGATTTGGGTGTTATGAGTATTTAATATTTGGAGGTATGATTTTGGTTGATTGCTAGATTCAATAAATTGATGTGGTTGGTCTATATTCATGGCAGAAATCATTGTAATAGATGTAGGTATTTCGTGTAGTGATGTTGTTTGAGAAGTAAGGTTGTTAGGTGATTTTGGAGGAATGGTTGTTGAAAGGTGATATTGCTCAAATGTTGGGAGAGTTTTTTCTTCCATCCTTATTTAAATGCCCCCTAACCTAGTAACATTGACCATTCATTAGTTTATTTTCCTTTTTTCAATATTTTTTTTATATCTTTTCCGTTTCAGGGCAAAACGGGAAAATGTGAATACTTTGATTCGCCTAGCCCTCGGGAGTAAAAAAAAAGTGGTCAATAGCTTGTCACAAATGTATGGATTCTGCAGAAAATTTACATCTTTTATATGTTGATCAATAAGATAGGAGATGATTTTCCTAGGTTTTTTCTTGTCAAAATCTGGTGGATCTCTTCGGCGGCTCCTTCAACTGGAAATAATTCTTCCAATAAATTGCTATCTGTCCCACGACAATCAATGCTAAGGAATTGATTTCCCTTTTTCTCCATGAACAGGCCAAAAATAATTTTGCTTGATTTAGGGATATGATGGTAACCATTGAAATGGGAAACTAGTGCTGGCAAAATAGGCGTAGATTTTATTAGCCCGCCCAATCCGCCCATATTTTATTGGATTGAATTAGTGGTGGAAAATGGGCGGATTGAGTCGGATTTGGGCGGGTTAAAAATGGGTTGGACAAAAATGGGTTGGATTATAACCTGCCCATATTAATATGGGTAAAATATGGGTTGAGTAAAATATGGATTGGGTATAACATGGGCATGATCCATTTTATCCATTTTGTGTTATGCAGTTTTTAACAGATCGATCATGTATTGTGTGTCAATGTTATGTAAATGAGAACATAACGACAGTTTAATTTGAGGGAGTAATAATATTCTCTTGTTTTAACTTCTTTTTTTTTTTGTCTTTTTTTGAACTTTAGCATATCATTAATCTGTTAAACAAGGAACATAGATTAGCATTAAACAGAGATACTTATTTATGCAATTTTTCAGCCACCAAAATTCAAGAGTTAAACAAGTAGAACAAGGTAGAGTTCAATATGAAGAAATAGATAATTAATTACTAATCACTCAAGAAGGATAAACCTTGTTAGAGCTGTGAGAAGAAATGGCTTTAATAGCAGATTTCATAAATGCACCAGCAGAATTAACAGCACTTTCAATAAGCAGCAACTGTAGCCACTTTTTCCATAGTTTTTCCCATTTTTCTTGCTCTTTCAGCAACACCCACTAAGCTATCATACTCAGCTTTAGCAACCTAACTCCATACATTGATAACAAAATCTAAAACATGGCAACAAAATCTGAAACATCCTTCAACAATTGTCTCTGCTCACTCCATACATGGGTAAGTTCCTCATTTTCAGAACCAAATTGACTTGATGTATGATAGTTGCCAAGATGTACTAATCTTTGAATGAAGAAAAAAACTAATAGGCACCAGTGCCTTACATAAGTCAGTCATAACTATTTCTACATAACTTTACCCAATCCGCTTTGAATGAAGCAAAAAACTAATAGGCGCCAGTGCCTTACATAAGCCAGCCATAACTATTTCTACACAATTTTACCTATCAATGCGAACTAAGTTTATCAAGATACGGTTGAAGGTCTACCGTAATTTCATCCTCATCGGAGTCTGCTTCACTGCAATCTTACAAAAATAAACAAGAAAAGGTAAAATTAATTATTGGAGCACTATTACAAAAGAACAAAACAAAAGAATAGTATAAATAGAATGATTTACCTTCTTGTTCGCAAAGCCAATCTCTAGTACACAACTTTGCCTCCGCATTTACAAGTAAAATAGAGCTTTGAAACTTTCCAATAATACGACCTCGAATGCTAAAGGTAGACTCTGAGGCAACAGTGGTAATAGGTATACTCAAGACATCTCGTGCCATCAATTCTAGTTCTGGAAACCTTAGTCTATTTTCCTTCCAAAATGCAAGAACATCCAAATCTGGATTTGTTTTACGATCAAGATTAGGCTCCTCCATGTACAAATCTAATTGTGTTTTACCTCTACCAGACTCCAACTGGTTCTCAAACACATCAAACTCCTCAAGCTTATCCCTTGCTTCATTGGTACATCTACCATAAGCATGCTCCTTCATTAAGGAAATTGAGGTTGAAGGTACCAAGTATTCTTTGAACAACAATTGCAAATGATCTTCAACAATTTTTACCTTCGCATCAGCAGTCGCAGGATCAATTTTGGAGAATCAAAATTTCACAAACTTCATTTTATATCGAGGATCAAGGACAATGGCAAGTGCTAAGATCTTACTGTAAGACCTCCAATATTTTTTGAACTTTCTTAACATTAATGTAGCCATCTCATTCATAACTAGGTCACTACTATTTCCTTCTTCCTCTAACAGCATTTGGATTTTCCATACATTAGGTAGATACAAATTGGCAGTTGGATATTTGCTTCCGGAAAATAATGTAGTGATATCATAAAATGGTTTCAAAAACTTAGCAACCGTCTCTACTCTTTTCCATTCCTCCTCAGAAAGAGCATATTTAAAATCAGTATCAACTAACTTATATTGAATATAAGCTTGATGATAGAGAAGAGCACTTTCAAGCATTTGAAAAGTATAATTCCAACGAATAGTCATATCTTGGAGAAGCTTCTTTAAGCACGGTAGCCCAAGATTCTTAATGCATTCTACAAACTTCAAAATTCTTCCTTCCGAATGTTTAATATGCTTAACACCTTCTCTAATTTTTACAATAGATGCATCAACTTTTTCCAAACCAGCCTTCACTATTAAATTCAATATGTGGTTCCCACAACGAACATGAAAGAACTTTCCATCACAAACTAGTGAACGCCTCAAAGATAAATGTTCTTTTAAAATATCAACCACACCCTTATTGCAACTAGCATTATCCAAAGCAAGAGTATATATCTTCTTTTCAATGCCCTATTCCTTAATAAACTCAATTAGTAAAGTACCTAAAACTGAACCAAAATGTGGAGGGGGCACATAACAACAATTAAGACTCTTTTTTGAAGAATCCAAATCAAATCAACATAATGAGCAGTTACACACATATAGCCATTTGATGTAACAGAAGTCCACATGTCCGAAGTCAAACACACCCTACATGGAATCGTGACAAACTTATTCTTTAGAAATTCTTTTTCCCTATCATACATTTTCAAAATATCACACTTGGCGGTAATTATTGAAATGGTTTAGACAGTTGGATTTAAGTACAAATGGATATCCCTATTTCCTTTATGATCGATAAAGGTGAAAGGATAATTATGCTTTAGAATAGCAACAGACAATTTCTCACAATAAATTGCTTGATCAATTGGCTCACACCTACGCTCTTGCGTATTATTTATGTGTGTATCAATATGTCGCTTAAAATTTGAAGTTCCAAACTTAGAATCTGCTACATAAATCATCTTACATACCTTACATTGCGCTTTTCCCCTTTCACCAATACTAGCACGAGGAAATTTTTGAAAAGTATTCCAAACAATAGAAGTATTTCTTTTAGCTCGTTGGGTTGGGATTAACGAACTAACATCACATGACTCTTCAATAGCCTCCTCATTAACCTCTGTAGACATCTCTTCCTAACATAGAAAGCAAAACCATTGCGAAGGAAATATAATTAAAAGAGAAGAACAAAAGTACTTAGAGGACTATTAATATCAAAATGATAAAGATATTTGCAGGATTCAATTCAGCCATCCTCCCATCTAGACATCTCTTTGGTGCACTTTTTAATTAAAGCACTCATCCGCTTGTTTTGTTCTTGGGTGCAAAACTGAAATTATTTGTTAGTTTAATATAAATTCTATACATAAAATAGTGATTCCGCATCAAAAACAATGGGTGCTAGAGCACCCATATGGCCTAGTAAACCTAGGCTCTGATACCAACTTGTCACGACCCCGAATCCGGTCGTGATGGCGCCCAACACATTGCTAAGCCAGCCCGACCAATCAATCTTAACAACGGAGCTAGAAGCTCTCTTTAACCCATTTAAGCATATTAATTCATGAAGCAACAATGATACATATAACGAAAACGGGGAACCAAGTCCCATAATACATCAACTCCCATAGACCGAGGGTCAAGAGTCATGAGCCTCTACTGAACATGAGTGTATAAAGGTTTACAAGATACCAAGTGCGGAAAGAAAGGTCAATACAAAATCAAGACAGTAAGAAGGAATATCGGGTCCTGCGGACTCTGCAGCTACCTCGAATATCCACAAATATCGCCTCGCACAGCTACTGGATCACTGCTGAGAGGTACCTGGATCTGCACACAAGGTGCAGGGAGTAAAATGAGTACTGCCAGACTCAGTGGTAATAAACAAGGGTAAGACGCAGATAAAAAATCCGCAATAAAGCACTATGTAAAACTATAATCAGCTACCCTGTCATAGAATCAATATTTACTGTACCTGTACCAACAAATACCAATAAATAGCATAACAGCTAGCAGATGTAGCTAAATGCAATGCAATGCATGATATGACTGCTACGGCGCGTAGCCCGATCCAATTTGCGTACCCGTGCTCACTGTGGGGGTTCAGACTCCAGAGGGGCTCCTACAGCCCAAGCACAATATCACTGCGGCGTGCAGTCCGATCCGACATATGTACCGCTGCGGCGCGCAGCCCGATCCACTACTAGTCAGCTAATATGCAATCACAGCCTCGCAGGCTCAAAAGTAGTTTGAAAACATCTTTTATCATTTTTCAGTTGAAAACGGAAATATCAAGTTCCAGAGATTTGGAAATAACATGATAACAGAAATAGTTGCGGACTAGTAGTAAACTAGCATGTCAATATGATAAGAAAATGATAACGATCCTCGAAATCGCCCAAATCGCCTCTAAAGCCGAGACCCAAATGTGTGAAATGTTTCTGAAATTTTCTAACTTCTGATACACTTAACTCACTGCGATTTTCGCTTCTGCGAATAAAATTCCACTCCTACGAGTCCGTATCCGCGACCGGAGGGTCGCTTCAGCGATTCCATGCCTAGCCGGCCAATTCCGCTTCTGCGAGAAAAGGACCGCTTACGCGCGTCCGCTTCCGCGATTGAACCCCGGCTTCTGCGAAAGCTCCCGCTTCTGCGCACCAGAGTCCGCTCCTGCGGACTCGCCCAGGCGGTCAAGAATCCGCTTCTGCGGACTACCCCCTTTTTCCTCAAGTCCGCTTCTGCGGTCACCCACTCGCACCAGCGACGCCGCTTCAGCGGAAAGGATTCCGCTTCTGCGATGCCAAGCGCTCCTGCGCTCCTCAGTCCGCTCCTGCGGACTCGCCTCCGCGCCCACATTTCCGCAGGGGCGAAAATGACAGAACCAGAACACTTCAACCTGCAATTTCCATGATTTTCTTCCGTTTAACCATCCGAAAACACCCTGAGGCCCCCCGGACCTCATCCAAACACACCAACACACCCTAATACCTTATTCGAACTTGTTCCAATCCTCAAAACACGTCTAACAACATCAAAATCCATAATTCACATCGAATTCAAGCCTAAATTCCTTAAAACTTTCCGAATTACACATTCAATCAAAAACCCGACCAAACGACGTCCGAATGACCTGAAATTTTGCAGGCACATCCAAAATCACCTAACGGAGCTATTGCAACTGTCGAATTCCATTCCGACTCCCGGATCAAAATCTCACCTACCGTTCGGATTTCGCCAAAATTCAACCTTAGCCAATTCAAGCCTATTTCTACACCGGCCTCCAAATTCAATTCCGATCATTCCCCTAAGTCACAAATCACCTCCCGGAACTAACCGAATCATCAGAATCCGATTCCGAGCCCTCTAACCAAATAGTCAACTCCGGGTTGACTTTTCCTTATTCAAGTTTCCTTCACAAAGGCTATATGCCTCATTTCCAATCCAAACCATTCCTAACTCACCCGATAGACTCTAACACTGATATAAAAGCATGAAACATGAAATTACAACATAACGGGGTGGTAATTCTCGTGACGACGGGCCGGATCGTCACAATCACACTAACTGGGAGGGCAAAGATGAAAATTGTGAAGCTAACAATATTTGCTAAAAGATGCACTTAGTTGTAACTCTGCATCTTTTGACTTGTGTGAGAAACAAATCCATGATTTTCTACTTGTCTTCTTAAGTGCATCAGTTACATAATGGAGTTTTAGGGCCTAATAGAAAACTTAAATGGATACGTGACATTTAGCATATCTGCCAATGTTTCATATGATTGCTACAAAATAGAACCAAACTGCTATGTCTGAAGACGGTGATGCACAATACAATATATTTAAAGCAAAAATGAAAAAGTAACCAACAGAATCAGGACAAAACAACGACTGTGATGCACAATACAATAAAAACAAAGGAAAGTAATAGTGCTTTCAAAGTTGTTGATGTAAATTCTTTACTTCTTGCTGTAATCCATAATGGCATTGGCTTCTTAAAATGCTTGTCTCATTCATAGTATAATTGTAATCATGAGTATATTGATATCCCAAACCATCCACATTCTCACTAGCTTGTTTTCTTTAACATAGAAAGCCAAGGTTAAAATTTAAAAAAAAACAGTAATCTATTGAGACGGAAATATAACAGCGGCCTTACACCTTGGAGTAGAAAAGCAAATCCATCAGAATGTTGAGAAGGAAATATAACAATTTTCTGTTCAAATTAACACCAAAATTAGAGCTAAGCACCAATCCTAGCCCTCAAATTTCAAATTAACACCAACCCTAGCCCTGTTACAATATTAGCCGTGAAAGTTTTATAACCCAATTTAAAAGAAGGAAAAGTAGAAAAGGGGGAGGATAAGGAAGAATGTTTCAGGGGACTGGGGCAGAGAGGTTACCCTTAAAGAGATTGATGAAGAGAAACTGTCTGTTGAAGGAGATGAAGAGAAATCCTCTGTTGAAGAGATGGAAAATGCTGTCTGAAATTACCAACCCGTATATTACCCAACTTTTACCCACAAATACCCATATTTTATAGGTAAAATATGGGCTGAGGCCCAAATGTGACCCACGTAAAATATCACTCATCCAATCTAGTGCTGGCAAAATAGGCCCAAATTTTATTAGCCCGCCCAATCCACCCATATTTTATTAGATTGGATGAGTGATATTTTAAGTGGGTCACATTTGGGCTTAAGCCCATATTTTACCCATAAAATATGGGTATTTGTGGGTAAAAGTTGGGTAATATACGGGTTGGTAATTTCAGACAGCATTTTCCATCTCTTCAACAGAGGATTTCTCTTCATCTCCTTCAACATACAGTTTCTCTTCATCAATCTCTTTAAGGGTAACCTCTCTGTCCCAGTCCTCTGAAACATTCTTCCTCATCCTCCCCCTTTTCTACTTTTCCTTCTTTTAAAATGGGTTATAAAACTTTCACGGCTAAACTTGTAATAGGGCTAGGGTTGGTGTTAATTTGAAATTTTAGGGCTAGGGTTGGTGCTTAGCTCTAATTTTGGTGTTAATTTGAACAGAAAATTGTTATATTTCCTTCTCAACATTCTGATGGTTTTGCTTTTCTACTTCAAGGTGTCAGGCCGCTGTTATGTTTCCTTCTCAATAGATTACTGTTTTTTTTTCAAATTTTAACCTTGGCTTTCTATGTTAAAGAAAACGAGCTAGTGAGAATGTGGATGGTTTGGGATATCAATATGCTCATGATTACAATTATACTATGAATGAGACAAGCATTTTAAGAAGCCAATGCCATTATGGATTACAACAAGAAGTAAAGAATTTACGTCAACAACTTTGAAAGCACTGTTGCTTTCCTTTGTTTTTATTGTATTGTGCATCACAGTCGTTGTTTTGTCCTGATTCTGTTGGTTACTTTTTCATTTTTACTTTAAATATATTGTATTATGCATCATAGTCTTCAGACATAGCAGTTTTGTTCTATTTTGTAGCAATCATATGAAACATTGGCAGATATGCTAAATGTCACATATCCATTTATGTTTTCTATTAGGCCCTAAAACTCCATTATGTAACTGATGCACTTAAGAAGACAAGTAGAAAATTATGGATTTGTTTCCCACACAAGTCAAAAGATGCAGAGTTACAACTAAGTGCATCTTTTAACAAATCCTGTTAGCTTCACACTTTTCATCTTTGCCATCCCAGTTAGTGTGATGCAAGTATAATCATGGGCGAATGCACGTGGAGCCATATGGGGTGCTCTAGCACCCATTGCTTTTGATGCGGAATCATTGTTTTATGTATAGAATTTATATTAAACTAACAAATAATTTCGGTTTTGCACCCAAGAACAAAACAAGCGGGTGAATGTTTTAATTAGAAAGTGCACCAAAGAGATATCTAGATGGGAGGATCGCTGAATTGAATCCTGCAAATATCTTTATCATTTTGATATTAATAATACTCTAAGTACTTTTGTTCTTCTCTTTTAATTATATTTCCTTCGCAATGGTTTTGCTTTCTATGTTAGGAAGAGATGTCTACGAAGGTTAATGAGGAGGCTATTGAGGAGTTATGTGATGTTAGTTCGTCAATCCCAGCCCAACGAGCTAAAAGAAATACTTCTGTTGTTTGGAATACTTTTCAAAAATTGCCTCGTGCTAGTATTGGTGAAAGGGGCAAAGCGCAATGTAAGGTATGTAAGATGATTTATGTAGCATATTCTAAGTCTGGAACTTCAAATTTGAAGCGACATATTGATGCACACATAAATAATACGCAAGAGCGTAGGTGTGAGCCAATTGATCAAGCAATTTATCGTGAGAAATTGTTTGTTGCTATTCTAAAGCATAATTATCCTTTCACCTTTGTCGATCATAAAGGAAATAGGGATATCCATTTTTACTTAAATCCAACTGTCAAAACCATTTCAAGAAATACCGCCAAGTCTGATATTTTGAAAATGTATGATAGGGAAAAAGAATTTCTAAAGAATGAGCTTGCCGCGATTCCAAGTAGGGTGTGTTTGACTTCGGACATGTGGACTTCTGTTGCATCAAATGGCTATATGTGTTTAGCTACTCATTATGTTGATTTGAATTGGATTCTTCAAAAAAGAGTATTAATTTTCCGTCATGTGCCCCCTCCACATTCTGGTTCAGTTTTAGGTACTTTACTAATTGAGTTTATTAAGGAATGAGGCATTGAAAATAAGATCTTTACTCTTACTTTGGATAATGCTAGTTGCAATAGGGGTGTGGTTGATATTTTAAAAGAACATTTATCTTTGAGGCGTTCACTAGTTTGTGATGGAAAGTTCTTTCATGTTTGTTGTGGGAACCACATATTGAATTTAATAGTGAAGGCTGGCTTGGAAAAAGCTGATGCATCTATTGTAAACATTAGAGAAGGTGTTAAGCATATTAAACATTCAGAAGGAAGAATTTTGAAGTTTGTAGAATGCGTTAAGAATCTTGGGCTACCGTGCTCAAAGAAGCTTCGCCAAGATATGACTATTCGTTGGAATTCTACTTTTCAAATGCTTGAAAGTGCTTTTCTCTATCAGCAAGCTTATATTCAATATAAGTTAGTTGATACTAATTTTAAATATGCTCTTTCTAAGAAGGAATGGAAAGGGTAGAGACGGTAGCTAAGTTTTTGAAACCATTTTATGATATCACTACATTGTTTTCCGGAAGCAAATATCCAACTGCCAATTTGTATCTACCTAATGTATGGAAAATCCAAATGCTGTTAGAGGAAGAAGGAAATAGTAGTGACCTAGTTATGAATGAGATGGCTACATTAATGTTAAGAAAGTTCAAAAAATATTGGAGGTCTTACAGTAAGATCTTATCACTTGCCATTTTCCTTGATCCTCTCTATAAAATGAAGTTTGTGAAATTTTGCTTCTCCAAAATTGATCATGCGACTGCTGATGCGAAGGTAAAAATTGTTGAAGATCGTTTGCA
Organism: Nicotiana noctiflora; assembly: GCA_032618575.1. Taxonomy (NCBI): domain Eukaryota; kingdom Viridiplantae; phylum Streptophyta; class Magnoliopsida; order Solanales; family Solanaceae; genus Nicotiana; species Nicotiana noctiflora. Next base: position 113,287 of record JASVEL010004451.1, on the reverse strand, counting down.
ATTGTTGTTCAAAGAATACTTGGTACCTTCAACCTCAATTTTCTTAATGGAGGAGCATGCTTATGAGCGGATTGGGTAAAGTTGTGTAGAAATAGTTATGACTGGCTTATGTAAGGCACTGGTGCCTATTAGGTTTTTGCTTCATTCAAAGATTAGTACATCTTGGCAACTATCATACATCAAGTCAATTTGGTTCTGAAAATGAGGAACTTACCCATGTATGGAGTGAGCAGAGATAATTGTTGAAGGATGTTTCAGATTTTATTGCCATGTTTTAGATTTTGTTATCCATGTATGGAGTTAGGTTGCTAAAGCTGAGTATGATAGCTTAATGGGTGTTGCTGAAAGAGCAAGAAAAATGGGAAAAACTATGAAAAACGTGGCTACAGTTGCTGCTAAAAAGTATATTGAAAGTGTTGTTAATTCTACTGGTGCCTCTATGAAATCTGCTATTAAAGCCATTTGTTCTCACAGCTCTAACAAAGTTCATCCTTCTTGAGTGATTAGTAATTAATTATCTATTTCTTCATATTGAACTCTACTTTGTTCTACTTGTTTAACTCTTGAATTTTGGTGGCTGAAAAATTGCATAAATAAGTATCTCTGTTTAATGCTAATCTATGTTCTTTGTTTAACAGATTAATGGTATGCTAAAGTTCAAAAAAAAAAGACAAAAAAAAAAGTTAAAACAAGAGAATGTTATTCATTTTGTTCTCATTTACATAACATTGCCACACAATACATGATCGATCTGTTAAAACGTTCATCACACAAAATGGATAAAATGGATCATGCCCATATTTTACCCAATCCATATTTTACCCAATCCATATTTTACCCATATTAATATGGGCAGGTTATAATCCAACCCGTTTTTGTCCAACCTGTTTTTAACCCGCCCAAATTCGATCCAATCCGCCAATTTGCCACCACTAAGGGAAACTAAAGAAGGAATTATGAAACAACATCAGTTAATAAAGGCAATGGACAAACATAGAACATGTATCTAGTCATTTTAAAAACAAAAATTAAGGTAAACAGTGAATGTAGGAATGAAAATTATAACACATATTAAAATTACAATTATGTCATGGAAGCAGGCCGTAATTGTTGTAAACATATGGGGTAAATAGAACAAAGGGACTTATAACTTGAATAATCGAGAGAGATATTGCGGTAACGATTTATGAATCAAATTGTAATAACGGCAAAGATCTGTGAAGCAAGGAGATTGTGAAAAACTGATAAATAGGAGAATACTCATTGAAAAATATAATGATTTGGTGGATGAGAAATCAAATTCTATACCTGATGCTTTAGTAGAAAAGGTTATGCTTTTAAAGACAAAAAATTGAACGAATGCAACTGTTGGGAATATGATCGTTCATCTGTGTAAGAGGAGGTATTTGTCGCCAGGTGTCTGTTGAGCTTTATAAGAGAAGGTGTTTGTCGCTATGCGTTTGTTCCATTAAGTCGTGAAGTGAATATTAGGATTTTTTCTTTTCTTTTCAAAAATAAATGAATTTCTAAGGAAAGGGAAATTTTGTAGTAATTAATTAAGTGAAGGGTAGTATAGTAATATGCTTTTGATTAAAGGGTTTCCTATTTTTAATATACGGAAAAGGGCCTAAAATGCCCCTCAACTATTGAATTTGGTTTAAAATTGCCCCCCATCCACCTTTTGAGCTAAAAAAGCCCTTCCCGTTAATGTTTGGGCTCTCAAATGCCTTTTGTACTAACGGTCATTTTCAAATTCTAATTTTAAGTGACGTGGCATTTATTTATTGGCTAATTTAAAACCCACCCATATTATATCCAACCCACCCATACCCGACCCATCACCCAAAATCAGTCTATATTTTCTAAACTCAAAAACCCCTCATCATCAAAATAACGATGACTCCTCCTCTCTAAATTAGGGTTCCCCTAATTTTTGCTACTCCCAACTTCTAATTAGAGTTCTTAGCTTGTTAAAGCTTAAAATGTCGGAATCTTCTACTGTAGATTCTCGTGACCAAGGTGAAAATAGTACTTGTTATTGCGGATTGGTTGCCAACCATTTTACTGCTACAACACCTTCGAATGGTGGTCGTAGATTTTATAAATGTCGCCATTATGAGACTAATGGTTGTCGTTTTTGGGAATGGCGCGATGAAGAACTCCTATCTCATGTGTCGATATTTATCCACAAGCAAAAACTTTCATTGAATGCCCTTCGTCAAGAAAGGAACAACCTGAGGAAGATGGTAGATGTTGGTGGTAAAGCTGCAGATGTGAATAACATATCATTGGAGGAGAAAGTTTCAAACTTGGAGCAGAAATTAAAGCGATGGAAAAGACTTGCGACATGGTCATGGATTCTTTTTGCTATTTTTGTAGCGGGCAGAATGAGGTAATGAAGTTGGTGGCCTCTAATATTATGCGATTGTTGATGAAAAATTCCAACAGATCTACATACTTTGTACTTCTTTTATGTGAAATAGTTAGGTCTAGGTATGATGTCCTAGTTGTATCAATGCTTGAAATTTGCAGATAATAGTTATTTAAACTGTTTATTTTGGCTGTTAAATGAATGAAATCTGCAGATTTTTGTTATTTTAGTTAACTCTTTTGGTTGGTGAATGAAAGAAATGTGCCTGTACAATGTATTGCAATTAGCATTTTGGCCAAACAACCTGCATATGGGAACATTTGTGTCATTTTGTTAATTTTCTAACCTCTAAAGGTAGAGGTCCAGAGAATTGTTTGTGCCATTAACCTGTAAAATTTAACTACGAACGAATAGTATAGCCATTGTATATACAAGCCACTCTCTATGGAATCATGTTTCCGATCCTAATCATGTCTTGAATATTCATATTCACATACAATATATCAGGTGCTTTGCTCTGCTAGGTATGTTTAATCTTGAACTTCCTATATTGATACCATCCTGCACTAACATCTGTTATACTACTGATACAAGCCTCTCATCCCCATTGGTCCACAGAGTATGCTTGAAGTTGATTTTATCTTTGCAGCAAAAAGTAGTTTGTACGAGTCTTGTTATATGGAAATTCAAAGGGGAATGCTGCATTGCATCAATAGGAAGGATTTAAATTATACACAAGGATTTAAATTATACACTGACAATATAAAGAGTTTTTATAGCATCAGTGTAATTTGACGACCTGTATATGAGAAAATCTATGGACATTCATATCGGCAACACTACATCAAATCAGAGAACACTCAGACTAGAAGTGTTTTTTGACAGGAGAATGGTTTTAGAATGTTTTTTTTACGGGAGAATGCAGGTAGGGATTTGAAAGTGTCTTCTGCTGCAGCGTCCTCCTTTTCATGTTTCTTGATACTAGATATATACTATAAAACAGTCACTACATCGCTGATTAAAGGTCGTGTGCTCGCGTCCTCTTGCAGGCACATTGCTGCAACTGTTAGAGCTTGATAAAGTGCCTTCGACGGGTAGTTCTTTCCCAGCAATGGATCTGCCATTAGCAATCAGTTAAAAAACTTGGATTTAATATTTGGAAGACCATAATATTTTGCAGCCAACTATTCAGATATGCTTCGAACTAACATCTTTCTTTAGTTGCGAAGAGAAGTAAAATGGTCAAATGCTACGAATGCTGCAAAGTAAGTTCATTCCAACAGCTGAATAACAGTTCAGGATTTTTTCCAACAAAAACATTCAGAATTATCCAAATCCAATAAAATTCTATCTATAATCTAGATTTTCTTCCCAACTTCGTCATTTGAACTTAATAACAGAACCTCATTAGCCGAAAAAACAAATCAAACATAATGTATCTCTAAGATATGATTACTTAGTATGTAAGCAGCAACATATATATATATACGTACCTTAAAATTAATCCTTAATTTGCGCTGCTGAAGTAAATTAAGATTGAAGTAACGGATGTTCTGAACAAGGATACTAATGAACCGCCTCTCTACAAAACTTAATTATAGTTTGTACAGCACTTTCATTTGGACGAGGGTACTTCCTTATATACACGTCTTTTTTACAACACATACTGCAAAGCTTCTGAGTTATCACAACCAGTACACAACTAAAAAGCAGTACATTGTTGCAACCTTGCTGCAACCGATGCACAACAAACTAAAAAGCAACCTTGCAGCAACAGTACATTTAAAACAGATTCATTAAACTGAACCGATTAAATTCAATGGTGCAACAGTCATTTAAAACAGTACATTTCACAGTCATTACACAACCGATTCACAGTCATTACAGTACATTGCTGCAACAGTACATTTAAAACAGAGTCATTAAACAGAGTCATCAACCGATTCACAGTCATTACACAAAAGTTTATACAAAACGTTATTAAACTGAACAAACTACTTTAATGCTTGGCCTTTTTAGTCTTCAGTTTTCCAATTTTTTTTTTCCTTTTCTGCTACCAACTGGCTTGAGGACATAGCTGATTTTCCTTTCCATGTGAGCTTCTTTGGTGCATAAGGCAGATCAGTAGGCACATTGACACCATATATATCTCCTTTGAAGGAAATCTTCCTGGTACCAATAGGTTCTTGATGCAACTTTCTTTGTTGAAGCCTAGTCATAGCTTCAGATATCACCTTAGGCATCACATCTGGCTCTTCATCTTCATCTTCATCTCCACCTTCATATTCATAACCAGCTATTATTGAAGGTGCAACAGATTTTTCAAGTGTGTTTTGAAGTCCAGCAAATTGACTGGAATGTTTAGGATAGGTCATTCTCACACCCGGAGTAGGCATGAAAGCAAATTCTGAATTTTGACTATCTTGAGGAGCCGTCAAGGGCACATCTTGTACTGTTTGGTAAGTTCCTTCACCATTAGCCTACAAGAGTTATTCATTAGAAAATATTATGAATTAAAAAATTTTGTAAGTTAAGAAAATATGTGAAAAGGACCGTTACCAAAGGGCATTTTCTTCTGTTGTGACCTGTTATACCACAGAACCCACATGTCATTATAAGTCCCTTTCTTGAAGCTGACCAGACCCCATCCCTCTTTCTGGCCTCATCTTTTTCTCCTTTTCTCTTTACCTTTGGTCTACCTACCATTTTATGTACTTCTGGTGGCTCCATTGCATGTTCTGGCTCAATTTTCCAAAACTTTTCACCTATCACAGGTTGTAACTTGTGCATGTATGACAACATATAAGCTTCCTTTGAATACCACCAATGCACCTCGCTTAATGGATCTTGTTTGTCGTGCATTAAAGCTTTGATGGCATGAGGACATGGTATTCCTGTTAAATTCCAGGCCCGACAAGTACACTTCTTTAATTCAAGGTTCATGGTATGCTTATCTTTTCCCTCAACCACTTCATATCCGTAATCTCCATTAAAGACAACTTTGCACTATATTGCAATTACTCTGTAATCATTGTAAAGCTCTATGGCATATAGGCTAATTTCTTCCTTCCAATTCCTATATTCCTCCTCACGGTTCTTTAGTAAATTCATTACCTACAATAAAAGGAGATCATTGGCAAAAAGTTAACAATCAATTTATAAGAAGTTAACAGAAGAAAGATACAAAATTTACCTTTAATCTAATGTCTTCCAACATCTTAATTATAGGTTTATTTCTAGCTTCAAGAATCCATTTATTGAATGATTCTGTAAAGTTATTATCAACCATATGATTCTTGCATTTAGTATCAAAATAAGCCCTACACCAATATTGAGGAGGGTAGTGTATTAGTTCTCTAGCAGCATCTTCATGAACATCACCCAAAGTCTTCAGTTGATCCTTGAACTCTTCTTCATAGGTACTCCAAGCACACCACCACATTAACTTTTTCATCTCTACACCCCTCCAATTTTTGCTCCAATTAGCTTCAATATGCCTAGCACACCATCTGTGATTTGCTTTTGGAAGGACAGTAGAAACAGCCTCCAAAAGCCCCTGCAACAATTAAAAAATCAGTTACAAATAAAATATAAATTAAAAAAAAAGAGAAAAAAATTGACAAATAATTACCTTTTGCATATCTGACATAAATGTCACTCCTTCGCCATCTTCAAGCTCCAAGGACATTCTCAGTAACTCCATAAACCACTTCCACGTTCTACTAGTTTCTTTATCAACTACTGCCCATGCAACAGGATAAAAATGTTTTACTGAATCTTGTGTCATGGCCACCAGTAGAATTCCTTTACACTTCCCTTTTAGAAATGTGCCATCTAGGCCTATAAGAGGTCTCAAACCTGCTTTCCAGCCTACTTTCAAAGCTTGGAAGCAAATATACATTCTAAGAAACCTTCTTTTTCCTTCTCCCAATGCATCTTTAGATATGTTTATCAACACATCAGAACCAGGATTACTATCCCTCAACTCTTGAGCATATGCCTCTAACCTATTATAATCATCAATGAAGCTACCCTCCAATTTCTCTAGCACAAGCCTCTTTACCCTCTTCATCTTTGAATAGCTAACATTCAGATTGAATTGATCCTCTAGTTCAACCCTCATGTCTTTCACTTTATATTTAGGATTATTTTGGACTTTATTCTTGAAATAGTGCGCTAAAGCTTGGGGAGTAGCTCTTCTATTCTTGTATGCTGGCTGACAATTGTGTCTTGCATTCAAAGTCTTAATTTTAAATCCTTGATCTTTATTATCCTTACATATCAAGCACCTAAAAGGACAACCAACATCACATTTATAACTAACTCTATCGGTGTCACTCTTAAAAACTTTAAGGCCCCTTTTATTAGCAATTGCATAAAACCCCACAATTCTTTTAGCTTCATCCAAATCTTTAAAACTCATACCCTGTTCCAACTCTTTATAGTTGTCTAGTTTGTCATTAACTTCTTTAGTCCTTTCCTTACTAAAGATATCCAATTGATTACTATCATAATCACTAGAGTTAAGTTCATGTGCTTCCTCTTCCTCACTTGACTCACAATCGGTGCCAACATCTAGTGTGATGCTATAAGGTTCATTATGGTGACTTATGCTAGGAGCTGGCACATGTTCTTCACCCTCATCAATAGCAAAGAATTGAAGCACACTAAACTTGTCAGAAAAGAGTTGTTGAACCAGAAAGTATCTACTCGAAGGCCCTATTATCAGAAGTTGTTCCACCTTCTTAAACCCACATTTTTCAACGTATTCTGAACAAATATCTATATAAGACAGCAAATCCACATCATAGGCTTGCAACACGTGATTTAGTTTTTTAATGTACACTATTTGAGGGTTCAAGACCCACCTGCCCCCATAATTCAAGACCAAGTCCACCTTTTCAACCATTCTTTATTGAAGTCACATGCAATCCATAAAAAAAAGTAGAAAGTAACCCACCAGATATCTATACAGAAAAGTTAGAAGGAATATTTAATACACTAAAGTACAAATAAGAGTAAAGTTTAATGGACCACATCCAAGTATAAATGAAAAAAGAAACATAAAATCTTAGAATAAAGAACTATTTGAGCAGAAACAAGGCCCCATCTGAACCCTAAATTGCTATCATCCATAAAAATAATAATTTAAAAACACACAATAAAAAGTGAAGGGACCATATGCAACCTCAAAATTGATAAATATTGACATCAAAAACATCAAAAGGCAGTAAACATTCCCCACAACTCGAAAGTAACACTAGATGGAAGATTTATAATAACCATAACCATGTTTATTGAACAAAAATAGTCAAAACTTACTTGAACAAAGATGGAATTTTATATTTGATCTTCAACTTGAATCTTGGAAGAGAAATAGCAAATAGAACCCATATGATTTAAGAGGAGCAGCAAGAATTAGGGAAGCCCTAATTTAGAGAGGAGGATGAGTCAGTCGTATGAAATGTTGGGTTTAGAAAATATGGAGTAATTTTGGGTTTAGAAAAGGGTATGGGTGGGTTTTAAATTAGCCAATAAATAAATGCCACGTCACTTAAAATTAGAATCTGAAAATGACCGTTAGTACAAAAGGCATTTGAGAGCCCAAACATTAACGGGAAGGGCTTTTTTAGCTCAAAAGGTGGATAGGGCAATTTTAACCAAATTCAATAGTTGAGGGGCATTTTAGGCCCTTTTCCGTTTAATATATTGTAGATGTTTATGTTTAATATTTCACATTTTAAAACAAACATGTTGTGTGAAATATTTCGAAAACTCTGCCATACGTATGAATAATGACAACATATCACAAAGAAATTTTAATTTTGATTCTTGCTGATGATATTATGTATAATACACCAAATTATATATTATCGAAGAATAAAAAGTATGAGGAAAAAAAATATTTGGTTTAACTCTTGTGTTGGTAATTTATTAGAAGAGTGAGATTTATCGAAGATCGTGAGAAAGCAACAATAGTATTTGATCCTAATTTTCAAAAAAGTAAAGTTAAATTGATAAGTGATGGGAAGAATTTCTACTGAAATAAGGGAAGACATGAAACTTCTCCCAAGGAAAGAAGAGAAATCTTCTCGGCCATTATTTTAAAACATAATCCCTTGTTTTTAAGAAGAGTTAGAAAATAAATATGTTAGAAAACAAGTGATCTTTCAAAAATAGCCACTAACTTCAAAAGTAATCAAAAATTAGTCACTTTTCATGTAAAGATAAATCTAGACGAAGATATTGTTCAAAATCCGAAAAAATACTCCAGTATGGAGTTCCAGTATAATATACCGGTCCAGCATAATATACTGCAGATTGGAGCACCGGCGCTCCAATCTCCAGTATATTATACTAGAACTTTTCGTGTGTTGGAGTTCCAACATAATATGCTGAAAGTTCATATACATGTGCATCAATCTACAGTATATTAGATTTGAACTTTTTGTGTTGCAGTAAAATAGTAACTATTTTTTAATGAATTTGAAATACTGGCTATTTTGAATGACCAATCAAAAACTGAGTAACCCGTTATTTTTAGGGATTTTTACATACCTATACCATATATGAAACCTTATTACCCTCAATGTTTAAGATTTGTGTTTATTACATATAAGCATACAAAATTATCATTTATATACCATAATTCAAATTAGAAATATAATTAAGGGTTCATTTATATTAAACATTAATTTAGGAGCGTATCTTCTCAACCTATTCTTTTAGTATCGGTTACGCGTCGTCTTCCTAATTTTCACTTGATTGACTCATCACTTCTAATAAAAAAACAATAGAAAATATACGTTAGTTACGTTTCATTGCCAAACCATGCATACATACCCAAAAAATAATTAAACAAACAAGAAAATAAAATATTTATTTAGCAGTATTTTAGTAGTATTAAAAACAAACAAAATAACTAACAAAAAAGAAACCAACTAGAAGTGGTTTCGTCAATGTAAGCAGTTTACGTGTCATGCCAACAACTCCTCTTTCCTTACTGTTATTGTTATGCTGATCATGTTACATTTACATGTAAATGTTCATCTTCCCTTCCTTGTTTTGATTGGATGTTGTTGTAAATAATTCGTAATATGTTTAGGAGTTTATATCTCAATTGTGAGGTATTTTGGTGAAGATTTAGACTTGGTTTGGATTAAATTTCAGATTGAAACTCGGAGAAGAAGAAGAAGAAGACATATTTCCAGAATTTATAGATATTTTGTACTCAAATTGTAGTCAAATTAGAAAAATTGTAGATAAATTATTGCAGAAAATTTTGTAGAAGCTTTAGTCGTTTGGGATTTGTGAAAACAGAAAATAATGCATCTACAATCAGAATACAAATAATCTACAATTTATCTACAAACTGAATACATTGAATTTTAATATCTCAATTCTCATTTCAATTGTAACATAATTGGCATTTTCGACATAATTGTAGAAGACTTGTAGAAGTTATAGTCTTCCCAATCTACAATTTATCTACAAACTTTCTACAATTTATCTACATTTCTACGATTTATCTACACTTTATCTACAACTTATCTACAATTTCTAAAAATATATCTTCTTCTTCTTCCTCGACGAGTTTCAATGTAAAATTCTGTCTAAATTAAGTCTAATCTTCACCAAAACCCCTCAAAATTGTGATATAAAATCCTAAACATATTCCGAATTATTTACAACGTTACCCAATCCAAACAAATAATGATTTTTGAAAATCTTAATTTGAATTTAAAGCTTTCAAGCTTTTTAATGACTGTCAATGGTGGAAAATATGTAGAAAAATAAATTTTTTCAACTTTGAGATCTCTTTCCGTTTCAAATTTCGTATTTACTGTTGACATAATCACACACATATTTAGTGCCTTCATTTTAGCGCGTTTTTAATGGTAAAATCTATCTATTTTTGTATTGGTATATAATTTGTAATAAAAGTGTGAACAACATAAATAAATAACAAATTATAAATATTTTTGATAATAAGATTTGATGTATGATATAGATTGGTAAAAAAACCTTTTAGTTACTTTATTTAAGTATGCAGGTACTAATAAAGCCCAAAAAATAAGTGAAACCGCGAAATTGGGCCCCCCGTATTTGCTCGAGTTTTATTTGGATATTCCTCTGTTTCCAAACACAAAGAGGAGGTTGGGTTTCGCTTCCTATCCCGAAAAAAGACAAAAAAAACACTGCTCCTGCTTCTGCTGGGCGTTTCTTCTCAGCTCAGCTCTACATTTCTGTTAATTCTTCTCTGTTCGAATTCACAAAATGACAATTAGGGTTTTTTGGATCCTCCTAGCTCTCTTTCTCTTTTCTTCACCATTTCTTCAAGGTTCGGTTCTCAGATCCAGATCTCTCTTTCCTTATTTATGCAATTGTTCCTACATGCAAATGCTCGTGCAACAGGATAATTACGGTGTTTTTTTAGCTTTATTTAGTGATTTTTTGTGCGATCTTGTAAATTGAGATTCAATCGGGTGCAATCGAAATTTCTTTTATCTCTTCAAAGTTGTGTGTGTGGGATGTGATTTGTCTTTAATGAGTAATTCTGCCTCTTATTGAAGATTACTGAAAATAATCTCAGCAGAATAGTGTTCGGGAATAATAAGTAGAATTCGAATTGTGTTCTGGGTGGCAATAGTGTAATTTGGTAGTTAAATTAAATGTCTTCGACTTGGTAATCTCTTGCTATAATCTCATTTGATATAATAACATGGAAAAGAACTGTTGATCCATGCATCGATCCCACTTAATGTTAGGGGTGGATGTTGTAGTATAAGAGTATAAGCTATGGGTTCGGCTAAATCCAATTGCTTTGGCTTGGTATATGTGTTAAGAAATCTACTAAATAGGTACACATATTAAATTTCGAACCCAGTAAGTCATTAGTGGTTTCAGTGGCATCCTAAACCCATGAAGTTCAAATCTTGGATTCACCTCTGCCTGATTTAGTAGTAAGTAGTTCATTATTTTTTTTTATGAGAAAGGTTAGTCCATTTACTTTGATTTTCAGATTTCAGTACTTCGTGATATTTGCATACCTTATTATCTCCTAGGCTTTTGGGCCCGGATAGAGCGGAATGGTTACAGAGGATTGTGTAGCCAACACAACTTCCTTTGGGATCGTTGCGCCTTTATTGGCTGTTTGCTGTTGGGCTGTTTTCCTGTTTGTTATTGATCGTTACGCATTTTATATGGTGTATTTTTCTCCGTAGTTGCTAGATGTCAATCCGACCCTGAAACGGAAGTGGTTGAAGGCGGTGGAGAAGGAGGGGATCTTGGAATTGTTGGTGATGATGTGCAAGACTTTGGCAGTGAGAGTTTTAGTCCCGCACCTGGTATTGAGACAATTTGTGTTTTCCCGAAAAACCCCTCCAAGTGTAAGTAATTTCGGTTCTGCTTTGTGTCTTCATTGTTTTAGTACTGGTTTAGATTTGCATCTCTAAATCATGTTTCTTCTTCTTCGCAGCGGTGGCAGCTGGTGAGGAAAGTGAGCTGTTAGTTGGGATGAAAAATGATGGTAGTTTTATGTGCTTTGGTGTATTTTCTCCTCTCCCTTCAAGTGCTTAATTTTCAGTGATTCATTTCCCAATTTTGGGTGCCTAAAACAGGGGATTCAAGTCTGAATATCATTGCAATCCAAGCCAGTGTTCACCTTCCTTTTGATCACCGCTATTTGGTTCAAAATCTGTCTGTACAGGTAATTGTTTGTCTTATTTCTTTTGTTGAGATCATGCCCTCCTTCTTCCATAAGATTTGTGATTTATTATGCTCTTTAAGCTGATTAGAGCTTTTTATCTCAAATTTATTTACTTGTTATTTTGGTTCTTTAAGCTGGAATTTACATATTTTCATATTCTTTTAGTTCTGAATTCTTCTGGTAATATTCAATCTTATTTGAGGTTTCTCCATGTTGATTTCTAACCTTAAGATTAGTAGCCGGTTAGCTTCCAGTTGAACCGAGAAAACATTTGTATGTACAAGGCATAAAGAACTCATCCTTCTTACGAATGAAACATAATTTTCTTCTCATTTGATTAATTTCCACATAGCATGGAGGTCATATATATTGTAAAATTTCCACATGACTGGTCCTAGGATATAAATTTTAGATTTAATGGTAAGAAAAAAAATCATTTTTAGATTGCTTCCAAAGTAAAGTACAAAAATTTATTTGTCACAAGGGCAGTGATTATTCTCTATAGGATGCAAATACTTTGGTGATATTTCACTATTAATTAGGAGTTCCTATTCAAATGAAGCTTCTTTGTTCGTGCTATTTTACTGTGATTTGGGTTAGGGACTTGGCTTATTTTGTATCTGTTCCATTTCCAAGGCTTTTAACAATGCGACAGTTCCACCTTCAGCTCAGGCCACTTTCCCATATATATTTGCTGTCAGCAAATTTATGCAGGTTGGTATTTTTTCAAGCATTCGTGTTGCTTTTATCTTTATTATCTGCTTGTTTTCATACTTTCTTATCTTGCACTTGAATGCTGCTATTGATTTCCTAGGCTGAATAACTTTTTTCTTAATTTTGCAGCCTGGAAGTTTTGATCTAGTTGCCACTATTGTTTATGAGATAGACCAGAACCCTTATCAGAATACATTCTACAATGGCACTATTGAAGTGACTGAGCCTGGTGGTCTTCTCAGCGTTGAGTCCGTTTTCTTGTTTTGCCTTGGAATTGCGCTCCTTGGCCTTCTTGGATTCTGGATACATGGTCAGATACAAAATCTCTCAAAGGTGATTATACATTTACTCTTTATATGCACCTTGCAAAAGCAGAAGAATGTTTGCTAGTGCATCAGTACTGGGTGGATTGGAATATATATGTGATGGGCATCATTGAAGGGCCCCAAGTGGTTTGTGATTAGGGTTATCAGTTTTAGCCTTACTACACTATTCTGTTGACATGGTGGGATATACTTCAGTATCAGCAATCTTTAAAATCTGGTATTGGCTGAGACTTGATACAGTGGTGATAGCGAGACATAACCATACATATAATGGTCACTGTAAGAGCAAACTGTTATGTCGAACAGCAGAGCTAAGAAAAAGTTCTGCATATTAATATACGAGGGGTTGATCTATAGACTATAGGGCCCAGACAGTCTTATTGTAAACGTCTGCTCTGTGATATAGGTGTATATTGCACTTTTGTTGGTCCTTTTCCTAACGGTTTCCTTTCTTTCTTGATGCATGTACAGAAAACTAAGAGAGCACCAAAGGCAAAGATTGAAGTTGGAACTGCAACAACAGATGCATCCATGGATGAATGGCTTGAGGTTTGTGGTTTCTTTAACTGTTGGGAGTATTTTTTAGAATGTTTGGTCATCTAGTTTTTTAGAATCACATTAAAATGATTTCCTTTTATGTTTGGACTTGGTATGAAGAAGTTTTGCCTTTGCTTCTTATGTCTTATGTAGGGAACTGCATATACTCAATCGCTTTCCAACAAGTCGAAGAAGAAGAAGTGAATGACTTGAGGTTTCTGATGTGCCAAGCAGCATGTGGAGGCTAAATTCCCCAGTTAGACTGGATTTACGCACAGCTCAAATGTGCAATAGGTTTAGAAGTAATAGAGCTTCTTCACTGTTGTAGCATGAGGAAAACCTATCAGCCTGTCTTTTTAGTGCCAAACTGACTGGTAGTTAGAGGTGGCCAAGACAATTTTGTCCAACACATTCTCATTTTTCCTTTCAACAAGTTTATTATTTCCTTGGTAGATAGATTGGCCATTGTTATGGTCTTTGTTTGAGTTGGGAAGCTCCTTGGCCTGTTAAAATCTTCAGCGGGGACTGAGAAAATTCAGTAAACATACTTGTCAACAAACAAGAATGTACTATTCTGGAATTAACAGCAGAAATATTATAGCCTTGTAGCTTCTACTATTGAAAAATATAAGCTCGTGTTTAGGTGCGTAAAAAATCACTGATCCAAGAAGATCTACATTTTCCTGTTGACGCATTTGGATTGAGTTTTTTACATTAGGGGTGTGTTTGGTATGAAGGAAAACATTTTTCAGAAAATGTTTTCCAATTTTCCCATGTTTGGTTGGCTTAAATGTTTTGGAAAACATTTTCCTTATCAATTCATTTTCCTCCAATTGGAGGAAAATGTTTTCCTTATCAAAAGAAGGGAAAACATTTTCCAAAGCTCCTTCTCAACCATTCTCACCCTCACCAACCCACCCCACCCACTCTCCAAAAAATAGTTTTTTTTTAGAAAAATTTCAGTTTTTCCGTTACCATCCACCCTACTACCCCTCCACTCCACCCCGCAAAAAAAAATTTCTTTTACCTTAATTTTTTTTCTATAATTTTAAATTTATGTTTTCTTATTTTTCTGCACCACCCACCCCCCCCCCCCCCCCCCCCCCCCCCCCCCCCCCCCCCCCCCCCACCAAAAAAATTACTTCTTTTTTGTAATTTATAATTTTTTTTGTTCGATTTACTCCCCCCCCCCCCTCGCCGCCCCCCCAAATTTTTAAAATATATTTTTCAGTTTTTAATTTTATTATTTATGATTTAAAGACTCAATATTTTACAAGTTTCAAAATTATGAGTTCGGAAGTTTAGGGGTTTAGAAATTATAAATTTACCGATTCGAAAATACGCGATTTTTGCGTTAAAAAGTAAAGCATCACATTAGTTCCTTTAGATTGTGTCAATTTTTAGAGACTTCGGAAAGGAGAGACGTGGGGGAGGTGGGAGGGGGAGGGGTAGGAGAGTTGCAAAAAAAATATTTTTCTAAAAAAATTATTTTTTACTCTCTAACCAAACATAGAAAATATTTTCCGGAAAATGTTTTCCACTTACCAACCAAACAAGAGAAAATAAGTGATAAAATCACTCATTTTTCATGAAAACATTTTCTAGGAAAACATTTTCCATGGAAAACATTTTCCTTCATACCAAACACACCCTAGAACTAAGTTTCGAGTGACAATAGAGGTGGACTTGTCTAGGAGTGTTATTAATATACATTGTGTTAAACTAAGAAAGTAGCAGAGGATTGAGCTCGAGCTAGAGCTCTAATGGCGGAGAGAACTAGAACCTTCGTAGATAGAGAAAGATATTGAGAGAAAACATTCTGTGTATTGAAAATGAATAACTGTACAATACAAGAGTATATGAAACTAAAAATATATACATCAGTGATCAACTAAATGACAGCTCAGCAGAGTGGGACCCACTAACCATTATATACTAATCAATTTCAATTGTATAAATACACATCTCAACACCCCCCCTCAAGTTGGAAGTGAGGTCTTCACTCACAACTTGCCCAAAACAGAAGAATGCTTAATACCAGTGAGAGCTTTGGTGAGCAGGTCAGCCAGTTGATCTGTAGTACCAATGTGATGTAAAGACACCAGGTCTTCTTGTAGCTTGTCTCGAACAAAATGACAATCAACTTTAATATGCTTTGTTCTTTCATGAAAAACAGGATTTTTGGCAATATGTAAAGCAGACTGTCTATCACAAAACACAGTAACAGGTTTGAAAAAAGGAACAGTAAGTTCATCAAGTAGTCTACACAACCAAGTTAATTCACCTACCACTTTCCTGAGAGATCTGTATTCTGCCTCAGCTGAAGAAAGGGAAATAGTTTCCCGTTTCTTAGATTTTCAGCTTATTGGACTAGTGCCTAACAGAACAAGATAACCACTAACTGATCTCCTAGAATCAGGGCATGCAGCCCAATCAGAATCACAATACCCCCTGATTGTGCAATCAGAATCATTGGAGAAGAAAATCCCAAGTGTAGGATCATTTTTAAGATATCTAAGAAGATGGAAAGCTGCATGTAAATGTGGCTCCCTTGAATCATTCATAAACTGGCTCAAATGTTGTACACCATAGGCAATATCTAATCTTGTATTGGTAAGAAAATTTAGTTTTCCAACTAGTTTTCTGTATGATGTAGGGTCAGTAAGAGCTAGGCCTTCCTTTGCTTTAAGTTTGACATTGGGATCCGGTGGTGAAGAAGGACTGTTGCCATTGAGACAGTTATATTCCTTAAGCAAATCTGTTGCAAACTTTCTCTGGGAAATGATTGCTCCAGCATGTGTATACAAAACCTCCATGCCTAAGAAATAGTGCAGTATGCCCAGGATCTTTGATCTTGAACTGATCATTCAAGAAGATTTTTAGTTGACTAATTTCCTGTAAATCTGTCCCAGTTACAATGACATCATCTACATAGACAGCAACAAATATGACAGAGGAGGATGACTTTTTATAGAAGAGGGAATAATCATTTAGAGAGTGAACATAACCCTTGGAATATAAAGCATCAGCTAGTTTTGCATACCACTGTCTGCTAGCTTGTTTGAGACCATAAAGGGATTTGTTTAGCTTACATACATGGCCAGGAATGTCAACCACTAGCCCGGGTGGCAATTCCATATAAACTTCCTCATGAAGATCACCATGGAGGAAAGCATTGTTCACATCCAGTTGAAAAATATCCCAGTTCTTTTTTACTGCTGTAGCTATTAAAGTTTTGACAGTGGTCATTTTCACAACTGGAAAAAATGTTTCTGTGCAATCAACACCTACTTGTTGAGTATATCCTTTTACAACTAGTCTGGCTTTGAATCTTTCAGTGCTTCCATCAGCTTTATGCTTGACTTTATATACCCATTTACAACCAATGGCCGTTTTACCTTGTGGCAGGGGAACCAAACTCCAAGTATTATTAGCATGTAATGCCTCAAATTCAAGAGTCATGGCTGCTTGCCAGGCTGGATTTAAGGCTGCCTCTTCATGTGAAGATGGCTCATTATCATGACTAACATTTTGTATAAGTAGTTGACTATCATGCACCAATGAATTAAGAGAAACAAAATGGTTACATGTAAATAGGGCATCAAGGGAAAATGGTGCAGTATTAGGATCAGTACTGTGAGTAGAAGATTTTAAGTTTGGAATAGAACAAATATAGTCTTTCAAATGGGTAGGTAAATTATGCTGTCTAGTTGATTTCCTAATGCCTAAATCAGTTTTAACAGGAGGTTGATTAGAAATAGGTGAAGACAGAGGAGAAGAAGAATGAGATGGATTAAAGATTGGAGAGTTTTTATGTGACAAAACATTAGGAGTAACACTTGTAGGCCTTTGATCATCATGCAAAACATTAGGATTGGGTGATTTGAGGATAGGCAAGTCATCAATGAAAGGTACAGAAGTAGAAACAGAAGGAAAATCAGAATTATTAGATAATGCATTAAAAGGAAAAACATTTTCATGAAAAATCACATTTCTGGAAGTGTGGATTTTCTTGGTTGTTAGGCTGAGAACCTTGTAACCTTTTGTCTCATAGGGGTATCCTACAAATACATGAGGAGTTGTTCTTGGTTCAAATTTGTCTTTATAAGGATGGGGATTGGTAGGGAAACATAGGCATCCAAAACTCCTAAAGTGTGAGTAAGTGGGCTTTTTGTGAAATAACAACTCATAAGGACATTTGTTTTTAAGATAGGTTGTGGGAAGTCTATTAATGATGTATGTAGCAGTTAGGAGACATTCACCCCAATATTGTTAGTTTGGATTGAAATAAGAGGGCTCTAGCAGTTTCAAGAAGATATTTATGCTTTCTTTCTACCACACCATTTTGTTGAGGTGTATAAAGACATGTTTTCTGGTGTATTATGCCCTTGGATTGGAAAAATTGAGTTGCTTCATTGCTAGTAAACTCTAGGCCATTATCTTACCTTACACTCTTCAGTTTGGTTTTGAATTGAGTTTCAATGAGAGATACAAATGCTTTTATAGTTTGTAAAGCATTGATTTTACAACTTAGGAGATAAGTCCAAGTGGCCCTAGTATAGTCATCTACTAGGGTGAGAAAGTATTTAAAATTATTGTGAGTTGTCACATGGTAGGGTCCCCATAGATCCATATAAAGAAGCTCAAAAGCTTGGGTGGTTGTACTGGTTCTTTGAGGCAAAGGTAATTTAGTTTGTCTTGCCATAGGACATATTTGACAAAGGAATGGTTGTTTGGGTGAGAATTGGACTGGTATTGTAGAGATACTCCTCATTTTAACAAAAGGCACATGCCCCAGCCTATTATGCCACAATAAATTTGCATCAATGCTATTCGAAATGAAAGAAGGCAGAACTGAATTCCGAATTTTATTGCATGTAGGTATATTTACAGGTGAATGATAATGAGCAGGTAAAGCATGAAATGAAAATGAACAATTGGCAGTAGATGTAACAGAACAAGAATGTCTCAAATAGCTTGAGCAAAGGAGATATAATCCATCCCCGACCTTACCAATCTCCAGAGGCCTCTTCATTGAAGGGGCATGTAGAAGACATAAAGAATCAGAGAAGGCTACTAAACTTTTGAGTTGAGAAGTTAGGCAATGAATAGAGATCAAATTGTATTTGAAAGAAGGAACAAAAAAACTGTGTGCAAGATGATCTCAGGTGCAAGTGTAACAGTCCCAATTGCAGTCACTTTTACTCGATAACCATTTGGTAAGTTAATTAGTAAGGGATATGGCAAAATTATAGTGTTAGACAAGAGGAATTTATTGAAAGTCATCTGGTTTGAAGCTCCTGAGTCTAGGACCCATATGTCACTACTTGATGTAAAACATTTACATGATAATAAGCTATAATCAATTGAAAGAAGAGAAGCAGAACAAGCCAGTGTACCTGCAAAATTCATAGCACCATTAGAAATGCTGGAAGTCTCTTTATTATTTCCAGGATGAAAATGCTGCAGCAGAGAAACTAGTTGTCCATATTGTTCTTTGGTCAAATTGACATTGAATTTACAGTTGCCTTCCAGTGATTCCATTTCTTCTTGTTTGCTAGAGTTATCTTCAAGTGCACCATGCACATTAGCCACATTTCTCTTTCCTCTGTGAAATCTAGGATTTGGATTGGAATTGGACCCCTGGGGAAATCCGTGTAGTTTATAACACTTTTCTTTAGTATGACCTGGGCGCTTGCAATAGTCACAGAAAGGACGTAGTCTGGGGATATTGGGAGAGTAATTGTTAGGAGAGTAATTGGTTCTAAAATTGTTGTTTCTCGAAGTGTCAACATTGAAGGAAGTAGAATCTGCATATTGTTGGTTATTTCTGATATTGCTCCTTGGAACATTGACATTCAAAGACGAAGAGTCTATCATGACATAATTGCTTGGCTTAACTTTCCTCTGCTTTTCTTCTTGAACTAGTAAGGAGAATGCTTGCGCCATAGAAGGCAAGGGATTTAACATAAGAATGTTACCTCGCACAGTTGTATATACTTCATTCAGGCCCATCAAAAACTGAATTAAACGCCTGTCTTGTTCAGCTTTATGCATATTTTCCTTAGCACCACACATGCATTGACAAGTACACTTTGTTTTGGCATTTAGTGTACTCAATTCCTCCAATAATTTCTTCATTTTGGTGTAATAGCCCGTGACGTCCAAAGTTCCTTGAGATAGATCGTTAATTTCTTTCTGAATTTGATAGAGTTTGGTTCCATTTGTCAAATCGTAGCGATCCTCTAAATCTTTCCACAACTTGACTGCACCATTTGCATATTCAACACTATTAACAATATCATTGTCGAGAGAATTTAGAATCCATGATGTAACCATATCGTCATATCGTTCCCACAATCGAAACTTCAAAGGTCCTTTCACTGGATCTGGTCGCTTGCATTCGCCATTGATGAAACCTACTTTATTTTTTTACAGATAGGGCTTGCATAACACTTCTTCTCCAGGATCTGTAGCCTAAACCACTGAAAGGAACTGGAACTAACATCGCGTCGGGATTATCTGAAGGATGCATGTAAAGAGGGCTACTAGTATCGACACCGGGCTCGGTCTCAAGGACTGATGAAGAATCATTAGATTCAGTACTCGAATCTGTAATTGCCATGGAATAGGACTCGATTCGATGAAAATTGAGTCAAAATTGAAGAGAGAAAAAGAGAAATCGGTCAATTTTAAAGATGAACAATTTTCTAGGGCAAGAAAAATTCTGCAAATGAAGGATGAAAAGAACACTTGATTGATCTTGTTGAAAGTGACGATAAGACAGAACTGAGCTCTGATACCATGTTAAACTAAGAAAGTAGCAGAGGATTGATCTCGATCTAGAGCTCTAATGGCGGAGAGAACTAGAACCTTCGTAGAGAGAGAAAGATATTGAGAGAAAACATTCTGTGTATTGAAAATGAATAACTGTACAATACAGAGTATATGAAACTAAAAATATATACATCACTGATCAACTAAATGACAACTCAGCAGAGTGGGACCCACTAACCACTATATACTAATCAATTACAATTGTATAAATACATATCTCAACACATTGGTCCGTATATTGCTCCATGTGGGAGATGAAATTCAAGTAAATGCATACATAATTAGTTGAAACATCATTTTCAGAGCTTCAAATCGACAATGAATAAACAACTTCCTTTTCAGTTTTTGCCGTATAATTAGCCAAGATGTAAGATAAATTAGTAGTAGAAAAATCAAACACAGAACAAAAACATGTTCTCACATGATAAAGTTTATGAACCCAATTCTATCTCGCTAAACGATATTTGTCAATTGATTTAGGTAAGAAATTGATGATTGAGCCAAATAATATTGTAGTACAAGTATTATATGGGCTAGTGTAAGTTTCTACAGGCTACAGAAGGGTTTACAATAAGTATTTCGGTGAGTGTAAAATTCTATTAAAGCAAGAATTTAAGTTACATGCACAGACAGACGATATAAAATATTTATACAATCATAAGTAATTACACATAAATTTCTTGACTACGTTTTGGTGCTTTGAGTATTATCCATTTAGAAAGCTCTGAGTTCAAATTCAGGCACATCTTTTTTCTATTTTTTAATCTCTCTAATCGGAAGTCTGATGCTATTCAATTTTCCAGTTATTCTTGAACACCTACAATCTAATTATAGGTGTCACTGAAGATGTTGAAAGTAGTCAAAAGTTCACATTTAACAACAAAATTTAGCAGGATTGACATAAATGAAAGCCGCTAAATAGGTTTACAGATAGAAAATAAATAAGGTTTGCAGTTGGATGATACCTCATTCAATGAGGACAATTGCCTTTGATCAAATAGCTATTCTATGCTAGCCACCACCCATATTAGTTGAATCTCCTTCATTATGTGTTGGTGTAGCTCATAAAAAATCTATCATTTTAAGTACTATATATATATACCCTTTACTCATTTGAGACAAACATACTCAAGAACACCAACACATTTGACATTTTGGCTAAGTAGAGTTAGTAGTTCCCTCAGCTATTTGGTAGCCCCATTTGCCTGCTGGCATTGTGCTAACTGGGGCTTCAGTGACTTTGTGGCAGAGTCATTGTTGGACTCTCTGTGTCTTTATTACTATTTGCTGTGACTTTCTGCTATGGTATGACAAGACAATCCAGGTTGTTGGACTGAGAGTAACATAAAGACCACTCATGCCTTTTACAAACCAGTAAAGCCGCCTCTGTCGATCCACCTGTTCTAATATACAAATCAATCCCACCATTCTATAAAAAACCATGTCTACCCCTATTTCCTAAAGTCCATAATCATCCCAAGCTTCCTCCAAACTACTTCCACCACCCATTGTTCCCACCTCTGCCACCTTCTTCTATTCCTCACCCATAGGAGGGTAGCTTTAAATATTTCCTCTTAAGTGAGCTGGCATAAGCGGATTCAAGATTTCAACGGTAGTAGATGCACCACTTAATTAATATATTTTCAAATTATTCAATAATTTCTACATAAGTATTCGAGTTCGAAACAACAAGCTAAGTGCATGTGCACCATGCATATATATCGAACCAGCCTTAAGCATGTAGGGTTGTACCACTTTCATGTTAGAAATATTAAAATAGTTAAGTGATATACAACTTGCATGTGCCCTGTAAAACGATGTGAGTTGAGCTCGAGGATTAATATACTCTTAACTTTTTTTGGGGGACTTTGACATAAATAGTTATTGTTATTATTGTAGATTCAGCTTCTAAAAACAAAAGTATACAAGGAATGCCACACTATGTATAAATTAGAGGCGGAATTAGGATTTCAAATTTATGATTTTGGAACGCTAATCTTTTTGAGTTAGTGTTTTCTAAATTAATATTTGTACATAATTAATGAAACTTTTAAAACATAAATACAAAGTTTATTTGAACCAAAGCTACCGGGTTAGACCGAATCCGCAATCAGTATTGCAACTCTGCCCCTCGTATTAATTGATATTTTTAATAATAAATTCTATTTTGTTTCCAAAACTACAATTCTAATTGTCAAAAATAAATTCCAAATTGGTTTTCCTACTTTTCTTAACTCCAAGAAAAGAAAAGAAGAATAAACTTAATTGGTCGCCCATCAAACCACTTTGACTAAAAATAATGAGTGCAATTGTAATATATGCATAATTTATATATTATATGTGTATAATCTATATTTATAAGTAAAAATAAAAGACAAAAGCCCCTCATGTAGCCAAGTGTCAAAATCAGAAAAAGACACGTGGAACATTAAGACATTGTTCCAAATTATTAGGAAGTAGAAAAAAGAATTACAATTTTATTTTTATGAGGAAGAATAGAATTTTCTTTATTAAAAATCAAAACCGTTCAAAACCCTTCCTAACCGTGACTTTTAAACTGCCGTTCAAACTTCTCTTTAATTTTTTGATTTTTTAATTTCTTTACTGTCACGACCCCAATTTCCGGTCGTGATGGCGCCCATCACACTGCTAGGCCAGCCTGGCCAATTAACAACAATCACGGAGCTATAAGCTCACTTATTCCAATTTAAGCATACCAAGTTATAAGACGACAGTGATAGATATAATAAAACGGGGAACCAAGTCCCAACACAAGCCAACTCCCATAGACCGAAGGGTCAAGAGTCATGAGCCTCTAAAGAACATAAGTGTAATAAGGTTTACAACAAACTCAGTGCGGAAAGAAAAGACAACATGAAAAGAAATGACAGCTAGAAGGGGAGTCAGGTCCTGCGGACGCTGCAACTACCTCGACTATCCCGCACAATGCCTCCGAGCGGCTACCGGATCAGGTCTACTGAGAGGTACCTGGATCTGTACACAAGGTGCAGGGAGTAAAATGAGTACTGCAAGACTCAGTGGTAATAAACAGGGGTAAGACAACGTAGATAAGAAATCCAAAGTAAAGCACAATGTAAAGCTATAACCAATACCCTGTAGCTGTTCAATATCAACAGTAGAGAGAGCCAACAATATCAACAAAAATTATAATAGCTAGCAGGTGTAGCTAAATGCAATGCAATGCATGAAATGACCGCTACGGCGCGTAGCCCGATCCAATTTGGGTACCCGTGCTCACTGTGAGGGTTCAGACTCCGGAGGGGCTCCTACAGCCCAAGCACAATAATATTGTGGCGTGTAGTCCGATCCAACATATATACCGCTGCGGCGCGCATCCCAATCCATTACCAGTTAGCTAATATGCAAATGCAGCCTCGCAGGCTCAAAAGTGGTTTTGAAATCTCTTTTATCATTTTTCAGTTGAAAACAGTAATATCAAGGTTCCAGAGATTGGAAATAACATGATAACAGTAATAGCTACGGACTGGTAGTAAACTAGCATGTCAATATCACAAGACAATGATAACGATACTCGCGGGATCCAATAACTGGCTCACAGCCCACAAGTATACTCAACCATCCAAGAAGGAGGTTTGACGGCTCAAAAGTAGCAAATATCACAATATAATATGCAAACATCCGAGAAGGAGGTCCGACGGCTCAAGAATAGCCAATATTATAACACAGTATCAACAGGTCGGACTAAGTCATAGTCCCCAATCACAATCAACCCGCACTCACAAGAGAGTACGTGTCTCGCCGCTGTACAGCGTTACAAAGTAGAATCTTCGAACCCGCTGGTCATCACCCACATCTATTACTCACCTCAATACAGCGCGACGACTACTCTACGATGCCTTTGCCACGAGAATCAAGCTTCGCATATGTAGAATATGATCAAATACAGTAAATATACATCAAATTAGACCAATAGAACGATTACCAGTCAAAACAACTCAATTCACACCGAAATTCACAAAGTTGCCAAAACCCGACTTTCGGTACGCTTCTTGAAAAATTACGAAAGTCACATATTCGGAACCCTCATCTCAATATGAGTCTAGGCATATAAAATTTACCAAAGTCGGATTCCATTTGCCCACTCAAATCAGTGTTTTTCTTCAATTTTAGGCCTAGGGCTCAAACCCACCTTAAATCTTCCATTTACAGGAAATTAACCAAGGATTTCATGATAAAATGACGTAATTAAGACACAAAACTTACCTCCGATGAACACCCAATGATTTCCCAGCAATCTCCCGTGAGTCTCTCTCTCTAGAACTCAAAATTTGTGCTTTAGGGTGTGAAACCCGCGACTGGTTCTGTTCTGGTTTTAATTTAACTTCCAGGCTAATTCCTTCATCGCGTTCGCGTTGCCTGTCACACATTCGCGATGCTCCGACCAAAATACCCTTCGCGAATGCCACATGCCTCACGCGTTCGCGATGTACAACTCCGCAGCCGTCCGAGATTCCTTCAATGCGAACGCATCCCAAACCACGCGAACGCGATGCCTCATAACTTCCTTATACGCGGACGCGATGCTTCACGACCTTCACCTTACGCGAACGCGAACCCATCCTCGCGAACGCGATGCACTACTGAACCTGGCCTACGTGAACGCGGGCCTTGCCCTCGCGAACGCGATGGCTTAATTTCTGCACAATGATATGCAATTTTTTGCAGAATTTTTCATGTTTCAAAATGCCGGATGATGGTCCGAATTCAACCCGAGGCCCCCGGGACCCCAACAAAAACCACCAACATACTCCAAAACACGATACCAACTTGTTCCAATCATAAAAACACCATCCTAAACATCAAAATCACCAATTACACATGGATTCAAGCCTAAGTTTCTTCAAAACTTCCGAAACCAACATTCAATCAAAAACCCGACCAAACGACGTCCGAATGACCTGAAAATTTGCGGACATATCCAAAATCACATGACGAAGCTACAGGAATTATCGGAGTTCCATTTCGACCCCCGAATCAAAATCTCTCCTACCGTTCGAATTTCACCAAAATTCAACCTTAGCCAATTCAAGCATATTTCTACACCAGACCTCCAAATTCAATTTCGATCGCTCCCCTAAGTCACAAATCACCTCCCGAAACTACCCGAATCATCAGAATCCGATTCCGAGGCCTCTAAATAAATAGTCAACTCCTGGTTGACTTTCCATATTCAAGTTTCCTTCAAAAAGGCTATATGCCTCGTTTTCAATCCAATTCACTCCTAACTCTCCCGATAGACTCTAACACTGATATAAAAGCATAAAACATATAGTTACAACATAACGGGGTGGTAATTCCCATGACGATAGGCCGGGTCGTCACATTCTCCCTAACTTAAACAAATGCTCGTCCTCGAGCGGACCCAGAGTTGTACTAGAGCAACCTAATAGCTGAATGACCTTACCAAACATATATTCGGGGTGATACCATGTCACCCTATCTATCATAAGTCCGATAACACGATATAGCTGAAATTCACAGACCATCTGAACCATAAACCACATTGCACTTTCCGAAATCATATACCAATTGCTAATCCCATACTCAGGATACACCAGAATCCACTGCAATAAGCCATACTCACCACTCCAGGTGAGATCATATGATGTATCAAACAACCCTATCACTCGAGACGATAGTCTCTAATAACAACAATTTCCCACGATAACCAAATACCAACTGAAAAACATTTTTCATTAGCTAAAGTCTTATTCCAACACTTTCATATCATGCCCATGGAAACCAAACACGCGATATATCGAACCCATCTCTTAGGTCACCCATTCCTGAATCCATTTCCCCTTTTAACTTATACCACAATAGATTTCGAAGCCGAACGTTGATATTACCTTTCTAACCAGCTGAAATCACATATACTCACACTCATCATTGGCTCCAACGATCCTTTCGATTATAACACACCGCACTGGTGATATGACACCTCAACACCGGCCTAAGCCACGACGAGCACAACACATGCTCCAATAAAAACATCTAAACATACCCAAATCATGAAAAACTGACTCAAACAAAAGAGCTGTAATTCAATTCCTCTGTACCATCATAACATAGAATTGATCGCGTCTCGCATTATAGAAATAGAGTACATGACTTCTTCTCGAAAGGTCATAACATCACGTGGCCTTGCCACAGTTCATGATTCTATCCAAACACTATTACCCATGAAGCACCTCAAGTTACCAAGCTCAAAACGGTCAGCCACGCACAGATCTAGGTCTGAACCCAGCAATCCACCTCACACACGGTGAAACAATTAATGTATGCTATCAAATCCTGAAAGGACACAACCGATGTGCCATTCGCCGAGCGATACTCAATACGGACTTTTCCTCAAAAGCCAGGAGGTATTATATACCAGGTAACATATAACTAACTTTATTTTCACATTACACTATTGCGGTGTGCAACCCGCTCCAATGACATACACGTGACGGCGTGCCACCCGATCCGGATACTATACCTATGGCGGCGTGCCACCCGATCCAAATAACCCGTGGCGGCGTGCCACCCGATCCACGCATAAATCTCGCAAAAGGAAATGCACATCGAGTCGAATTGCTCATTACAGTAAACATATATAGCCTCAAGCTCGGCCACAAGAAATGCATCTGACAAAGTTCCCCAATACCAAAACTGAACCCATGGTAGAAACCTTCGCACTGATATCCGCCACGAAGGCCCAAATGACAAAGCAATACCCACTAGCCGTCCGCTGGTCCTGAGGTACAACTACCCCACTGGAGCATACTATGATGCACTCTGCTACGCAATTTGTGCCATTCCATCATAGTCCATATCACATTAGTCTAGACAATCTGACCCATGAAAACCAGTCAGCAATCAAGTATCATAATCCGAATTTGTCATATTAAGTTAAGAGAGAGCCTCTAGGGCTTCCGATTTCAAGTAATCACAAAAACGATGCCGATACACGCGATATACAACCACTGCATAGGCGGACTAACGAGAACTTCAAGTCTCCAACACATATATAACACATGAATCACTATGCCTGATTCCGTACTTCACCATACGAATACATAACGCGCATCAAGCGTCCATTCATACCACGAAAGCCATTTAGAAATTTCACTATGCCATCAACGACTCAGTTATTACAGTCGACCCAACAAGAGGATACCACCATACCACTAGATATTATCAGTTTACATTACCTTGTCCTTTTGGACCATATTCCCTGCCAATTCACTAGAATAGTTGTACCATTTTCCTTAATCGCCAGAAAGATCAATTCTTAAATCACCTGCAGCTGTCCGCGCTGCTCAATAATTTTAATGACTTCCTATATATTACGAACTGATCTCAAGACCTTGAATATGTCATTATCAACTTTTTCATAACACATCGCATATACAATACCATACTAACATAACATGGAAATTCTTATCACTTTCCTACACCGCAAACATCAGCGCACTCAACTAGTCAAGGACTTTCATGATCCCATATAGAGAAAACTCATTACACATTCCAAGCCTTGCATACCAACAGGAAAAATACACTCATTTTCAAACCACGGTAAAACACATCATAAACTCTTCTCCCAATTACAATTATATTGCATAAGTTAAACTGCCAGGACTGAGTCCTTATACCCATTTCGAGTTGCACAACTGCCAGCACTCAAGAGCTTTGTTGTACGATATCTGCAAGACTCATTGCTCTAAACACATACCATGAATTAATCGTATTCCTTATCATACCATTTCGGTTTATTAACAAGTTGTTCCATTTACCCAGTTTCCTTTCTGATTCATCTTTAATTTAATATTAGCCCTTTCTGTAACACCATAATACATCAACTCATGTTACCACACGAGACTGGTTCATAAGACCACACCGTCTAAGATACATAGGCCACTGAATACTCTCTCAATGTTTCCCAGAAGTACCACATTCTACAATACATCATTTTGGAGAACTTCATGCGATTTGAATTCGTTATCATTACCTTCCAATACGGTTACATAGAATCCCATCATTCACATAATATAAATCAAATCTTGATCTCTTCTAACGAAACCAACATCTTTAGCCACATGCACAATATTAAGACACCTGACAGTTACAAGTAAAATCTTGAACACCATAACACAAATTCTCGAGCGTCATTCACCCTTATTCAGATGTAATTCAACACCGCTCGTGCTTTGCTAGGTCTCTGACACCTCAGAACATGATTACATACAGATACAATTAGCTATCTTTCTTTTCTATACACCGAACATTCTTTACCAACATAAGTTCACAACATCCTAGTATTCCTTCACATCTACAAAGCACCATAACCTTAAATCAAAATTTTTCCAACATACCTCGAGACAGAGCCAACACAGCACACAACAGTGCAATCAGTTAATCAATAACAACCTCCCCAACTTAGCTCGGAGCCATACATCAAAGTACTTTTAGCCACTTATAGCATTCTTACTCAAATGATGCCACAAAGTTCTAGTTAGATTAAACTCAAGTCATTTACAAGCTTCGGCGGAGATTCGAATCATCAGAATTATTAACTCTTTTGCAATTCTTGTATTCATTCACATACAACAGTTAAGCCCACTCTTTAGGTGACAAAATCTTTTCTAAGTCCCAAATTTTTCAAAATTTTTGACAGAGTTTCCTTTGAAATTTGGCCCATCCACCTGCCAGAGAATCACCAAAACTTTCCTAACGCTACATTCGCAACTCGACAAGACATCACAATGCATATCAACAACATTAGTCTCAATACTACACAAATCATATTATCATGATTGTTACATGAACATGCGTTGTACCTGCTCAAATCATAACACATATCAAATACCTTTCAATTACATATGAGAATCAACCCACCTACTTCTTCTCAATTTTGCATTTCAGCACAATACCTTCCACCAGGATACACATAGCATAATCACTTTAGTCTTCCTGAGTTTGACCTCGTTCCACTACACATAAGGCACTTTACCTTCCAATTAAGAGATATGATAAATATTCACCACTCCCATAGCTCGGGGCTACACAACAGATTAGTTAAGAGTTGAACAATTAACAGCTCATCCATTAGTAAGCTTCCCTAATACTATACAGATCGGCACAAGGCCCCAAATATGGCTACTTGACCAAATACATAGATATAAGTCCAGTCTCATTCATTATACACACTAATCTATCAATCGGGAAGGACCAAGTCCAAATCTCCAGTCACAATACCACCACGCTCGTCACATGACGCGTGTTCCATCTCAGCATAGCACTGTATAGTGCAACTACGGGGTTTCAAACCCTCAGTACATTATCTATTGCCACCACTCACAAAATCAGCACCTCAATGCTCAAGTCATAAACAAGGTCCAGCCTCAAGTCATCCCGACCGGCCCAACATGAACTCACAGAGATTATATCTCACCTTTCGATCTGGGAAATCACAAGCCATAAGGCAATTATATTGTTGAGCGCTCGATGCATAAACAGACGTGCGGAAGGAATTTCAAAAATTATATCTCAAGCTCTGAATCAAGTGCGCACGATAAGAATTCCAAGAAATGTGAAGTGTTTCCTAAAGGTTCGCAGCCTCCCGAAGATAAGTACAGGCGTCCCCGTACCGATCCACAAGACTCTACTAACGGCTCAAGACTCATGAGGCCTAGTAAACCTAGGCTCTGATACCAACTTGTCACGACCCCAATTTCCGGTCGTCATGGCGCCCAGCACACTGCTAGGCCAGCCTGGCCAATTAACAACAATCACGGAGCTATAGGCTCACTTATTCTAATTTAAGCATACCAAGTTATAAGACAACAGTGACAGATATAATAAAACGGAGAACCAAGTCCCAAAATATGCCAACTCCCATAGACCGAAGGGTCAAGAGTCATGAGCCTCTAAAGAACATAAGTGTAATAAGGTTTACTACAAACTCGGTGCGGAAAGAAAAGACAACATGAAAAGAAATGACAGCTAGAAGGGGAGTCAGGTCCTGCGGACGCTGCAGCTACCTCGACTATCCCGCACAATGCCTCTGAGCGGCTACCAGATCAGGTCTGCTGAGAGGTACCTGGATCTGCACACAAGGTGCAGGGAGTAAAATGAGTACTGCCATACTCGGTGGTAATAAACAGGGGTAAGACAACGTAGATAAGAAATCCACAGTAAAACACTATGTAAAGCTATAACCAATACACTGTAGCAGTTCAATATCAACAGTAGAGAGCCAACAATATCAACAACAAGTATAACAGCTAGCAGGTGTATCTAAATACAATGCAATGCATGAAATGACCGCTACGAAGCGTAGCCCGATTCAATTTGGGTACCCGTGCTCACTGTGGGGGTTCAGACTCCGGAGGGGCTCCTACAGCCCAAACATAATAATACTGTGGCGTGCAGTCCGATCCAACATATATACCGCTGCGGCGCGCAGCCCGATCCACTACCAGTCAGCTAATATGCAAATGCAGCCTCGCTGGCTCAAAAGTGGTTTTGAAAACTCTTTTATCATTTTTCAGTTGAAAACAGTAATATCAATGTTCCAGAGATTGAAAATAACATGATAACAGTAATAGCTACGGACTGGTAGTAAACTAGGATATCAAATTTTAAGTGAGTGTAAAATCATTAGAATATGATGCTTTCAAGAAATTTAAATCATAAGCAACCTCACTTTAGAGTGCATAAACTTCATGTTATGCAAAACACCTGAGTTTGAGACTTTTTTGGTACCTATACGTAATATGACTATGATGCTTTGGCTTCAACTTCATTCAGATTTAGTAGTACCACCTTCAAATCTGTCAAGAATAATTTAATCTACTCTTCAGAATCAAATGATTCTGTGATACTTAATTTTTTTGCAGTTACCTTGCATGCCAATTGAGTTGTAGTGATTTCTAATTTTATCTAATTGAAGCAGCAGTAACCTCTTTTTGTATTAAAACAAACTTAATCGTCGTGCATGTTTATGATTATAAAAATACAATAGGATCATACATATAGGGTGTGTTTGGTATGAAGGAAAATGTTTTCCTAGAAAATATTTTCCTGGAAAATGAATGATTTTGTCACTTATTTTCTCATGTTTGGTTAGTGAGTGGAAAACATTTTCCGGAAAATATTTTCTAGTGTTTGGTTAGAAAGTAAGAAAATATTTTCTTAGGAAAATAAAATTTTATGTTACTCTCCTCACCTCCCATCCTCCCCCAATTTCCATGTGTTATGTGCTAATCCCCCCCCCCCCCCCACAAACAATTATATTTTTCTTCAAAAATTCAACTATTCTTTTAAAAAATTCACATAAACTTAGAAGAACTAATATGTTGATTTATTTTTTCACGCAAGAACATTAAAATTTGAGGTCCATAACTAAAAAAATGCTTTTTTCTTATTGAAACAAAATGAAAGTACTCTTTCTATAATGTACAACACAAAAAATATTCATTTTGTTAGTCAATTGAAATTTGAAATTTCAAAAAGAAAAATTTGAGGTAAAAAATAGAGAATTTTTCACAAAAGGCATTTATTAATACCTAATTAGCAATAAATAGAAACCATTTCCTATATTTCGTGATATAGATATGTTTTACGTTATTTTATGATGTATATAGTGTATTAAACGAATTGTATTCAATAATACAACATGAAATGACGCCGCACAAACAGGTATTCCTGTAAATCATGATCTGTATTTAGGTGTATTAAGTTGTATTAAGCGGGAAAAAAGTAACGTTTCAGCGCAAATCATGGGAAGGTGAATCTGTATTTAAGTGTATTAAGCTATATTAAGCGGCGTCATTTCACAAAAAATGGAAGTTATACCATAAATTGGTGAGAGAAAAATATTTTGTACCATCTAGTAAGGCTTAAATATAGGAAAGTATTAAATTTAAATTTTTTGCTACAAAATAAAAAAGGTTATTATATTATGTAAAATCTTAAAAAGGTATTTATATGTTATAAATAGGGTACTAAC
This sequence comes from Nicotiana noctiflora, assembly GCA_032618575.1. Lineage (NCBI taxonomy): Eukaryota > Viridiplantae > Streptophyta > Magnoliopsida > Solanales > Solanaceae > Nicotiana > Nicotiana noctiflora. The sequence goes on along the minus strand of JASVEL010004451.1, from coordinate 80,756 downwards.
CTATTCTATAGGTGGTAAAATTTCCAAAAAAATACTATTTTTTTGTGTGGGGGGGGGGAGTGGGGGAGGGGTGGGGGCATTCAGTAAAAATAAAAAGAAAAAATAATTGCAAAAGAAAAATTGAGGTAAAAAAAAAGAATTTTGGGGGTAGGGGGTAGGGGTAGGGTGGGGGCTAGGTGGTGTATAAAGATACAAAAACAGAAATTTAAAATTGTAAAATAAAATATAAGGTAAAAAAATATTTTTTTTTCGGGGAGGGGTAGGGGTAGGGATGGGGCTGCATGGGGGCTGCGTGGTGTAGAAAAAAAAATAGAAATTTAAAATTACAAAAAAGAAATTTAAGGTAAAAAAATATTTTTTTTTGCGATGGGTGGTGGTGGAGGGGTAGTAGGGTGGATGGAAAAACTGAAATTTAAAAAAAAAAATGAAAAAAAAATCTTTTTTGGAGAGGGGTATGGTGGGGTGGTGAGGGTGATAAAGGTTGAGAATGAGCTTTGGAAAATGTTTTCCCTTCTTTTGATAAGGAAAACATTTTCCTCTAATTGGAGGAAAATGAATTGATAAGGAAAATATTTTCCAAAACATTTAAACCAATCAAACATGGGAAAATTGAAAAACATTTTCCAGAAAATGATTTCCTTCATACCAAACACACCCATAGTCAGTTTGTTTTGGATGAAAATAAAGCCTCAGTAAGTTGAAGCCAAAGAGGTGTTTATGTAAGATTAAGTTCAAAACTACAAAATTAGAAAAAGTAGAATTTACAAATGATGTAAAAAAGTAAAGATGTGGTAAAACTATGTGTAGTATCTAGATATTGTTATATCTATAAATTACTATTACTATAAATTTGTAATCTCTGTTATGTAATGTAATTATTTTGTAGGGCGATAAGATAAGTGCTTCTATTGGCAAGTCAGTTTTGCATCTTTTTAAAATACAAATTATTCATATTGGATTATATAATATGGCAAACTTTATCGTTTGTCATAATAAGGAGAAGTTCAACACTATGAAATATAGGTTGAGGCTGGCGTTTACTCAACGGACAACATTGTCTGAAATTACTAACTCATTGTTCCAAATAATTATCTTTGATTTACGATCATATGATCAATTGATAAATAAGGTTGACGTGAACGAGACTGAATTATTTGATAAATATAACTTTTATGTTAACTATCTAATTATGAATTTATCTATTATTTATTTTAACAATTTCTTTTCTTTAGATGTCATCGGAAAAATTATCAATTTCAGTGAGGTATAAACGCAAAACCAAGGTGAAATTTCTAGGAAGTTTATGGATATTGAACTAGAAGATAACGAGTAAGAATAAATATTCATCTACTAATTAAGTATTTATTTGATAATTACATACTAAAATTACATTCTTATTTCTATTTGACATGAGGAAGAAGTTGTTTACTACATTTTGGGGCGAGTTTGTTGATGCAATTGTACCTCATCTGCTAAGTGCTAACAACCACCCTATTATTGTTGTTATGCAGCTCATAAAAACCCATAAATATCAAGATAAAACACAATTACTCAATTTAACATTACAGAGTGAAAGTTATTCATTATATCTTACACGAACGTTATTTTGTAGATCATATTCTGTGCGTAATACATGGAATGCATCAAAGTGTACATATGTATATATATATATATATATATATATATATATATATATATATATATATATATATATATATATTGATTTTTTATATAAAATTTCAATACTCAAATCAAATTTTCCAAGTATACATCTAACTGTTTTAGTCATTCATAAATACAGATTACTTTCTGTTCGGGATAATAACTCCGAGAGGCTGACTCAAACCATATCTCAACAAAGTTACTCTATCTCGGATGAGTTGGAGAAGGGTATTGTTCGAGTTAAAACAATTGGAAAATTAGTGGAGTCCATGCAAGTGAATGATACTACAGCTTTTTGAACAAAAAATGCACATCTTTGTATTTCTCATTTTATATTTTGAAAAAGGCAGTTTTTTAATTTAGCTAAAGATGCAGAGAAGATAGTTAACAACTGATGAAGAAAATCTAGCAGACAAATAGAGGGAAAAGAACAAGTAATTGTCCATTATCTACTTGCTAAATGATTGACCAAAAATTGGAACAAGATTTTTAAAATATGCTAAGCCTGTTCAACTTAAATTTGTTCATGAGATCACAATATCAACTTATGATAAGCATGAGCTACAAAATGTTAGCAGAGGATGTAAAGCCACAAAGTGTGATCATCTGTGCAGATGGCACAATCACCTTTACAGATTTGTCCTGTGACAAAGAGAACGGTTTGGTATGATGCCGCTGTGAGAACACTGATGTTCTTCGTGAAACAAAGAATTTCAATCTCCGGTGAGTAATTGCGAATCTGCTAGCATTGACAGATAAAGACAAGGATGACATTTTAAATTGGGGAGTTACGAATCTTATTGACATGATTGTGTTTTCTTTTGTTCGTAACGTTTCAGATCTCATGGAGGTTCGGTAGCTGCTAGGTGAACATGCAATGGAAATTCTTATGATGTCTAAGGTTTGCTTCTGACCATCTAACTATGTAGCCTAATTTTTTCTCCATTAAGTTGCCTATTCACTTGCTCATGTTCTCATATACTTGTTCGGAAACTTGCTCATGTTCTTATACACTTCTGATCCAAAGTACAATACAAAAACATGTGATGTCTTAATTAATGTGAATTACACATATGTATAAATGCTCTTTGTTTTTTTTGATAATAACTAATGACAATTTTCTGCTTTTTCAGGTGTACTAATCCTTTTATAGAAAAAGACTACTACTTCTGTAGCATTACTCCAACATACTCCATCATTACTCCATATCCGTTGTATGCCAAATTTGTTTTATTGATTAAATCTGATCCAGTAATACATACGTTGCTTCTAATTTCGTCGAAAGGAGTGGTCTTGATGTTAATGGGAAATTTTTTGATGTAGATAAAGATGGCTTCTTTATGTTGACTACTTAGAAGGGGAAAATGATTGTTGAAAGGGATCATTTGAGGGTTAAAAAGGGAAAGTGAGTTGCGTAATTTAGACTTTGAGCAACATCCGGCTCAGATTCTTGATGCTTTCATGCCACTCTATTTGAAAAGCGGGATTTTGAGGGCACTTGAAGAGTCATTTGTGAGTGACCTTGTTGCTAGGATGAATGCGATGAGTAATGCCACGAATAGTGCAATTGGCTTAAAGAGGAACCTTTTGATTGCTTATAACTGGGAAAGGCATGCGAAGATTACTGGTGAGATACTGGAGATTGTTGCTGGAGCAGATGCACTACTTTACATAGCTACATTGAATCTGGTATCTGGATTGCTCATTTTTTAATAATTTAGATATCCTTATTTCATTTTCATTTGTTGAAATTGCTCCTTTTCATCTAACACTTGAACGTTGTTCCTTCTATCGCACGTATGTTCTCTTGGATTTGGTGTTTATCGAAATTGATTATAAGATAACTCTCAGTTATTTTATATGTACTATGAATATATGCTTCATTACAAGTAATCTAACTTCTACTCCTGGAGTTTCCGGAACTAATGTAAGCAGGATGGCTGCAACCATTAGGGTAGTAGCTTCGAAGTCTTAAATGGTTTAGTTTCTTTCAAAAGGTAATCAATTGGTTTTAGATGCTCGTGTTGTTGGTTCCAGTAGGATATTCCTTTACCCATAGTATGTTTCCTTTTGTTGAAGTGTGCCATTAATTTAACTAACTTAATAGCTCGACCATTAGTCATTGCATTGGTTTATTTAAGTTGCAAATTCTTTTCGTTCACTTCAATAATCATGCAATGTAAGCTATTTATAGATGCATGTGACTAAGCACACTTTCAGCGATCGTTTAAGAGTTGCATAATGTTGCCTTGAATTTTCTTTGAATGTTTTTTCACAGTGATGCTGCTGCAAATGAAAGTAAAAAGATAGCACCAACAGCAGTTGATGGTCTTTCATCAGTCTCAAGCATTCTTCTGGATATCAACCTACTTGGGGCGGGGTGCCATGTAAGTTTCCATGGCTGATATTGTGAAGATGGATAAGTTGTAGAGAAAAGTGCCGAGTTTACCTAATGTATCTCATCACAATGCCAATGCCCACTAAAACCATATTCAAGGGCTGCCGTCTAGTGCATCATATCATAATAAGTTTTCTAACAATCATACATCCAATGTTTCTGATGTATATCGAAACTCTGGGAATTATCTGGTGTAGCATCGTTCAACTGATGAGGAATGGCCTCTAATCGACCAGCCCTCAGTTTCTAGCCATCCCTCTATCTCAGAGCCTCCCAGAGATTTTGAGTTGCATCCTGATCCAGTTAACATATCATATGACAGAATTAATCATCAAACTGAGATTGATGAGGTTCAGGGGATAGATGACAGCACTGTTGAATCTTGGTAGTCCTCCAAGCATAAATTTACAGGAGAGGGTCTGACTTTTTCCGATTGAGCATAACTTTGCGTCATAATAAACTATTTGCTACCCCAGCTACGTCTTCCACATTTTCAATTATACTATAAGCAGTGGCGGTGGTAGAGTGTTGGGTCGAACCCAGTAACTTTGATTCGAACCATTTGTTTGTCTTACAAAATGCATTGAATGTATAAATGATTAAATTAGAACCCAGTAACTTTTAACGATTAGAATCCCGAACCCATAAACTCAAAATCCTGGCTCCGCCTCTGACTATAAGATGGCAGACCATCAATAACTTCATATACAATTTCTGTAGTTTAAATTATTTATGTTCATGTTTTATTATCGGCATTTTATATTTTTCCTCAATAGCTCTGGTAATCATGTTTGGACACCAGTAAAGACTTTATTATTCACTGCTTAATTAGCTTGTCTTAGCTTCTCCAGGTTTATGATCTAGACCTCTCTCCTCTCACTAATAAAGAACTCAAGTTTCATGCTGAATATTACCATGTGTTAGCTCTTTGCCTTGCGTCTGACTCATTAGATTCTTGCACCACGTACCGCCTTCCTCTTACCACAACCTTGCACTATGTACTACCTTCTTTAAATAAACGTCTGGACATACAACTATTATAATTAGATAAGCTTTCAAAATGTGATAGAATTACTAAAATATAGCAGTTAATTCAAAGGACGTCGCATAAATATTGAACTTTCAAGTAGTTAACGAACATTTGATCGAAAGTCAGTTGCTATATAGCTAATCGATTATTAAAATGCAGAATGTTACTATTACTCAATTATCAGCGGGTACTTCTAACTCCATCCAAACTTTCACATTTTATGAAGTGTTAATTTGTATACACGCAACAGGGTAAAATTTATTGACTTAAAAATTAAACGCATAGGGTTACACTTGTAGCGCCAAACTTTCAACTGAAACCAGCAAGTTTTTTTGAATCTTTGTCATGTTCGGTTGCATAAGGTTATATATATACATATTATACTCTCTGATTTGAATGTAGAGGTCACAGTGGAAGCTTATTCATCGGATCCTACACTTTTGCACCCATTTTCAGCAACAACTTTACAACACTCTGCCACTACCCCCTTGATTATCCACTCTCACACAAAACTCCTCGCGTCCCAACCCTTTCATCAACGTCAAGTCGTCCACCTTCAATTTCCTCCCCACAGTTGCTTAGACAAGAATAACTACTAACCACTTCCCCACGTTTTCAACCCTTTACTTCACATCTCCGTTCACAAATCCTTCCCACTTACCCACTATAACCACTTCCCACTATATTAATCATATGATATTATAAAAGGACATAATAAGGGAAGTGTTAGTACAATAAAAATTCAGATAACAACAAAGAACAGAGGAGAGTCCGACAATTTTATGCAAATAAAAATATTGTGCAAAATTCAACATAGCCTCAATTCTGCCGGAAGTGAGTGCTTTTCACATCTTTGTTTTTAATATTGTTTGTCACAAGTTATTTGTGCTTGATTTTGGTTAACTTTTTGAGTAAAATTTAATTTGAACAAATTTATAATTTGAAGAAATAATAAGATATTGATTTGAATAATTTTTATTTCACAAAATTAATAATACTTCATCGTCTGGAAAATTGGTTCTCAAAGGCAGACTTCGTTTGGTTTTTCCTACTTTCTTTAGCTTTCTAGCTATTCAGGGCAATTGGTTTTCAAAGGCCCATGTAATTCCAATGGAATACTTTATAAATTAAGCAGCCAAAATCAACACTATTTTTTCGCTTTCATTACTATTTTTTTTCGCAATATAGTATAGTATCACCGACAAGAATATACTAAATTTTATGTGATCTATTGAAATTTAGTATGTACAATTCTATTGGTGTTGTCAACTTATTTGTATACTAACTTAAATTAGGATGCGTTTCTAAATACTCATATTGGAATTAATTTAAATAGTAGTATCCTCTATTCATTATTCTATCCAATTCAACAATTAAATGTTTCTATTAGCATGTCACTACTTTTAGCAGTCCTCTCAAGAAATAACATCATTATTGTCTCTCAAATTTATGGGTGCTTTGAGACGCTACTGCCTTAGCTATATCTACCAAGGAGCAAGTTTCAAAATAATATGCATGTACTATGTTATCTCATTGACATGTTGTAGTTTTTCTTATTCTTTCTTTAGTTCTATTTCAGATATGGATGAACAAGGACACGTTCAAATTACTCCAACTACGACTGCTCAAATTCAACGAAGGGGACAACGTCGTAGGATACGTCGTCGCAACATTTACTCATATAATGCTTCAGACTCAAAGCCTGAAATTATCAGGAATGTCCCAAGGGCTATACAAAATAAGTTAAGAGATCGAAGGGCTGAACGAAGGGAAAAGAAAAGAAATTTAGAGAGCTTAGGCCTGCACTAGATCTACATATTGTAAATTATCAGCTTATGAGAGATGCACTTATAGATGCTATAGACAAAATTATACTATATGATTGGGAAGCATTATCAATTTTAGTAGATTCACATGGACAACGTTTAGGTAGTATTTTAACTAAAATTTATCACAAGGTGTGGCCAAGTGAACCTTTTTGGGTTTATGTCCTTAAATTTGAAGAGATTGGGAGGACCGTCTCTATGACTACCTGTAATTTATTTAATTAATGAATTTTTTTTATTTCTTTGCAACATTACATGTCATTTAATTGTTTTTTTTCTTAAGAGCATTAGATAAGATAAATAACATAATGGAATAACGCGAACTTATTCCTTCAAATAATACAACTTTAATGACATATCCAATGTCTTAGAAGAGGAATAACATGAATACACACATTATTTTACACTCTTTGCTTGATTATATGTAATTTTGATGTATAGTAATACTTTACAATTATTTTGCCTCTTTTCCAATTGAAAATTAATGAGAAACCTATATTAATGAGGATTTAAAAATTAACGAGGAATCGATCAAATGGTTTAAATTATACGATTGATTAAGTTATAAATATATAAGGTGATTAAACAATTAAGTTAATAATTTATTATATTTTTTTTCGTATTTTCTACGTATCTCACGGGTACTGTATTAGTACATGATTAAAACGAAGTAAATAATGAATATGACGATTGTAAAGATCTAGAAAAAAACGTTAAAATTACAAAATGAAACAAAAGCTGTCCGGTTCCAGTGGACTTGGGCTGTTGTCGGCCACAAAATGGGCCGAAGTCACCCGAAACTTCGAAAGTTTCTCCACTAACTGCTTCCATAGCATCAGAAACGCATATACCACGTGATCCATATGCTAAACTAACTCCGGTAAATGTAAAAGTAACCACGGTCAAATTCACACTTCATGATGCTGACACCTGTCATGATAAACGGTTAAGATCCTCTCTTAAACAAATTATCCGCTTCGCAATTTCCTATATAAACTCCTTTTAGCTTAATTTCAAAGCATACAGTGAGGGCACAGCTTAAAAATTCCACAGAAATTTCTAGAAGAGAGTGAGAGATGGCAAATCCTAAGGTGTTCTTCGACCTTACCATTGGCGGTCAACCGGCCGGACGTGTGGTGATGGAGCTGTTCAACGATGTCGTTCCGAAAACGGCGGATAACTTCCGGGCACTCTGTACCGGAGAGAAAGGAGTCGGAAAGTCAGGCAAGCCGTTACACTACAAAGGATCATCATTTCACCGTGTGATCCCTGGATTTATGTGTCAAGGAGGTGATTTCACCGCCGGAAACGGTACCGGCGGTGAATCGATCTATGGCGCAAAATTCGCCGACGAGAATTTCGTTAAAAAGCATACTGGACCTGGAATTCTCTCTATGGCCAATGCTGGACCTGGAACTAACGGATCGCAGTTTTTCATCTGTACGGCCAAAACCGAGTGGCTCGATGGAAAACACGTGGTTTTTGGTCAAGTTATTGAAGGAATGGACGTGATTAAGAAAGTGGAAGCCGTTGGATCTAGCTCCGGCAGGTGCTCGAAGCCCGTTGTGATTGCTGACTGTGGTCAACTCTCCTAGATTATTAATCGTATTAATTAATGTTAATGACGATCTAAACTAGTTAACTATGTGATCCCAGTGTACTGATCTGCTGGTTTTCGTTTTCTTTTTTAGCTTTTTCCTTAGCTTATTATGGGTCGGGTTTTGGGCTTACTGTGTCGGGTCTTTACTGTAATTCGTGGTGTTCACTACTACCAGTGCATGTTGGAATTGGAATAAGATTAGATTTCTCGGTTTATTTTAGTGTGTAAGTTCGAATTCGTGCAAATTTCTTAAATTCTGGTTTTCGACATTTTTTTGGAGTTATCGCCTATTAAAATAATGCGGTGACTTTTGACAAATGGTTTCACGAAGTCAGATTAGTTATTGTGATTTACTGGAGTGGGTCCTACCATTGTAGAATTAAATCTCATTCGAAGAGAGATTATTATTGGTGTTCCATTCGTGTAAGTTTTTGTTTTTGGAAACTAGTATAAGAACCCGACCATGCCCACATAATTTGATAAAATATTAATTTAGGATGAGTCAGAATCGCATTCCATGATAATCAAGGAATTTAAATTCATTTTGAGCTAATTCATAATTATTAAGTGATATGACCACTTATTCATAACATTACTTGACTCTTATTCGGTTCGATCAACGAGGCACAATCCATCCATTCCATGGGAGTGAAACCCCAACGTGGTCACAACCACTTACTGCCAGCTCACAACTATAAATACTGAAAGAGGAAGCCCTAGTAAGGGGTTTCTTCTTCGCCACTATTCACAAAAGGGAGAGAAGAGACAAAGATACCCATTTTATGGGAAGATGAAACACCATTGTAAGGATCTGAACCTCTTCATAGAGAGGCAGACTAAAACAATATTATCAATAAAAGATGTTAATATTTCCTCTCATAATCTTAAGTACTTATTATCGTTTCTTTCATTTGGTCTAACAGATTATTACGATTTGCTATGATTTTTCCGTAATTCATGTATATTGATTTGTACTCATAAAATGTGTGATAACTTTTGAGAAACAATTTGGCGCTGTCTGTGGGGATTTTCTAGCAAAATCGCGTAGTTCTTCCCTGGACCAAAAAGAAAGAAACGCTGAAAAGAAAGAAAAATAAAAATAAAAGAGAACAACCCCGCTCGAACAAGCCAAAGAGGCATCTCGGACAAGGGGAAATCGAAGATCTCAAATCAAGATCCAAGTCCTATCTTTCTCCGATCTCCGATAGTGCGAACAAAAAGAAGAAGGCCCCCCTAAGGGAGGATCCTCGTGAGGCATCTCCTGCATCCTCGATACGGGCTGCGAGTGGAAATCGGCACGGAGATATCCCGAGTCGAGAGCTACCTCAAGACAGCCTACATGCCCCGATTGGGAAGACAACGCATAAACTGCTCAAGGTCCTCAAATCAATACTGAGCTTCAGCACTCAATACCCACAACTTGTGGACTCAGGCTATGCGCCTTCGCCAACAAGTTCAACTATGGTCAAACAAAGACTTAGGCTATGCACCTTTACCATCAAAATTAACAAAGTTCAACAATAGTTGAACTAGGACTCAGGCTATGTGCCTTCGCCAACAAGTTCAACTATGGTTGAACCGAGACTCAAGCTATGCATCTTCGCCATCAAAATTGATAAAGTTCAACGACAATTGAACTGGGACTCAAGCTATGCGCCTTCACCATCAAATTTGACAAAGTTCAACAATAATTGAACCGGTACTCATGCTATGCTCCTTCGCCAACAAGTTCAACTATGTTTGAACCAAGACTCAGGCTATGCGCCTTCGCCATCAAAATTGATAAAGTTCAACGACAGTTGAACTGGACTAAGGCTACGTGCCTTCGCCATCAAAATTGACAAAGTTCAACAACAATTGAATTGGGACTCAAGCTATGCGCCTTCGCCAACAAGTTCAACTATGGTTGAACCATGACTCGGGCTATGCGCCTTCGCAATCAAATCCTACGAGTTCGACCCCGCTCGAACCATAAGGCTAGACACCTTTGTCCTCAAATCCAACAAGTTCTTCGTGAGTGGTGAGACCTATGTAACCTAGAGCTCTGATACCAACTTGTCACGACCCGGATTTTCCCCCAACATCGGGATCGTGATGGCGCCTACTCGTGGTAGCTAGGCAAGCCACCGTATTCATACTATCCTATTTTTAATAATGTTTCATAATTAATTTATCAACAAAATTATAACTTTGATTAAATAAGTGCGGAATACTTTATCGAATTAGAAATAACTAGTTACAAGGTAAAAATCATACTGAAATCCTCTACCCAAGACGTGGAGTCACCAACTCACGAACTACTATTGAATACTACACATATAAGTTTGAAAGAAATATAACATAATTCTGTTTATCTCGGAACAAAGAGACTACAGCTAGTAACATAAATAAAGAGAGAGACGCCGGGCCTGCGGACGTCTGCAAGCTACCTCGGTCTCAAATGTGATCAACTCCCACGCAATTGATTTACTGCTGCTGCTCCTGATCGTAACCTGGACCTGTGCAAAAACGCACAGAAGTGTAGTATCAGCACAACCGACCCCATGTGCTGGTAAGTGCCTGGCCTATCCCGGCGAAGTAGTGACAAGCCTAGGACCAGACACCCACATAAACCTGTGCAATTCAATATATATGTATACCACAGAATAACAAGAAATAACCAAGTAATAACACAATAAGGAATATCTCAAAGAATTCAACAATCAACAACAGTTAATAAGTTCACAAGGAAAACAAAGTATAATGGAAACACATGAAATATCAAATCAAGGAATAGCAAACAGTTGCACGGCATCACCCTTCGTGCTTTTACTCTCATCCTCACCAAATAAGCAAATAAAGTACACGGCATCACCCTTCGTGCTTTTACTCTCATCCTCACATCCATAGTACGGCATGATCCTTCGTGCATAATCAACAGCATGGCACAACATTAACCTTCGTGCATAATCAATAAAACATGGCACGGCATTAACCTTCGTGCAAAATCAATAAAACATGGCATGGCATTAACCTTCGTGCATAAATAATAAATCAAGGCACGACATCACCTTTCGTGCATTATCACTCTTCCTCACCCAAATAACAATCACAGTTAAGGGCAAAGAATGAAACAGTAAATCATAAACTGTCCCAGCAAGGGCAATCAATAATCCTCTTCACAACAAGTCCCGACAAGGGAGAACAATAACAACTCTACAACCTGGCAAAGGTTCAACAATTCATCTGTAAATATATCTCAAAATAAGCATTTTCAACGACTCACGGTCATACTAGATGCCAGTGTATGGATGCTCGTCACCACAGCCCATACACCGCACTCGATCACATAACATATAGCACATAATCCTATTCCCTCAAGCTAGGATAGAACAAACACTTACCTCAAATGTTTATGAACAATTCAATCCGTGGAAATGTCTTTTTCTTTCAAATTTGGCTCCAATCCAATCGTATCTATACACAATTGATTTAATATCATCAATACTACTCAACAAACTACTTCTTAAGACCAAATACAACTTTTACAACATTCTGCCCGGAATAGTGAATTTCGACCCCGGGCCCACATGGTCGGAACTCGGGGTTCGGACCAAAATCCGGTTACCCATCCCCCCACGAGTTCATGTATATGATTTTTTTCAAAATCGGACCTCAATTCGAGGTCCAATTTCCCAATTTATGAAAAACCCTATATTCTATCAAAACAAGAAATTCTACCATAAAAACCTTTGATTTCTATTGAAAAACATGTTTAATGATGTTAGGAATTGAAAGAATTAAGTAAAAAGTGACTTACAATTGTTTTGATGAAGAAAGAATCCGTGAAGAATCGCAAATGGGTGTTTTTGGTTTGTAAAAAGTGAAGAAATGAACTGGAAATCGTGATTTACAAGTCTCTGTGTTCGCATTTGCGAACATGGGTTTGCAATTGCGAACCCCGACCAATTTCTGGAGTTTGAAAAATAAGCTAAGGACGGAAAGTTCGCATTTGCGAACATTTGTTCGCATTTGCGAAGCCAAGGCAAATGCTGGGGGTTTCGCATTTTCGCATATGCGAACTATTGTTCGCATTTGCGAACAAGGCTGGATTTGGGAATGTTCGCATTTGCGAAGTATGGTTCGCATTTGCGAACATAGGCAGAACAAGGGGATGTTCGCATTTGCGAACAATTGTTCACATTTGCGAACAAGGCTGGGTCATGAGGGGCTTCGCATTTGCGATCAGGGTTCGCATTTGCGAGCCCTGCCTTGATCTCCCCCTTCGCAATTGCGAGAAATGCTTCGCAATTGTGAAGCCAACAGCTGGGTGAAAAACCAGCAGTGCAAAAATTCAGAATTTAATCCAACGGCCTATCAAATCTTTACCCGAGCCCCCGGGCTCCAAACCAAACATGTACACAACCTCAAAAACACATTATGAACTTGTTCGTGCGATCACATCGCCAATATCACATCGTTTTCATCAAATCAAGCCTCACATTCATGATTTTCATACTTTTGGTTTTCAAAACTTTCAAACTTGGAACTCAAGGTCCAAAACATCTCAAACGACATCCGAATGTCACCAAACTTTACAGAAATCACATATATAATATTTAAGACTTGTACCGGGCGTCGGAACCAAAATACGAGCCCGATACCAAGGTCAATTAATTCCTTTCCTTTAACAATTACATCAAAAACAATTTCATAGAAAAATTCATAACTTGGGCTCTAGGCCTCAGAATTCGACTCCGGACGCATGTCCAAGTCCCATATTTTCCACCTCTCGGGACCATCCAATCTCGGGTCCGGATCCGTTTACCAAAAATGTTGACCGAAGTCAACCATATCAATATTAATATCATTTTAATCCAAATTTCTCATAGAATTCATATTTTCTATCACAAAATCTTTCCGGCTACATGCTCGGATTGTGCACGTAAATCGAGGCAACATAGAATGAGGTTTTCAAGGCCTCGGAAGTGCGGAACAAATGAGGAAAGCAGGTGATGACCTTTTGGGTCGTCACATCCTCCACCTCTAGAACAACCATTCGTCCTCGAACGGACGAGAGAAGGAAGTACCTGAGTTGGGGAACAAATGAGGGTAGCGGCTCCGCATATCGGACTCGGACTCCCGGGTCGATGCCTCAGGAGGCTGACCTCTCCACTGAACACGCACAGAAGGATAACTCTTCGACCTCAACTGTCGAACCTGCCTGTCTAGAATAGCCACCGGCTCCTCCTCGTAAGATAGATCATTGTCCAATTGGACGGTACTGAAGTCTAACACATGTGTGGGATCGCTGTGGTATCTCCGAAGCACAGATACGTGAAAAACTGGGTGCACGGCTGATAAGCTAGGCGGCAACGCTAATCTGTAAGCCACCCCTCCCACTCTATCTAGAATTTCAAATGGACCAATATACCTAGGGCTGAGCTTGCCCTTCTTCCCGAACCTCGTCACGCCCTTCATAGGCGACACTCGGAGCAATACTCGTTCACCAACCATGAAATCTACATCTCGAACCTTACGATCCGCATAAGTCTTCAGTCTGGACTGAGCTGAACGCAATCTCTCCTGGATAGTCTTGACCTTATCCAAGGCCTCATGAACTAAGTCTGTACCCAACAACCGAGCCTCCCCCGGCTCAAACCATCTGACTGGTGATCGACATCGCCTACCATACAACGCCTCATACGGAGCCATCTGGATGCTAGATTGGTAACTGTTATTGTAGGCGAACTCTGCTAATGGCAGAAACTGGTCCCACGAGCCTCCGAAATCAATAACACGGGCTCGAAGCATGTCCTCTAGAATCTGAATAGTCCTCTCGGACTGGCCATCCGTCCGAGGATGAAATGCTGTACTCAACTGAACCTGGGTACCTAACTCCTGCTGGACCGCTCTCCAGAACCGCGAGGTAAACTGCGTACCCCGATCAGAGATAATAGATATTGGTACTCCATGGAGACGAACAATCTCCCTAATGTAAACCTCCGCTAACCTCTCCGATGAGTAGGAGACAGATACTGGAATAAAGTGTGCTGACTTGGTCAGCCTATCAACAATGACCCAAATAGCATCAAATTTCCTCCGAGTCAAAGGAAGTCCCGTAAAGAAGTCCATAGTGATCCGCTCCCATTTCCACTCGGGAATTTCAATCCTATGGAATACACCACCAGGTCTCTGGTGCTCATATTTCACCTGCTGACAATTTAGACACCGAGCGACATACGCAACGATATCTTTCTTCATTCTGCGCCACCAATAGTGCTGCCCCAAGTCCTGGTACATCTTCGCGGCGCCCGGGTGAATGGAATACCGCGAACCGTGGGCCTCCGCTAAGATCAACTCTCGACTCCCTTCGACATTGGGCACACAAACTCAACCCTGCAATTTCAATACCCCATCATCATCTAGATTTACCTGTGTGGCACCTCCCCGCTGTACTGTATCTCTCAACTCACACAAATGAGGATCATCAAATTTCCTCTCATGGATACGCTCTAATAAAGAAGAACGAGCGACCGTGCAGGCTAACACTCTGCTAGGCTCAGAAATGTCTAATCTCACGAACCGGTTGGCTAAGGCCTGGACATCTAGAGCTAATGGTCTCTGACTGACCGGAATGTATGCAAGACTACCCATACTAGCATACTTTCTACTCAATGCATCGGCCACCACATTGGCCTTACCTGGGTGATATAAGATAGTAACATCATAGTCTTTTAGCAACTCTAACCATCTCCGCTGTCGTAGATTCAACTCCTTTTGCTTGAACAAGTACTGTAGGCTTTTGTGATCAATGTACACCTCACATGTCACACCATATAGATAATGCCTCCGGATCTTTAAGGCATGAACCATTGCTGCCAACTGAAGATCATGAACTGGATAATTATTCTCATGTATTTTTAGCTGTCTCGAAGCATAAGAAATAACATTACCATGCTGCATCAATACCTCTCCAAGTCCTGTACGGGACGCATCACAGTAAACTGTATAAGGCCCTGCACCCGTCGGTAGTATCAGCACTGGTGCTGTAGTCAAGGCTGTCTTGAGCTTATGAAAGCTCGCCTCACACTCATCTGACCACTGGAACTGGGCACCCTTCTGGGTCAACCTGTTCATCGGGGCTGCAATAGAAGAAAACCCCTCTACAAATTGACGGTAGTAACCTGCTAACCCCAAGAAACTCCGGATCTCAGTCACTGAAGCTGGTCGAGGCCAATTCTGGACTGCCTCAATCTTCTTTGGGTCCACCTGAATACCTTCCACTGATACAATGTGACCCAAAAATGCCACCGAACTCAACCAAAACTCACATTTCGAAAATTTGGCATATAGCTGATTATCTTTCAGAGTCTGAAGAACCACTTTGAGGTGCTGCTTGTGCTCTTCCTGGCTGCGAGAGTACACCAGGATGTCATCTATAAAGACTATCACGAACAGATCTAAGTAAGGCCTGAATACCCGATTCATCAACTCCATGAATGCTGCTGGGGCATTGGTCAACCCGAAGGACATGACCAAGAACTCATAATGCCCATATCTAGAGCGAAAGGTTGTCTTAGGAATGTCAGCCGCCCTGATCTTCAGCTGATGGTAGCCCGACCTCAAGTCTATCTTTGAGAATACCCTCGCTCCCTGGAGCTGGTCAAACAAATCATCAATCCTCGGCAGTGGATACTTATTCTTTATTGTCACTTTGTTTAATTGCCGGTAATCAATACACATCCGCATCGAGCCATCTTTCTTCTTTACAAATAATACAGGTGCTCCCCAGGGGGAAACACTGGGCCTGATAAAGCCCTTCTCAAGAAGGTCTTGCAACTGATCTTTCAACTCTTTTAGCTCCGGCGGGGCCATACGATAGGGTGGAATAGAGATAGGCTGAGTGCCCGGTGCCAGATCAATACAGAAATCAATATCCCTGTCGGGTGGCATGCCCGACAGGTCTGAAGGAAAAACCTCGGGAAACTCCCGTACAATAAGGACTGACTCAATGGAAGGAACCTCTACGCTGGAATCACGAACATAAGCCGGATAAGCTAGACACCCCTTCTCAACCATGCGTCGAGCCTTAACAAAGGAAATAACAGTGCGAATGGAGTGGCTTGAGGTACCTTTCCACTCTAGTCGGGGTGATTCTGGTAAGGCTAAGGTCACAGTCTTAGCATGGCAATCAAGAATAGCATGGTATGGGGACAACCAGTCCATCCCCAATATGACATCAAAATCCACCATATCTAAAAGCAACAGATCAACACGGGTCTCAAGACCCCCAAATATAACTACGCACGAGCGATGCACTCGGTCGACTACAATGGAGTCACCCACTGGTGTAGCCACATAAACTGGAATATCCAGAGCATAGCTGGGCACGGCCAAATACGGTGCAAAGTAGGAAGACACATATGAATATGTAGATCCAGGGTCAAATAATACTGAAGCACCTCTGCCACACACAAGAATAGTACCTGTAATCACGGCATCTGATGCCTCTGCCTCTAGCCTAGCTGGTAAAGCATAGAATCGAGGATCTGCACCTCCCCTCTGAGCTGCGTCTCTAGGACGACCATCAAGTGGTTGACCTCTACCTTTGGCTAGACGGTCTCCACCTCTACGGTCTCGACCTCCACCTCTATAATCTCTACCCCGCCTCTGGCTGGCTGGGCAGGCTGAGGGTCAGCTGGGGCCCGAATCATAGGACGAGGACCTCGCTGCTGAGAGTTGCCCGCTGCTCGAGGGCAATACCTGATAAAATGACCTGGGTCACCACAACCGTAGCAACTCTTAGACTGATAGGGTTGCTGGCCCTGACGACCTGAATGGCCTCCACGAACACTCTGAAGAGGCTGAGCATTAATAGGAGGCTGGTCCGAATAATGCCCCCGAAAACCACGATCACCTGGTCCACCCTGTGAAGCCTGAAGGGCGGAATGAAAAGGCCTGGAGGACTGGCCTCTATCAAAGGATTCTCTGCTACCAGAGGAAGAAGCACCAAACCTACCCGAATGACGAGGCCTCTTATCCGAAGAATAACCGCCTCCTCTAGCAAGAGCCATTTCAACTCTGCGTGCTGCATTGGCTGCCTCCTGAAATGATATGTCACTCCCCACGCCCATAGCCATCTGGAGTCTAATTGGCTGATTAAGCCCATCTATAAACCTGCGGACCCTCTCCCGCTCCGTGGGAAGTATCACCACTGCATGACGAGCCAAATCGACAAATCTCGTCTCATACTGTGTGACCGTCATAGAGCCCTGATGGAGGCGCTCAAACTGCCTCCGAAGTACATCCCGCTGAGTAGCAGGGAGAAACTTCTCCATAAATAGTTCCGCAAACTGGTCCCATGATAAAGCTGGGGACCCTGCTGGTCGAGTCAAGCAATAATCTCTCCACCAAGTCTTGGCGGATCCTGCAAGCCTGAAGGTACAGAAGTCAACTCCATTTGTCTCCACGATCCCCATAGTCTTGAGAATCTCATGGCAACTGAATAAGAAGTCCTGAGGATCCTCTGATGTGGCACCGCCGAAGGTAGTGGTAAATAGCTTGGAGAACCGATCAAGTCTCCATAAAGAATCAGAAGTCATGGCCGCTCCATCACCGGCATGAGCCGTGGTACCTGACTGAGTGGCCACAGCTGGCTGAACCACTGGTGCCTGAGGCTGAGGAGCCACTAGCTCCGGAGTACGAGCGATATGAGTCTGGGCCATTCCTCCAGCCTGAGAAGCACCTGGTGCAACAGGTAATAAACCTGCTCTGGCAACGCTGTCCATAAATCCCGCTATCCTGACCAAAGCCTCCCCAAGATCCGGGGTAAATAAAGCCTCTCCTGGGACCTGAGCTAGGCCCACTGGAGCTGCTGGGACTAGAACCTCCTCATCAATCTCAATATGAGGCTCCACCTCTGGAGTAGCTGCCTGAGGCTGAGCTCTACCCCTACCACGGCCTCTGATACGGCCTCGGCCCCTCGCGGGAGCTGCTTGGGGCTCGGGCTGCTGGTCAGCGGACGAAGAAGCGCGTGTCCTCACCATCTGCGAAAGGACATAATAGAAATTCAATCGGTAATTGAGGAACAAGTCGCACGACAAGAAGAACAAATGAGAGACTCTTTCCTAACTCAATAAACTCTGGAGGACAAGTACAGACGTCTCCGTACCTACCTCTCAAACTCTACGAAGCTTGTTCGTGAGTGGTGAGACCTATGTAACCTAGAGCTCTGATACCAACTTGTCACGACCCGGATTTTCCCCCAACATCGGGATCGTGATGGCGCCTACTCGTGGTAGCTAGGCAAGCCATTGTATTCATACTATCCTATTTTTAATACAATTTCATATTTTATTTAACAATAAACCACAACTTTAATTAAATAAATGCGGAATACTTTATCGAAATAGAAATAACTAATTACAAGATAAAAATCATACTGAAATCCTCTACCCAAGACGTGGAGTCACCAACTCACGAACTACTATTGAATACTACACATATAAGTTTGAAAGAAATATAACATAATTCTGTTTGTCTCGGAACAAAGAGACCACAACTAATAACATAAGTAAAGAGAGAGACGCCGGGCTTGCGGACGTCTGCAAGCTACCTCGGTCTCAAATGTGATTAACTCCCACGCAATCGATTTACTGCTGCTGCTCCTGATCGTAACCTGGACCTGTGCAAAAATGCACAAAAGTGTAGTATCAGCACAACCGACCCCATGTGCTGGTAAGTGCCTGGCCTATCCCGGCGAAGTAGTGACAAGCCTAGGACTAGACACCCACATAAACCTATGCAATTCAATATATATGTATACCACAGAATAACAAGAAATAACCAAGTAATAACACAATAAGGAATATCTCAAAGAATTCAACAATCAACAACAGTTAATAAGTTCACAAGGAAAACAAAGTATAATGGAAACACATGAAATATCCACGGCATCACCCTTCGTGCTTTTACTCTCATCCTCACCAAATAAGCAAATAAAGTACACGGCATCACCCTTCGTGCTTTTACTCTCATCCTCGCATCCATAGTACGGCATGATCCTTCGTACATGGTTCAATAACAGGGCACGGCAAGATCCTTCATGCATAATTAATAAAACATGGCACGGCATTAACCTTCGTGCATAAATAATAAAACATGGCACGGCATTAACCTTCGTGCATAAATAATAAATCAAGGCACGACATCACCCTTCGTGCATTATCACTCTTCCTCACCCAAATAACAATCACGGTTAAGGGAAAAGAAAGAAACAGTAATTCATAAACTGTCCCAACAAGGGCAATCAATAATTATCTTCACAACAAGTCCCGACAAGGGAGAACAATAACAATTCTACAACCTGGCAAAGGTTCAACAATTCATCTGCAAATATGTCTCACAATAAGCATTATCAACGACTCACGGTCATACTAGACGCCAGTGTATGGATGCTCGTCACCACAGCCCATACACCGCACTCGATCACATAACATATAGCACATAATCCTATTCCCTCAAGCTAGGATAGAACAAACACTTACCTCGAATGTTTATGAACAATTCAATCCGTGGAAATGTCTTTTTTTTTCAAATTTGGCTCCAATCCAATCGTATCTATACACAATTGATTTAATATCATCAATACTACTCAACAAACTAATTCCTAAGACCAAATACAACTTTTACAACATTCTGCCCCGAATAGTGAATTTCGACCCCGGGCCCACATGGTCGGAACTCGGGGTTAGGACTAAAATCCGGTTACCCATCCCCCACGAGTTCATGTATATGATTTGTTTCAAAATCGGACCTCAATTCGAGGTCCAATTTCCCAATTTATGAAAAACCCTATATTCTATCAAAACAAGAAATTCTACCATAAAAACCTTTGATTTCTATTGAAAAACATGTTTAATGATGTTAGGAATTGAAAGAATTAAGTAAAAAGTGACTTACAATTGTTTTGATGAAGAAAGAATCCATGAAGAATCGCAAATGGGTGTTTTTGTTTTGTAAAAAGTGAAGAAATGAACTGAAAATCGTGTTTTACAGGTCTCTGTGTTCGCATTTGCGAACATGGGTTTGCAATTGCGAACCCCGACCAATTTCCGGAGTTTGAAAAATAAGCTAAGGCTGGGAAGTTCGCATTTGCGAACTTTTGTTCGCATTTGCGAACACTGGCAAGAAAGGGGAGTGTTCGCATTTGCGAACTAATGTTCGCATTTGCGAACACAGGCAGAAAAGGGCATTGTTCGCATTTGCGAACTATTGTTCGCATTTGCGAACAAGGCTGGATTTGGGAATGTTCGCATTTGCGAACTATGGTTCGCATTTGCGAACATAGGCGGGACAAGGGGATGTTCGCATTTGCGAACAATCGTTCGCATTTGCGAACAATGCCTTGATCTGCCTTCTTCGCAATTGCGAGAAATGCTTCGCAATTGCGAAGCCAACAGCTGGGTGAAAAACCAGCAGTGCAAAAATTCAGAATTTAATCCAACGGCCTATCAAATCTTTACCCGAGCCCCCCGGGCTCCAAACCAAACATGTACACAACCTCAAAAACACATTATGAACTTGTTCGTGCGATCACATCGCCAATATCACATCGTTTTCATCAAATCAAGCCTCACATTCATGATTTTCATACTTTTGGTTTTCAAAACTTTCAAACTTGGAACTCAAGGTCCAAAACATCTCAAACGACATCCGAATGTCACCAAACTTTACTGAAATCACATATATAATATTTAAGACTTGTACCGGGCGTCGGAACCAAAATACGAGCCCGATACCAAGGTCAATTAATTCATTTCCTTTAACAATTACATCAAAAACAATTTCATAGAAAAATTCATAACTTGGGCTATAGGCCTCAGAATTCGACTCCGGACGCATGTCCAAGTCCCATATTTTCCTACGGACCTCTCGGGACCATCCAATCTCGGGTCCGGATCCGTTTACCAAAAATGTTGACCGAAGTCAACCATATCAATATTTATATCATTTTTATCCAAATTTCTCATAGAATTCATATTTTCTATCACAAAATCTTTCCGGCTACATGCTCGGATTGTGCATGTAAATCGAGGCAACATAGAATGAGGTTTTCGAGGCCTCAGAAGCTCGAAATGATTAATAAAATAAGTGATGACCCTTGAACTCAGCAAAACCCAAACGCCAACGAATCAAGGCGCGGGTTAGGTACCCTCGCCACTCTAGTAAGTACGCCCAACTTGAACTAAGATTAGGGGCACGTAAAGTTTCGCCCTAGTCAAACTACAAGGCCGTATTTTTTATCATCACGGTTAGTAGTTCGACCGTACCCGAACTGGGACTAAGGCTAAGCACCGCTATCGCTAAGCAACATCTCTGGCTCTCTCACCCCGAGTCGAAGAAGAAAAGTCGTCAAAATTCAAAAACTAACATGCCTACCAGAAAAACTCAAAGGCAAATCACCCCTTCGAACGCACGTAAAGAAAAATCCAAGGGAGAAGAAAGGGGAGGTACAAAACAGATACAAGGAAAATAACGGAGAGGAGATCTCATTTATCTACGAAGTTAATCATGGGTAATACCTGCTTACATCTGGTCAATATAAAAAAAACCGCCAAACGGCAAACAAGAAAAGAAAAACGCATAACAACTTTTTACTCGGCACCATACATGCCACCATCTGCGCCATTGCCAGCCTCTGGCATCGCCGAATCAAAACCTTAGTCGATACAGGCCTCACGAGACTTTTGACACGCTCCCTCGAAATCAGCTTCGGTCACGATGCCAGCCTCGCACAAAAACTTATATACATCACGTTGAGCCTCTGCAAAAACCCAAAGTTCACGAGCCTGGCTGGAAAAAGTGGCCTCGTCCCGTAGGCACTGATTCTCCTCTTCTAAAGCCGTAATACGGTCCACCATAACTTGGGCATCCTGCTCAAAA
The DNA here is from genome assembly GCA_032618575.1 of Nicotiana noctiflora. Classification (NCBI taxonomy): domain Eukaryota; kingdom Viridiplantae; phylum Streptophyta; class Magnoliopsida; order Solanales; family Solanaceae; genus Nicotiana; species Nicotiana noctiflora. The sequence continues at coordinate 58,314 of JASVEL010004451.1, read as the reverse complement.
ACACCAATCTCCTCCTCGAGGTTCGCTTCTCTAAATGCCATAGCATCCCTCTCCAACGCCAGTTGTGACTCATGAGCGCGGATAACCTCCTTCAATGCCTCAGCCCTCGACGAGGTATCCCTCACCTGAAGCTTCAAAGCTACGACTTCACCCTTCAACGAAGTCACTTTCCCACTCCATGCCGTTGCGGCCTCCACCGCTGTAGCCTGGCTCTGGCGCTCACATTCAGCTGCACCCTTCTTCCACACCTCGAGCTCATCGTCCTTCCGACGGAGCTGCTCCTCAAAAGCACTTATTCTGCCAAGTGCTTGCTGCATCTGAAGCTCCCGCCTCGCCAGTTTCTCGACCAGGGCCCGGATACGGGGATCATTCCTCAAGCGCACACACATCTCCCAGCATCGATCTCGACAGCGGTGATATTTCTCCAATGCTCGCAAAAATATCCCCAAGCGGATGTTAGCTCGACGGATGCTCTCCACCTCCAACAAATAACACTGCAAAGCAAAGGCAATGATTAGGATAAAAAGCAAACTAAGGCAAAAACTAAGCAAACTGATGTCATATTACATACCCTCAAGCCTATCACGGACACCTCATTCATCAGCCCGATATCTGTGACGTCCCTCAACAATGCATTCTCGGCCTCCGAGCATAGCAGCCCAAATTGCAGCACCAAACTCTCCCCTTGGAGCAATAAGTTCAACTCTGTGGGGACCTCGATGTGGCGAGACCTCCCCTCTACGTGCACCGTCAAATTTGTAAAGCCTTCCTAGAACATACAGACGTCATCGGGGTCTAAATAAGATTCGGACTCATACTCATCTCCTGCAGCATCCCTTCCTCCTTCCACTACTGGCGAGGTAGAATCAACCGCCGTAACTACCAAAAGAGCAGTTGACTCTCCAATCCTAGCAGCCGCTGAGGATCTACCTCTCATCTCAGCAACTAGAACTACCAACTGAGTCGCCAAAGCGATGGTATCATTACGGCCTAAGCCAACCGGGGCAATCCCTACTGTTTGTTCACTCTCAAGGGCAGGCATTGCAACCGCACTCTCTTCCACATTCGCTGGAGTGGAGTCCAAATTAATTACCGCAGGAGGATCTGGCGTGAACATGACCATGTGCCTTATAAATGGAATCTCCTCCTCGTCTGATGGCAATTCCGCTCTAGGGCGCACAACTTTCAACAACCCCTCATCCCGAAGTGCAGCCCATTGTGGAGAAGGATCCACAGAAGATTCAACTGATGTCGCCCTCGGTAGTGGTGCGCCATCGGTGCTGCAATAAGCCGAGCAATTGCACCCGGTTGTCGGAAGGCCAACCGAGGGGCCCTGACACGATGTTCCCTCCCTGGTCGCAGAAAAGCAAAGTTGATAAATAAAATTGAATCAAAGCGGAACAGAAGAAGAAATCAACTTCTCACCTGCAACAAGCCTACGACCATGCCTCTCCTAGAAAGATGCTCACGTGCGTATCCCCTCGGTATGGGGGAGAACCCACCTGTATATCTCAGCTAACAGAGCCGGCGGTGACTTTTCAGCTACAAAATTGACACGAGTTAACGCTCACGAGCACAAGACATAAGGAAGAGCATAAAGGAGAATTCAATGATTAAGGAACTTACGTGAATGATTCCAAGCCTCTGGGAACCTAGTGGCGCACGCCTCTAATGTTCAGTCCTGATGCATAAGAAATGCTCAAAAGGGAGAGGATCGACCTCATCGTCCAGTATCGCAGTCAGGCCCCTCGACCCATGAGGGCACGCCCGAATCATGGTACCACGAACTCTCTGGGAGCATAGAGGCTAAGCATATGCTGCAGCGTGACCACCCTACTGGCCAGTTCTGTATACTTAATAAACATTGCTAACAATTTGTAGAGAGAGGGATTGAGCTAACCCGGGCATACCCCGTAATAACGATAGAAATCCACCACCAGCATGGGGAGCGGAATCTTAAACCCCAACCTGAAGGGATAGGCATAAAAATGCATTATCCCCAGCGTTCAGTGTGGACCCTCTCCTCGCTTCTAGCAAGAATGATGTTTGCATGGGTGGGGATGACCCCCTGTTCCAGTAATCGGGCCATCCTAATTCCCGCATTAACGGGTCTTTATCCACTGGATCTTCCCCACCATCAACAGTGAAATCAATAACCGAACCTCCGGGCCGAGGTACTATCTCGTCAGCCGATAGAACTTCACCGGTCCCTACCTATTCTGCACCTCCCATTGCCGAAGATGGCCCTTCAACTACCGGAGAATCGATTAGAAAATACATCTTAAGAGCATTGTGAGAAAAATTGCCTGCCATTATTGATTTACTAACGAGAAAGGAATAAAGTTTGGACAAGACAAAAGTTATAACGATCAAAGAAAGAAAGAAAGAGGTGAGTTAGCAAGAGGAAGAAGTTTCTTCAGAATCACTCTCAGATGAACAATAAAAATAAAGTGAATACCTCAACCCACCTTTATAGGCAGTATAAATGGCTTTCGCGAAACCTAATAGCCATCATTCACTATATGACCAAACGCAAAATGGTTCGGTTCTACAGAAATATACGTCATTATGACAAGCTTCATGAAGCGACTTCTCTGTCACCCGCCAGCGTCTCACCATTGAAATGATTGCAGCGGTCTACGAACGCTGAAAGAATGTTCCGCGCGCCTTCAAAACTTTGGACGTCGCCAGATACGTACCAAGCGTACACTTATTTCCCTCGGTCGCACCGTGTACGGACCGTACCCTGTAGTCGATGGTTATGATCCCAAACAAATGTAAGGGTTGGAGCGTAACGAAGTTCGATCTCGCTTGAATTGAGTTAAAAGGTCACATACCTTCGCCGAGAGGAAGCGTTCAATCTTTCTCATACGGCGACTTGATAACATGATAACAAAACACTAACATTCTACAAGGTTTATGCCGTCGCTAAAGAGAATTCGATCTCGACCGAAGCAACAGTCGACCTCTCTATTTGAGTTTCTCAAACAACAATCGATGAAGTCCGCTCATCGAGCTCGGCCGAAGCACGATCTAAATAAGCGGAGGGACTAACTGTATGGGTCAGAATCCGACCCCATGATAATTAACGGAGTTAATCTCGTCCTGAGCTAATCCATAATTAGTAAGTGGTATGACCACTTATTCATAATGTTACTTGACTCTCATTCGCTTCGATCAACAAGGGCACGATCTATCCACTCCCCATGGAGGTGAAACCCCAGTGTGGTCATGGCCACTTACTGCCAGCTCACAGAGCTCACTACTATAAATACTGAAAGAGAGAGCCCTAGTAAGGGGGTTTCTTCTTCGCCACTATTCACAAAAGAGAGAGAGAAGAGACAAAGGTACCCATCTTATAGGAAGATGAAATACAATTGTAAGGCTCTGAACCTCTTCATGGAGAGGCAGACCAAAACCAATATTATCAATAAAAGCTGTTAATATTTATTCTCATAATATTGAGTACTTATTATCGTTTCTTTCATTTGGTCTAATGGAATATTACGATTTGCTATGATTTTCTCGTAATTTATGTATATTGTTTTGTACTCATAAAGTGTGTGATAATTTTTGAGCAAACAAACCTTGTAAATTATGATCTAATATATCATATTGACTTAAGAAATATTAGTTGTGTTTTATTATTTAATATAGTATTTAGAAATATAACACAATCTATTATCTATACATAATTAAAGGATACAAATCATACAGTAATCAAATACAAAATTTGATCATTTTTATTTTTATTATTGAATTAGCAAGTACTTAGAACTATTGATAATTTTCTTGAGTGTTATCTATTTATCTTTTATTTTTTAATTTATTTAAAATATAAATATCATAAATTATCTCTATTCCCCTATTTCGTACATTCCTTTCTACTGTAATACTTATTTTATTAATTTTGTAGTTTATTAAAATTTTAAATAAAGTATTTTTTTTATTATAGCTAATTTATTTTATTTTATTTTAAAATATTTATAAAACTCCAACTTGAAACTACTACCCAATTTGAATGGTTTTTTTTTATTTTCCTTTTTTTATCATAGCTAATTATGAAATATATATATTCATAATTTAAATAGAGTAACCAATTAATTAAAAATTAAGATTCAAAGGTTTATAGCTAGAAAGAGAGTAACCAAAACTACTCCCCAACTTGAGTATGTATTGTTTTTTATTTTATTTTTTAATATTTTTTTAATTTTACTGTAGCTAAATTATTTTTTTTCTTAGTTTTAGTTTTTTTATTTTAAAACTCAAACTTGAAACTACTCCCAGGTTGAAAAGTGCCACTTGAAAAATATTTTATCTTAACAATGGCATTTGACTTCTTGTAGTTTTCATTTGAAGTGGAAGTTATTTTCTTTTATTTTTTTCATTTTAAAATATCTCCAACTTGAAACTACTCCTAAAGTTGAATGGGTATTTTTTTATTTATCTATTTCTATTTTTTTATTATGACTAATTTTATATTTTTTTTTTATTTTTGGAGAAATGTCTTAAAATGCCAAGTGTCTTTTTCGGATTTTGCAACTTGGCTTCATGAGGGGCTTTTGTCTTCTGCTTTTAATTATAGATAGATAGATATAAATAATTAAATAAAATATTTAATTATTTTAAATAAAAATATGCTCTATATTTTCATAAAACTCCAACTTGAAACTACTCCCAAATTTGAATTGGCAATTTTTTATTTTTTAATTTTGTTTTTTATTTAAAATAATTTTAAAACACTCACTTTGTTGGAGCTTTGTTCTAAAAATCAATACTTAGCGTATTATCGTTATACCACTTGACATCATATAATTATTTATAATTCAAATAAAGTAACCAATTAAATAAAAACTTTAAGAAGGTTTTTTTTAGAGGTAGTTTATTTTATCTTAATAATGGCACTTTTAATTATTAATATTTTTGTTTTTTTAATTGTAGCAATTTTTCTTTTTAATTTTAAGATAACTTAAAACTCCAAAGTGAAACTTATCCCCAATCTGAATGAGTGGTTATTTTTTTTATTTTTTTGTTTTTTTAATATAGCTATTTATAATACAACTATATTTATTAATTCAAATAGAGTAACCAATTAATTCAAAATTTAAGAAGTTTTTTTAATTAATAAGTTAGTTTATTTTGTCTTAATATTGCCACTTGGCTTTTTGTGGTTATGCCACTTGTCTTAATAATGTGATTTTGCCTCTCCTTTTATTATATATAGATATTTAAATTACTGCTAACTGACTCAAATTAATATTATCAATATCAAATTTCGATGTAATACGACTATATTAGTAAGTGTTATCAGGAAAGCACAGGAGATTTTTCAATGTCAAAAATTCTCTCTCATAAGAAAATACTTACTTCTTTATCAATCCCACCAAAACCTCCAAATATTTTTAATTCATCAACATCATCATATATTATTCTTGATTCTAATTAGAACATCACCACTAAGAAGCAAGATATGACAATGAATATTGATTCACCTAACAAGCAACCTTCATATCTTCAAACCCTTCTTTGCCATAACTCAACTCCTACCAATGTTTCATTTAATATAATTCATACCATTGGTCAAGATATTAATGAAGAGTTAGATGCTTCAATTGATTCTACCTCTACTTTATTTATTCCTCTATCTATAGAAGAAAAAGAAAGGATTTACAAGCCATGGAAGCATGCGGTTATTATCAAACTTTATGGACATAAGCTTGGACATCAAGTATTAAGGCAAAAAATTTATAATCTTTGGAAACCTACTGAAAATGTGCCTTTGGTAGACCTAGGTTCTGATTTTTACCTACTTAAATTTCAAAAAGAAGAAAATAAATTACATGCTTTAAATGATGGTCCTTGGTTTATCTTTAATCATTTTTTAACTGTTCGACCATGGGAGCCAAAATTCATATCATCTGAGGCTACAATTAATTATTCTGCAATTTGGCTAAGGTTACCTGAGTTGCCTACAGAATTTTATGATATTCAAATTTTAAAAAACGTAGGCAACAAAATTGGTAAACTATTAGCAATTGATAATTACACCTCTTCAACAATTAGGGGAAGATATGCTAGATTGTGTGTACAAGTACCTCTTGATCATCCTCTTTGCACTCATGTTCTTATTGGACATCACAAGCAATCGATCCTATATGAAGGGATCAATTTATTTTGTGTTAAGTATGGAAGAATGGGGCATAATCAATTACTTTGTTCTTATGCAAAAGTTTCACATGATTCTACTACTCATCCGATTACAAATAATTCTTCAAATACAACAAATTTGGAGTCTAAGGATGAATGAAAAACTGTTTCTTTTCCTACAAATTCAACAAGAAGGGCCAACACTGGTAAGATCAACCAAAAGAAATCAGGTATGGCTAATGAGCTTAATAATTCGATTAATAATTTAGCTCTTAATAAATTATCTATAAATATTCCTAATAAAGTCTCTAATACTACAACTACTTCTCCTAATAAGTTATTACCTAACTGTGACGACCCGGCCCGTTGTCACGAGAATTACCACCCCGTTATCTTGCATTTATGTGTTTATTGCTTTTACATCGGTGTTAGAGTCTATTGGGTGAGTTAGGAGAGATTTGGATTGAAAATGAGGCACATATCCTTCTTGAAAGAAGCTTGAATGTGGAAAGTCAACCTGGAGTTGACTATTTAGTTAGAGGGCTCGGAATCAGATTCTAATGATTTAGTTAGTTACGGGAGGTGATTTGTGACTTAGAGGAGCGATCGGAGTTGAATTCGGAGGTCCGGTGTAGAAATAGGCTTGAATTGGCCAAGGTTGAATTTTGACGAAATCCGAACGGTAGGTGAGATCTTGATCCGGGGGTCGGAATGGAATTCCGACAATTTTTGTTGCTTCGTCATGTGATTTTGGATATGTCTGCAAATTTTCAGGTCATTCGGACGTCGTTTGGTCGGGTTTTTGATTGAATGTTAGTTTCGGAAATTTTGAAGAAACTTAGGCTTGAATCCGTGTGCAATTGGTGATTTTGATGTTTAGGATGGTGTTTTGATGATTGGAACAAGTTCGTATCGTGTTTTGGAGGAATGGTCGGCTGTAAATTGCAGATCACTGGGCAGTATTTAGCCTTCGCGTTCGCGAGGACAAGGCCCGCGTTCGCGTAGGCCAGGTTTAGTAATGCATCGCGTTCGCGAGGGCAATGCCGTGTTCGCGTAGGTTGAGGCCAGTTGGCCATCGCGTTCGCGATGGTTTGGGTCGCGTTCGCGTAAGAGGAAGATAGAACGCATCGTGTTAGCGTGGGAGAAGGACGCGTTCGCGTAAGAAGAAAAGGCGAAGCATCGCGTTCGCGTGGACTGGGACGCGTTCGCGTAGAGGAAAAATACGGGGCTGGGGAGAATGGCTTTCGCGGACGCATGACTTCATGTCGCATTCGTGATGAAGGAAAGGATCAAGGCATCGTGTTCGTGTGAGGGGCATCGCGAACGCGTAGAGTTAAATTCCCAGGCAATGAATTAAAAACCAGAACAGAACCAGTCGCGAGTTTCACACCCCAAAACATAATTTTTGAGTTCTAGAGAGAGAGACTCACGAGAGATTGCTGGGAAATCATCGGGTGTTCATCGGAGGTAAGTTTTGTGGCTTAATGACATCATTTTATCATGAAATCCTTGGTTAATTCTCTGTAAATGGAAGATTAAAGGTGGATTTGAGCCCTAGGCCTAAAATTGAAGAAAAACACTGATTTGAGTGGGCAAATGGAGTCCGATTTTGGTAAATTTTATATGCCTAGACTCGTATTGAGATGAGGGTTCCGAATATGTGACTTTCGTAATTTTTTGAGAAGCGTACCGAAAGTCGAGTTTTGGCAACTTTGAGAATTTTGATGTAAATTGCGTTGTTTTGACTGGGTATCGTTCCATTGGTCTAATTTGATGCGTTTCTACTATATTTGATAAGATTCTACGCGTGTGGAGCTTGATTCTCATGGCAAGGGCATCGCGGAGTAGTCGTCGAGCTGTATTGAGGTGAGTAATAGATGTGGGTGATGACCAGCGGGTTCGAAACCCCGGTATACCACTTTGTGACGCTGTATAGCGGCGAGACACATACTCTCTTGTGAGTGCGGGGTCGATTGTGATTGGGGACTATGGCTTAGTCCGACCTGTTGGCATTGTGTTATGATATTGGCTATTCTTGAGCCGTCGGACCTCCTTCTCGGATGGTTGCATATTATATTGTGATATTGGCTACTCTTGAGCCGTCAAACATCCTTCTTGGATGGTTGAGTATACTCGTGGGCTGTGAGCCAGTATTGGATCCCGCGAGGATCGTTATCATCATCTTGTGATACTGACATGCTAGTTTACTACCAGTCCGTAACTATTTACTGTTATCATGTTATTTCCAATCTCTGGAACTTGATAGTACTATTTTCAACTGAAAAATGATAAAAGAGTTTTCAAAACTACTTTTGAGCCTGTGAGGATGCATTTGCATATTAGTTGACTGGAAGTGGAGCAGGCTGCGCGCCGTAGCTGACTGGTAGTGGACCGGGCTGCGTACCGCAGCGTATATTCATGATATTGTGCTTGGGCTGTAGGAGCCCCTCCGGAGTCTGAACCCCACAGTGAGCATGGGCACCCAAATTGGATCGGGCTACGCGCCGTAGCGGTCATTTCATGCATTGCATTGCATTTAGCTACATCTTCTAGTTGTTATACTTTGTTGTGGATATTGTTTTTGTTCTCCACTGTTGATATTGAACTGTTACAGGGTATTGGTTACAGCTTTACATAGTGTTTTATTGTGGATTTCTTATCTACGTTGTCTTACCCCTGTTTATTACCACTGAGTCTGGCAGTACTTCTTTTACTCCCTGCACCTTGTGTGCAGATCCAAGTACCTCTCACCAGACCTGATCCGGTAGCCGCTCAGAGGCATTGTGCGGGACAGTCGAGGTAGCTGCAGCGTCCGCAGGACCTGACTCCCCTTCTGACTGTCTTTTTTCATGTTGTCATTTCTTTCCACACTGAGCTTTGGTTGTAAACCTTATTACACTTATGTTCTTTAGAGGTTCTTGACTCGTGACCCTTCGGTCTATGGGAGTTGGTATGTGTTGGGACTTGGTTCCCTATTTTGATATATCTATCACTGTTGTCTTATAACTTGTTATACTTAAATGGGATAATGCGAGCTCATAGCTCCGTAAATTGTTGTTGATTGGTCAGGCTGGCCTAGCAGTGTGTTGGGCGCCATCACGACCGAATTTGGGGTCGTGACAAGTTGGTATCAGAGCCTAGGTTTACTAGGCCTCATGAGTTTTGAGCCGGTTAGTAGAGTCTTGTGGATAAGTACAGGGACGCCTGTACTTATCCTCGGGAGGCTGCGAACCTTTAGGAAACACTTCACATTTCTTGGAATTCTTATCGTGCACACTTGATTCAGCTTGAGATATACTTTTTGAAATTCCTTCCACACGTTTGTGTACGCATCGAGTGCTCAGTAATATAATTGCCTTATGGCTTGTGATTTCCCCGAACGAGGGGCGAGATATAATCTCTGTGAGTTCATGTTGGGCCGGTCGGGATGACTTGAGGTTGGACCTTGTATATGACTTGAGCATCGAGGTGCTGATTTGGTGGGTGGTGGTAATAAATAATGTACTGAGGGTTTGAAACCCCGTATTTGCACTATACAGTGCTATGTTGAGATGGAACACGCGTCATATGACGAGCGTGGTGGTATTGTGATTGAGGATTTGGACTTGGTCCTTCCCGATTGATAGATTACTGTGTATAATGACTGAGACTGGGTTTATATCATTGTATTTGGGTTAGTTGCCATGTTTGGGGCCTTGTGCCGATCTGTAGTGTATTAAGGAGGCTTACTAATGGATGAGCTGTTAATTGTTCGACTCTTACCTAATCTGTTGTGTAGCTCCGACCTATGGGCGTGGTGAATATTTACCATATCTCTTAATTGGAAGGTAAAGTGCCTTATGTGTAGTGGAACGAGTTCAAACTCGGGAAGACTAAAGTGATTATGCTATGTGTATCCTGGTGGAAGGTATTGTGCTGAAATGCTAAATTGAGGAGAAGTAGGTGGGTTGATCCTCATATGTAATTGAAAGGTATTTGATATGTGTTATGATCCGAGCAGGTACAACGCATGTTCATGTAACAATTATGATAATATGATTTGTGTAGTATTGAGACTAATGTTGTCGATATGCATTGTGATGTCTTATCGAGTTGTGAATGTATTGCTATGATGGTTTTGGTGATTCTCTGGCAGGTGGATACGCCAAGTTACAAAGGAAACTCTATCAAAAGTTTTGGAAAATTTGGGACATAGAAAAGATTTTTCACCTAAAGAGTGGGCTTAACTGTTGTGTGTGAATGAATACAAGAATTGTAAAAGAGTTAATATTTCTGATGATTCGAATCTTCGCCGAAGCTTGCAAATGAGGTGAATGACGCTCGAGAATTGTTTGACGGTGTTCAAGATTTTGCTTGTAACAGTCAGGTGTCTTAAGATTGTGCATGTGGCTAAAGACGGTGGTTTCGTTAGAAGAGGTCAAGACTTGTGTTATATTATGTAAATGATGGGATTCTATGTAATCCGTATTGGAAGGTAATGATAACAAATTCAAATAGCAGGAAGTTCTTCCAGATAAAGTATCGTAGAATGTGGTACTTATGGGAAACATTGAGAGAGTATTAAGTGACCTATGGGTCTTAGACCGTGTGGTCTTATGTACGAGTCTCGTGTGGTAACATGAGTTGATGTATTATGGTGCTACAGTAATGGCTAATATTAAATTAAAGATGAATCAGAAAGGAAACTGGGTAAATGGAACAACTTGTTAATAAACCGGAATGGTATAATAAGGAATACAATTAATTCTTGGTATATGATTGAAGTAATGAGTCTTGCAGATATTGTGTAACTCGATATGGGTATAAGGACTTAGTCCTGGCAGTTTAACTTATGCAATGTAATTGGAAGAAAGAGTTGTGATGTGTTTTAACGTGGTTTGAAAATGAGTGTATTTCCTGTTGGGATGTAAAGCTTGGAATGTGTAATGAGTTTTCTCTATATGGGATCATGAAAGTCCTTGACTAGTTGAGTGCGCCGATGTTTGCGGCGGAGGAAAGGGATATGAATTTCCATGTTGTCTTAGTGTGGTATGGTATACGCGATGTGTTATGGAAAGTTGATAATGGCATATTCAAGGTTTTGAGATCAGTTCATAATATATGGGAAGTCATTAAAATTATTGAGCAGCGCGGACAGCTGCAGGTGACTTAAGAATCGATCTTTCTGGCGATTAAGGTAAATGATGCAACTATTCTAGTGAATTGGCAGGGAATATGGTCCAAAATGACAAGGTAATGTAAACTGATAATATCTAGTGGTATGGTGGTATTCTCTTGTTGGATCGACTGTAATAATTGAGTTGTTGATGGCATAGTGAAATTCCTGAATGGCTTTCGTGGTATGAATGGACGCTTGATGTGCGTTATGTATTCGTAAGGCGGAGTACGGAATCAGGCATATTGATTCATGTGTTATATATGTGTTGGAGACCTGAAGTTCTTGTTAGTACGCATATGCAGTGGTTGTATATCATGTGTATCGGCACCGTTTAGTGATTATTGGAAATCGGAAGCCCTAGTGGCTCTCTCTTAACTTGATATGACGAATTCGGATTATGATACTTGATTGCTGACTGGTTGTCATGGGTCAGGTTGTCTAGACTAGTGTGATATAGACTATGATGGAATAGCACAAATTGCGTAGCAGAGTGCATCGGAGTATGCTCTAGCGGGGTAGTTGTACCTCAAGACCAGTGGATGGCTGGTGGGTATTGCTTTGTCAGTTGGGCCTTCGTGGCGGATATCAGTGCAGAGGTTTCTACCATGGGTTCAGTTCCGGTATTGGGGAAATTTGTCTTATGCGTTTCTTGTGGCCGAGCTTGAGGCTATATATGTTTACTGTAATGAGCAAATCGACTCGATGAGCATTTCTTTTACGAGGGGTATTTGGATCGGGTGGTACGCCGCCACATGTATGGTATCTGGATCGGGTGGCACGCCGCCAAGGGTATGTCATTGGAGCGGGTTGCACGCCGCAACAGTGTAATGTGAAAATAGAGTTAGTTAGATGCTACCTGGTATACAATACTTCCTGGCTTCTGAGGAAAAGTCCGTATTGAGTATCGTTTGGCGAATGGCACATCGGTTGTGTCCTTTCAGGATTTGATAGCATACACTAATTGTTTCACCGTGGGTGAGGTCGATTGCTTAAGTTCAGACCTAAATATGTGCGTGGCTGACCGTTTGAGCTTGGTAACTTGAGGTGCTTCATGAGTAATGGTGTTTGGATAGAATCATGAATTGTGCCAAGGCCACGTGATGTTATGACCTCTCGAGGAGGATTCAGGTACTCTATTTCAATAATGCGCGACGTGATCTCAGTTCTATGTTATGATGGTACAGAGGAATTGTATTACGACTCTTTTGTTTGAGTCAGTTGACATGATTTGAGTATGTTCAGATGTTTTTATTGGAGCATGTGTTGTGCTCGTCGTGGCTTAGGCCGGTGTTGAGGTGTCATATTACCAATGCGGTGTGTTATAATCGAAATAATCGTTGGAGCCAAAATGTGCGTGAGTATATGTGATTTCAGCTGGTTAGAAAGGTAATATTGAGGTTTGGTTCCGAAATCTATTGTGGTATTAGTTAAAATGGAAATGGATTCATGAATGGGTGACCCGAGAGATGGATTCGATATATCGCGGGTTCGATTGCCGTGGGCAGTATATGAAGGTGTTGGACTAAGACTTTAGCTAATGAAAAAGGTTTTTCAGTTAGTAATTGGTTGTTGTGGCCAGTTGTTGTGATTAGAGACTATCGTCTCGAGTGATTGGGTTGTTGATACATCACATGATCCCACCCGGAGTAGTGAGTATGTGTTATTGCAGTGGATTCGAGTGTATCCTGAGTATAGGCATGGGATTATCGTTTGGCATATGATCTCAGAAAGTGCAATGTGGTTTTGTGATTCAGATGGTCCGTGAATTTTAGCTATATGGTGTTATCAGATTTATGTGAGATAGGGTGACGTATGATCGCCCAAATATATACTTGGTAAGGTCATTCGGCTATTGGGTTGCTTCTAGTACAACTCTAAGTCTGCTCGAGGACGAGCGTTTGTTTAAGTTGGGGAGAATGTGACGACCCGGTCCGTTGTCATGGGAATTACCACCCCGTTATCTTGCATTTACGTATTTATTGCTTTTATATCGGTGTAAGAGTTTATTGGGTGAGTTAGGAGAGATTTGGATTGAAAATGAGGCACATAGCCTTCTTGAAAGAAGCTTGAATGTGGAAAGTCAACTTGGAGTTGACTATTTAGTTAGAGGGTTCGGAATCGGATTATGATGATTTGGTTAGTTCCGAGAGGTGATTTGTGACTTAGAGGAGCGATCAAAATTGAATTCGGAGGTCTGGTGTAGAAATAGGCTTGAATTGGCCAAGGTTGAATTTTGGCGAAATCCGAATGGTAGGTGAGATCCTGATCCGGGGGTCGGAATGGAATTCCGACAATTACTGTAGCTTCGTCATGTGATTTTGGATATTTCTGCAAATTTTCAGGTCATTCGGACGTCGTTTGGTCGGGTTTTTGATTGAATGTTAGTTTCGGAAGTTTTGAAGAAACTTAGGCTTGAATCCGTGCGCAATTGGTGATTTTGATGGGGAGAATGTAACGACCCGGCCTGTCGTTACGGGAATTTACCACCCCGTTACCTTGCAATTACATATATTTTGCTTTTAAAACAGTATTAGAGTATATCGGGTGAGTTAGGAGTGATTTGGATTGAAAATGAAACAAATAGCATGTTTGAAGAAAGCTTGAATATGAAAAGTCAACCAAGAGTTGACTATTGAGTTAGAGTGCTCGGAATCGGATTATGATGATTCGGATAGTTCCGGGAGGTGATTTGTGACTTAGGGGAGCGATCGGAATTGAATTTGGAGGCCCGGTGTAGAAATAGGCTTGAATTGGCTAAGGTTGAATTTTGGCGAAATCCGAACGGTAGGTGATATTTTGATCCGGGAGTCGGAATGGAATTCCGACAGTTGCAGTAGCTTCGTTAGGTGATTTTGGATGTGCCTGCAAAATTTCAGGTCATTCGGACGTCGTTTGGTCGGGTTTTTGATTGAATGTGCAATTTGGAATGTTTTAAGGAATTTAGGCTTGAATTCGATGCGAATTATGAGTTTTGATGTTGTTAGACGTGTTTTGAGGATTGGAGCAAGTTCGAATAAGGTATTAAGATGTGTTGGTATGTTTGGATGAGGTCCGGGGGGCCTCGGGGTGTTTTCGGATGGTTAAACGGAAGAAAATCATGGAAATTGCAGGTTGAAGAGTTCTGGTTCTGTCATTTTCGCTCCTGCGGAAATGTGGTCGCGGGAGCGAGTCCGCAGAAGCGGATATTGGAGCGCAGAAGCGCTTGTGATCGCTGAAGCGGAAAGGAGCCCGCAGGTGCGGCACCGCTGAAGCGGATGTTGAGCCGCAGAAGCGGCCAAGGACTATGGGGGAAATATCGCAGAAGCGGAAGGCTAGCCGCTTAGGCGAGTCCGCAGAAGCGGACGCCTAGACGCAGAAGCGGGAAAACCCGCAGGAGCGGGAAAAGCTTCGCAGAAGCGGACGCGCAGAGGCGGTCCGTATATCGCAGAAGCGGATTTGGCCGGCTAGGCCTGGAACCGCTGAAGCGACCCTTTGGTCGCGGATACGGAAGCGTAGAAGCGGAAAATGTTCCGCAGAAGCGAAAATCGCTGTAAGTAAGTGTATGAGAAGTTAGAAAAATTTCAGAAACATTTTAACATTTGGGGGTCTCGGCTTAAGGGCGATTTTGGGCGATTTTGAGGAGGAAATCAAGGGAAATCATCGGGTAATCAACTATGAACTCATATTATGATTAGTATTGATAATATCATGCAATTATATCATGAAAATGGAGGAATTTGGGGTAATTATGGAGGATTTAGCCCTAGTCTTGGACTTTAGAAAATCAAGGTTTTGAATGGGCAAATGGAGTCCGATTTTGGTAAAATTGATATGCTTAGACTCGTATTGAGACGAGGGTTCCGGAAATGTGAATTTCGTAAATTTTCGGAATGTGGACCCGGGGCTCGGGTTTTGACAACTTTGGGAATTTTGATGTAAATTGAGTTGTATTGATTGGGTGTCGTCCCATTGGCCTAAATTGTTGTATTTTTACTGTATTTGATCAGATTCTACGCGTGCGGAGCTTGATTCTCGTGGCAAGGGCATTGCGGAGTAGTCGTCGCGCTGTATTGAGGTGAGTAATAGATGTGGGTGATGACCAGCGGGTTCGAAACCCCGGTATACCACTTTGTGATGCTGTATAGCGGCGAGACACGCACACTCTTGAGAGTGCGGGGTCGATCATGAACTGGGAGACTACATATTAGTCCAACCTGTTGATATTGTATTATTGGCTATTCTAGAGCCGTCGAACCTCCTTCTCGGATGGTTGCATATATGTATATATATATTGTGATAATGGCCACTCTTGAGCCGAGGAACCCCCTTCTTGGGCGGTTGATTATACATGTGGGCCGTGAGCCGGTTATTGGATCCCGCGAGGATCGTTATCATTGTCTTATCATATAGACATGCTAGTTTACTACTAGTCCGCATCTATTTTTGTTATTATGCAAATTCCAATCTCTGGAACTTGATATTACTGTTTTCCAACTGAAAAATGATAAAAGAGTTTTCAAAAACTACTTTTGAGCCTGCGAGGCTGTATCTGCATATTAGCTGACTAGTAGTGGATCGGGCTGCACGCCGCAGCGAGGTATATGTTGGATCGGACTGCGCGCGCAGGGATATCTCTATGAGATGTGCTTGGGCTGTAGGAGCCCCTCCGGAGTCTGAACCCCCACAGTGAGCACGGGTACCCAAAATTGGAGTCGAGCTACACGCCGTAGCGGTCATATCATGCATTGCATTGCATTTAGCTACATCTGCTAGCTGTTATGCTATTTATTGGTATTTGTTGGTACAGGTACAGTGAATATTGATTCTATGACAGGGTAGCTGATTATAGTTTTACATAGTGCTTTACTGCGGATTTCTTATCTGCGCTGTCTTACCCTTGTTTATTACCACTGAGTCTGGCAGTACTCATTTTACTCCCTGCACCTTGTGTGCAGATCCAGGTACCTCTCAGCAGTGATCCAGTAGTCGTGCGAGGCGACATTTGTGGATATTCGAGGTAGCTGCAGAGTCCGCAGGACCCGATATTCCTTCTTACTGTCTCTTGATTTGTATTGACTTTTCTTTCCGCATTTGGTATCTTGTAAACCTTTATACACTCATGTTCAGTAGAGGCTCATGACTCTTGACCCTTGGTCTATGGGAGTTGATGTATTATGGGACTTGGTTCCCCGTTTTCGTTACATGCATCGTTGTTATTTCTTGAATTAATTTGCTTAAATGGGATAAAGAGAGCTTCTAGCTCCGTTATTGTTATTAATTGGTCAGGCTGGCTTAGCAATGTGCTGGGCGCCATCACGGACCGGATTTGGGGTCGTGACAAGTTGGTATCAGAGCCTAGGTTTACTAGGCCTCGTGAGTCTTGAGCCGGTTAGTAGAGTCTTGTGGATCGGTACGGGGACGCCTGTACTTATCCTCGGGAGGGCTGCGAACCTTTAGGAAAACTTCTCTTTTCTTGAACTCTGTCGTGCGATCTTGTTGTTCTGAGAACTGAACTTCTATATTCTATTCTCTCGCAGATGGCGAGAACGCGAGCATCAGGACGAGGTGGACGACCTCCATTGCCACCTGTTAGAGGCCGTGGGCGCGGTCGTGCTAGAGGTAGAGGTAGGGCGGCTGAGGCAGTGCCAGCTGACCCGCCTGTTGTACCAGTTCAGGAGCAGCCCCCAGTGGTTGATGCTCCAGCAGTCCCAGTTCAGGGCCAGACTATATCTATTGCTATTCCTGGTCTTTAGGAGACTCTTGCTCAGATATTATCAGTGTGTTCCGGTTTGGCTCAGGTAGTTTCAGCTACCGCTACTGTAGCGACATCTCAGTCAGGAGGTGGTCAGCAGACCCCTGCAGCTCGCACACCTGACCCGGTTGTTCAGGGACTTCGGACGCCAGAGGCGGTCCCCGCTCAGGTGGTTGCACCGGTTATTCCTCCAGCTGCACCAGCTCCAGCTCCAGAGCATATGGTTCAGGTTATGCCCGATGACGAGCAGCGTCGTCTTGAGAGGTTTGGTAGACTTCAGCCACCCCATTTCAGTGGCGTTGAGGGCGAGGATGCCCAGGGTTTCTTGGATAAATGTCAGAAGATGCTGCGTACGGCTGGTATTCTTGAGTCCAGCGGAGTTTCATTTACTACATTTCAGTTCACTGGTCCCGCGTTTGATTGGTGGGAGGAGTTTGAGAGGCGTAGGCCTGCAAGAGCAGCACCTCTCACATGGCAGCAGTTCTCTACTCTCTTTCTAGAGAAATATGTACCTCAGTCTCGTCGTGAGGAGCTACGTCGCCAGTTCGAGTGGTTGATTCAGGGCGACATGTCTGTGACTCAGTATGAGCTTAGATTCACTCGGTTGGCTAGGCATGCCACATGGATGATCCCCACTGATAGGGAGAGGATCGGGAGGTTCATTGATGGCCTCAACTACTCTATCCGTATTCTTATGACCGGCGAGCGAGTTCTGTCATCATCGTTTGAGCAGGTTGTTGATATGGCACGCTCCGTTGAGGCGGATCGTCGCCGAGAGAGAGAGGAGCGGGAGGCCAAGAGGCCTCGTGGTTCGGTAGTTTCGGTGGTGCTCCGTCCAGAGGGCATTCCCGGCGGAGCGGAGGTCGCTCGTCTAGACCTTCTCATTCGGGCCGCCCGGAGCGGAGCGGAGGTTCTCATGGTCGCGGTCGACAGGGGATTTCAGCGGGGTCGGTCATCGCTTGGTGCCCTCCCGGCCCGAGTGCGGCACCTACTTCTCCCGGCACCGGGTGCATGTTATGAGTGTGGTGAGTTTGGCCATATGAGGAGACATTGCCCTCGACTACGTAGGGGCGGGACTCAGCAGAGGGATCAGCCCTCCTCTTCGGCACCATCTCGGTCTAGTAGAGGTGGAGGTCGGTCTTCTCGTGGTCGCCCCGGGGCGAGGAGAGATCCGGTGGAGGCCGAGGCACGGTTCTATGCACTTCACGACGGGCGTGATGCGGTTGCCTCCGATGCTTGTGATTACGAGTATCATTTACGTCCGTCACGAGAGATGCCTCCGTTCTATTTGATCCGGGGTCCACATATTCTTACGTGTCCTCTTATTTTGCACATCATTTGGGTGCGACTCGTGGTATTCTTGATTTACCTGTTCATGTATCCACCCCGTGGGTGATACGATTGTTGTGGATCATGTCTATAGATCCTGTGTTATATCTATTGGGGGTCTGGAGACCCAGGCAGAGTTGTTATTGTTGGGTATGGTGGACTTTGATGTTATATTGGGTATGGACTGGTTGTCTCCGTACCATGCTATTATTGGACTGTCATGCTAAGACAATTACGTTGGCCATTCCTGGTATTTCTCAGATTGAGTGGCGGGGTTCGGCCGATTTCGTCCCTAGCCGTGTTATTTCGTTCTTAAAAGCTCAGAGGATGGTTGAAAAAGGGTGTTTATCGTACTTAGCTTTTGTGAGAGATGTGGGAGCTGAATCTCCTAGCATTGATTCTGTACCTATTGTGAGGGATTTCCCAGATGTATTCCCCTCAGACCTGCCGGGCATGCCGCCGGACAGGGGATATTGATTTTGGTATCGATTTGGTGCCTGGCACTCAGCCTATTTCTATTCCTCCGTATCGGATGGCACCAGCTGAGTTGAAGGAATTGAAAGAGCAGCTCCAAGAACTCCTAGATAAGGGGTTTATTCGGCCGAGTGTGTCGCCGTGGGGTGCACCAGTCCTGTTTGTTAAGAAGAAGGACGGATCTATGAGGATGTGTATTGACTATAGGCAGCTAAACAAAGCAACAGTGAAGAATAAGTATCCTCTGCCTCGTATTGATGATTTGTTTGATCAGCTCCAGGGAGCTAGGGTGTTCTCGAAGATTGATCTTCGTTCGGGCTACCATCAGCTGAAGATTAGAGAGTCTGACATTATGAAAACTGCATTCCGGACCAGATATGGTCACTATGAGTTCCTTGTGATGTCTTTTGGGCTGACCAACGCCCCAGCAGCATTTATGCATCTGATGAACAGTGTATTCAGGCCGTATCTTGATTCATTTGTGATCGTATTCATTGATGACATACTGGTCCTGCATTTGATTGGTGGGAGGAGCATGCTCGGCACTTGAGTGTTGTGTTGCAGAGATTGAGAGAGGAGAAGCTGTATGCCAAGTTCTCCAAATGTGAGTTCTGGCTTGAGTCCGTGGCATTCTTAGGGCACGTGGTGTCCTGTGATGGTATTCAGGTAGATCTGAGGAAGGTCGAGGCGGTGCAGAGTTGGCCCAGACCGACCTCAATTACTGAGATCCGTAGCTTTCTGGGATTGGCAGGGTATTATCGCCGATTCGTTCAGGGGTTCTCTTCTATTGCTTCACCCTTGACTAGATTGACTCGGAAGGGTGTTCCTTTCTTATGGTCCGAGGAGTGCGAGGAGAGCTTTCGGAAGCTCAAGACAGCACTGACCACAGCACCAGTCTTGATTCTACCGACAGCTTCAGGTTCTTATACTGTATATTGTGATGCCTCGGGAGTGGGCATTGGTTGTGTGTTGATGCAGGAGGGTAGGGTCATTGCTTATGCTTCTCGTCAGTTGAAGCCCCACGAGAAAAACTACCCTGTTCACGATTTGGAATTAGCTGCTATTGTTCATGCCTTGAAGATTTGGAGGCATTATCTATATGGTGTATCTTGTGATGTATATACGGACCACCGTAGCCTTCAGCATTTGTTTAAGCAGAAAGATCTAAATTTGAGGCAGGCGGAGATGGCTTGAGTTGCTTAAAGACTATGATATTACTATCTTGTATCATCCCGGGAAAGCCAATGTAGTGGCTGATGCATTAAGCCGGAAGGCTATTAGTATGGGTAGTTTGGCGTATATTCCAGTTGGGGAGAGACCCCTAGCAGTTGATGTTCAGGCGTTAGCTAACCAGATGGTAAGGCTGGATATTTCTGAGCCCGGTCGGGTGATGGCTTATGTAGTAGCTCGTTCTTCTTTATATGATCGTATTCGAGAGCGCCAGTATGATGATCCACACTTACTTGTCCTTAAGGACAGAGTTCAGCATGATGATGCTAGGGATGTCACTATTGATAGTGATGGTGTGTTGCGGATGCGGGGCCGGATATGCGTGCCCAATGTTGACGGCCTTCGTGAATTGATATTGGAGGAAGCCCATAGCTCGCGGTATTCTATTCATCCGGGAGCCGCGAAGATGTACCAGGATTTGAAGCAGCATTACTGGTGGAGAAAGATGAAGAAAGATATTGTGAGCCATGTGGCTCGGTGTCTAAACCGTCAGCAGGTCAAGTATGAGCATCAGAGACCTGGAGGTGTATTCCAGCGTATTAATATTCCGGAGTGGAAGTGGGAAAGAATAACTATGGACTTTGTTAGTGGACTCCCTCGGACGGCGAGGAAGTTTGATTCAGTTTGGGTGATTGTGGATAGGTTGACTAAGTCAGCTCACTTTCATCCCAGTGTGTACTACTTATTCCTCAGAGCGGCTGGCGGAGATATTCATCCGTGAGATAGTGAGGTTGCATGGAGTTCCTATTTCCATTATATCGGACAGAGGTACCCAGTTCACATCTCAGTTCTGGAGGACATTTCAGCGAGAGTTGGGTTCACAGGTAGAGTTGAGCACAGCATTTCATCCACGGACGGATGGGCAGTCTGAGCGTACTATTCGGATATTGGAGGACATGTTGCGTGCTTGTGTCATTGATTTTGGTGGTTCATGGGCTGATTATTTGCCTTTGGCGGAGTTTGCTTATAATAATAGCTATCAGTCCAGCATTCAGATGGCGCCGTATGAAGCTTTATATGGGAGGCGGTGTAGGTCTCCGGTTGGTTGGTTCGAGCCCGGCGAGGCTAGGTTGTTAGGGACAGAGTTAGTCCAAGATGCCTTAGATAAGGTGAAGGTGATTCAGGAGAGACTTCGCACAGCTCAGTCGCGTCAGAAGAGTTATGCAGACCGGAAGGTTCGAGATGTATCTTATTCGGTCGGAGAGAAGGTGTTGCTGAAGGTTTCGCCTATGAAGGGTGTTATGAGGTTTGGAAAGAAAGGAAAGTTGAGCCCGAGGTTTATTGGACCTTTTGAGGTGCTTAGGAAAGTTGGGGAGGTGGCTTATATGCTTGCTTTGCCACCCGGTTTGTCGGGAGTTCACCCGGTGTTCCATGTATCTATGCTCCGGAAGTATGTCGGAGACCCGTCTCATGTGTTGGACTTCAGCACGATACAGCTAGATGAGGATTTGACTTATGATGTGGAACCAGTAGCCATTTTGGGTCGACGGGTTCGTAAGCTGAGATCTAAGGATATAGCTTCAGTGAAAGTGCAGTGGAGAGGTCGTCCTGTGGAGGAAGCAACTTGGGAGACCGAGCGGGAAATGCGGAGCAGATATCCACACTTATTTGATGCTCCCGGTATGTTTCTTAACCCGCTCGCGGACGAGCGTTTGTTTAAGTTGGGGAGAATGTAACGACCCGGCCCGTCGTTACGGGAATTACCACCCGTTACCTTGCATTTACATATATTATGCTTTTAAAACAGTATTAGAGTATATCGGGTGAGTTAGGAGTGATTTGGATTGAAAATGAAACAAATAGCATGTTTGAAGAAAGCTTGAATATGAA
The DNA here is from genome assembly GCA_032618575.1 of Nicotiana noctiflora. NCBI lineage: Eukaryota > Viridiplantae > Streptophyta > Magnoliopsida > Solanales > Solanaceae > Nicotiana > Nicotiana noctiflora. The sequence continues at coordinate 36,415 of JASVEL010004451.1, read as the reverse complement.
AAGTCAACCAAGAGTTGACTATTGAGTTAGAGTGCTCGGAATCGGATTCTGATGATTCGGATAGTTCCGGGAGGTGATTTGTGACTTAGGGGAGCGATCGGAATTGAATTTGGAGGCCCGGTGTAGAAATAGGCTTGAATTGGCTAAGGTTGAATTTTGGCGAAATCCGAACGGTAGGTGAGATTTTGATCCGGGAGTCGGAATGGAATTCCGACAGTTGCAGTAGCTTTGTTAGGTGATTTTGGATGTGCTTGCAAAATTTCAGGTCATTCGGACGTCGTTTGGTCGGGTTTTTGATTGAATGTGCAATTTGGAATGTTTTAAGGAATTTAGGCTTGAATTCGATGCGAATTATGAGTTTTGATGTTGTTAGACGTGTTTTGAGGATTGGAGCAAGTTCGAATAAGGTATTAAGATGTGTTGGTATGTTTGGATGAGGTCCGGGGGGCCTCGGGGTGTTTTCGGATGGTTAAACGGAAGAAAATCATGGAAATTGCAGGTTGAAGAGTTCTGGTTCTGTCATTTTCGCTCCTGCGGAAATGTGGTCGCAGGAGCGAGTCCGCAGAAGCGGATATTGGAGCGCAGAAGCGCTTGTGATCGCTGAAGCGGAAAGGAGCCCGCAGGTGCGGCACCGCTGAAGCGGATGTTGAGCCGCAGAAGCGGCCAAGGACTATGGGGGAAATATCGCAGAAGCGGAAGGCTAGCCGCTTAGGCGAGTCCGCAGAAGCGGACGCCTAGACGCAGAAGCGGGAAAACCCGCAGGAGCGGGAAAAGCTTCGCAGAAGCGGACGCGCAGAGGCGGTCCGTATATCGCAGAAGCGGATTTGGCTGGCTAGGCCTGGAACCGCTGAAGCGACCCTTTGGTCGCGGATACGGAAGCGTAGAAGCGGAAAATGTTCCGCAGAAGCGAAAATCGCTGTAAGTAAGTGTATCAGAAGTTAGAAAAATTTCAGAAACATTTTAACATTTGGGGGTCTCGGCTTAAGGGCGATTTTGGGCGATTTTGAGGAGGAAATCAAGGGAAATCATCGGGTAATCAACTATGAACTCATATTATGATTAGTATTGATAATATCATGCAATTATATCATGAAAATGGAGGAATTTGGGGTAATTATGGAGGATTTAGCCCTAGTCTTGGACTTTAGAAAATCAAGGTTTTGAATGGGCAAATGGAGTCCGATTTTGGTAAAATTGATATGCTTAGACTCGTATTGAGACGAGGGTTCCAGAAATGTGAATTTCGTAAATTTTCGGAATGTGGGCCCGGGGCTCGGGTTTTGACAACTTTGGGAATTTTGATGTAAATTGAGTTGTATTGATTGGGTGTCGTCCCATTGGCCTAAATTGTTGTATTTTTACTGTATTTGATCAGGATTCTACGCGTGCGGAGCTTGATTCTCGTGGCAAGGGCATTGCGGAGTAGTCGTCGCGCCGTATTGAGGTGAGTAATAGATGTGGGTGATGACCGGCGGGTTCGAAACCCCGGTATACCACTTTGTGACGCTGTATAGCGGCGAGACACGCACACTCTTGAGAGTGCGGGGTCGATCATGAACGGGAGACTACATATTAGTCCAACCTGTTGATACTGTATTATTGGCTATTCTAGAGCCGTCGAACCTCCTTCTCGGATGGTTGCATATATGTATATATATATTGTGATAATGGCCACTCTTGAGCCGAGGAACCCCCTTCTTGGGCGGTTGATTATACATGTGGGCCGTGAGCCGGTTATTGGATCCCGCGAGGATCGTTATCATTGTCTTATCATATAGACATGCTAGTTTACTACTAGTCCGCAACTATTTTTGTTATTATGCTAATTCCAATCTCTGGAACTTGATATTAGTGTTTTCCAACTGAAAAATGATAAAAGAGTTTTCAAAAACTACTTTTGAGCATGCGAGGTTGTATCTGCATATTAGCTGACTAGTAGTGGATCGGGCTGCGCGCCGCAGCGAGATATATGTTGGATCGGACTACGCGCCGCAGGGATATCTCTATGAGATGTGCTTGGGCTGTAGGAGCCCCTCCGGAGTCTGAACCCCCACGGTGAGCACGGGTACCCAAAATTGGAGTCGGGCTACACGCCGTAGCGGTCATATCATGCATTGCATTGCATTTAGCTACATCTGCTAGCTGTTATGCTATTTATTGGTATTTGTTAGAACAGGTACAATGAAGATTGAATCTATGACAGGGTAGCTGATTATAGCTTTACATAGTGTTTTATTGCGGATTTCTTATCTGCGTTGTCTTACCCTTGTTTATTACCACTGAGTCTGGCAGTACTCATTTTACTCCCTGCACCTTGTGTGCAGATCCAGGTACCTCTCAGCAGTGATCCAGTAGCTGTGCGAGGCGACGTTTGTGGATATTCGAGGTAGGTGCAGAGTCCGCAGGACCCGATATTCCTTCTTACTGTCTTGATTTTGTATTGACATTTCTTTCCGCACTTGGTATCTTGTAAACCTTTATACACTCATGTTCGGTAGAGGCTCATGACTCTTGACCCTTGGTCTATGGGAGTTGATGTATTATGGGACTTGGTTCCCCGTTTTCGTTACATGTATCGTTGTTATTTCTTGAATTAATTTGCTTAAATGGGATAAAGAGAGCTTCTAGCTCCGTTATTGTTATTAATTGGTCAGGGCTGGCTTAGCAATGTGCTGGGCGCCATCACGACCGGATTTGGGGTCGTGACATTAGGATGGTGTTTTTATGATTGGAACAAGTTCGTATCGTGTTTTGGAGTATGTTGGTGGTTTTCGTTGGGGTCCCGGGGGCCTCGGGTTGATTTCGGGGGTCCAAACGGACCATTTCTTGTACAATGAAAATCTGCAGAAAATTACAGATCACTGTGCAGAAGACTAAGCCTTTGCGTTTTCGAGGGCTATGCCGCGTTCGCGTAGGCTGGGGCCAGTTGGCCATCGTGTTCGCGAGGTAATATGCCGCATTCGTGTAAGATAAAGTTGGAACGCATCGCGTTCGCGTGGGAGAAGGACGCATTCGCGTAAGAAGAAAAGGCGAAGCATCGCGTTCGCGTGGACTCGGACGCGTTCGCTTAGAGGAAAAATCTGGGGCTGGGGAGAATGGCCTTCACGGACGCGTGAATTCATGTCGCGTTCGCGATGAAAGAAAGGATCAAGGAATCATGTTCACATGAGGGGCATCGCGAACTCGTAGAGTTAAATTCCCAGGCAGTGAATTAAAAACCAGAACAGAACCAGTCGCGGGTTTCACACCCCAAAACACAATTTTTGAGTTCTAGAGAGAGAGACTCACGGGAGATTGCTAGGAAATCATCGAGTGTTCATCGGAGGTAAGTTTTGTGGCTTAGTTACATCATTTTATCATGAAATCCTTGGTTAATTCTCTGTAAATGGAAGATTAAAGGTGGGTTTGAGCCCTAGGCCTAAAATTGAAGAAAAATACTGATTTGAGTGGGCAAATGGAGTCCGAATTTGGTAAATTTTATATGCCTAGACTCGTATTGAGATGAGGGTTCCGAATATGTGACTTTCGTAATTTTTTGAGAAGTGTACCGAAAGTCGGGTTTTGACAACTTTGGCAATTTTGATGTAAATTGAGTTGTATTGATTGGGTGTCGTCCCATTAGCCTAATTTGTTGTGTTTCTACTATATTTTATCATATATCTATCATTGTTGTCTTATAACTTGTTATACTTAAATGGGATAATGCGAGCTCATAGCTCTGTAAATTATTGTTGATTGGTCGGGCTGGCCTAGCAGTGTGCTGGGCACCATCACGACCGGATTTGGGGTCGTGACACTAACACTATTACTAAGTCTAATAATCCTTTTAGTATTTTAGACTCATTAAATAAGGATAGTTATCATAACCCTACACACACTTTTTCTACAAACCCTACCTCCAAAATAATTACTACTCATTTACCTAAGGACCAATCACATACAAGTATTGATCCTAGTCACACTATATCTCAACATGCACAAGGCCACCAAGACTTACCCCATATGATATCCTCTGCTAATATAATTTCTAGTCGGTCAAATTCATTAAATGTTTCCCACCAAACCAATAATTCTCATCCAAAATCTAGCCTAACTAATACTATACCACCATTTCCCATAACCACCAAAATTCCATTGCAGGAATATCATGATGGCTTTACTACCATCTTCACAAATGTTAACCATTTCACTCCAATTACTATTTCCATCCAACCGCCCATCTCTACCACTCCCAATACTCAAAAGCAACACAATCCTTCACTTAAAATTACTTCTTCAAATATATCTACTTCTCTTCAATTTTCTGACACTATCACTACAATTGATAATGTTGGCCAACACTCTAAAATACCTAAGAAGGACATAAGCTTATCAACATCAAAATCCACCAAGTCATCACCACCTTCTTCCATCACCATACCCGATCACAATTCTCCCAAGTCACTTAATAATGGAGAACAATCCTTTAATCTACACATCCCAATCCCCACAACTCCCCCTAACCCTAACATTATGGTTAGAAACGTGACTTCAAAACCATACACTAACATTCACATTGGAAGTGAACGACCAAGAAGTCACAGTCCTCATCAACAATCCCACCGACCTTGCTCAAATAATCATGGAAGAAATGCAATTGGGGACGGAACTTTATGCTCGTTACCATTGGTCTCTCATGCAAGAACCTTATCTATCTCCATATCAAGCACCTTCTCTCCCAGTGCCAACATGGGACCATCTCAATCACTACCCCAATCGTATTCAAATGCCATTTTACCCTCCTTCATCTACAACCCCATCAACTGCTTGGATTCAACCATACATGAACCCTCAACTAATACTGCCCCAAATAGAAACTCATCTTCATCCTACCCCAACTCCAACTCCGATGAACTCACCTCCAATAAGTCCCAATCATAGCGTACAAAACAACATTTTTTAGGAGGAACTAGACGCAACAATCGCCTACAACATTGAAACTCGTCCAATATATGCATGACTAGATGGGATCAAAGTATTTGTGTTAAAGGAGGAGTACGAAAGAAAAGTTTTTGTAAGGACACCACCAACCCTAAGGAGTTTTTCAATATGACTAAGGCCTACCACAAATCCAGAGGTGGGAAAATATGCAATGTTAATGCTTCCAACTTTTCTCCTACGTCCAGGAGAGAGCAGGAGCAACTGGCTTAATCGTAATACTAATCCTTGTGGGACACAAGTTAATCATATGAATTTCATAATTTGGAACTGTAGGGGTGCGATATCAGTGTAATTTAAAAGTATTTTTCGTTCACTTTTAGACTATAATAGGCCTTCCTTGGTAGTTCTATTAGAAATACACTGTCAAACACATCAACAGGTCAAGGATGATTTTAATTTTGATGGTATACTGGAAGTAGCTGGGACAGGAAATTCTGGAGGCATTGTCATCTTATGGTTGTCCAATGCTTTGGATGTTCATCCAATAGCAAATACATCGCAGGAAATTCACTGCCAAATCCAGGTAAAACCACTGCCATTTAAATTCTTATTCACTGCTATATATGCAAGTAATGATCTAGTTAAAAGAAAACTACTTTGAGATAATTTAATGTGTGTGAAAGATAAATATACTGGACCTTGATTGATAGGAGGGGATTTTAATGAAATTGTTCATGCTTGTGATAAATTTGGGGGACTTCCAATAAATAATTCACGTGCAAATAATTTTAATAATTATTTAAGCTACTGTAATATGAATGACTTAGGTTTTAACGGAAGTCATTATACTTGGTCTAATGGAAGGGATGTAATTCTTGAGAGAATTGATAGAATATTGGCAAATTATGATTGGATTAATCAGTATTCGGATGCCATTGTTACACATTTACCTCGTACTCATTCGGATCATTGTCCTATTAAATTAGACATGCACTGCTGTTTTTTACCTAGAAGAAAAATATTTCAATTTAAAACTATCTGGACTAGCCATCCAAATTTTGTGGATGTTATTAAATATGCATGGATTGATAATACAACCTTGATACCTGCTATTGATAATTTTACAACATTAGTTACGGAATGGAATTCTACCATCTTTGGTAATATTTAAAAAAAAAGAAACTTACTTGCTAGATTAAATGGAATACAAGCTTCCATCCGTTACCCCACTAGTTTCTTTCTACAAAATTTGGAAAGAGACCTTAAAGTGGAATTTAATCATATTCTTAAATTAGAAGATGATTTGTGGAAACTAAAATCTCGTATTGACTGGTTAAATAATGGAGATGCTAATACAAAATTTTTCCACCTTAGCACTCTTAATCGTAGAAGACAAAATAGAATTGTTGCTCTACAAAATCAAGGAGGAAATTGGATTTCTACGCTTATTGATATCCAAACACATATCTCCTCTTATTATTAGAAGCTTTTTACAACTCAGCATACTCATTCAATCTCTTCTGTAAACTTACTTCCTACTCAAATTTTTAGCAATTCTGATCAAGCTTTCTTAATGAAACCTTTAGAAAAACTAGAGGTCCTTAATGCGATTAAATCGTTTAAACCAATGAAGGCTCCTGGTCCAGATGGACTACATCCTTTGTTTTATCAAAATTATTGGGAATTCATTGGCAATTCGGTTCAAAGTTTTTGTGATAAGGTGTTTACTGACTATGAAATTGACCCTCAAATAAATTCTACTTTTATCTGCCTTATTTCTAAAAATGAGAAGGTTGCTTTAATCAATCATTACAGGCCTATTAGTCTTTGTAATACAATTTACAAAATAATCACAAAAATCTTAGTGAATATATTAAAACCTATATTAAATCATATTATTCAGCCTACACAATCTAGTTTTCAACAAAAATAAAAGAGCGGCTGATAATGCTATTATAGTTCAGGAAATAATTAGTAATTTTACAAAAAGTAAGGGTAATAAATTGAGTATGCTTTTAAAAATTGATCTCGAAAAGGCCTTTGATAAATTAGAATGGTCTTTTATTCGTAACACTCTTACTAGTTTGAATTTTCCTCCTCCAATTATGAAATTACAACATAACGGGATGGTAATTCCCGTGACGACGGGCCGGGTCGTCACAATATTTTCAACCTTCACGTGGCATAAGACAGGGTGACCCTTTATCTCCTTATCTATTCATTATATGTCTTGAAATGCTTTCACGACATATAAATAATGCAGTTGACTATAATTTATGGAAACCTTTTTCACTGACAACAAATGGACCTTATCTATCACACTTATTTTTTGCTGATGATATTACTCTCACTGCAGAAATTACACCTACTACTTGTCAAACTATGGTTACTATCATGGATGATTTTACTACTAATTCAGGACAATCTATTAATTATGATAAATCAAAGATTTATTTCTCAAAGAATTGCCTTTTTAATACTAAAAATGTAGTTTCACAGATTTTCAAAATGAAAGAAGGTCATACTTTTGGAAAATATTTGGGATTCCCTATTTTTTCAAAAAAACCTACAACATCTGATTTTCAATCTTATAGATAATTTTAAAACAAAATTAGTTGGATGGAAAGCTAATTTTCTTACTAAAGCTGGGCGACTTACTTTAATAAAATCTACTCTAAATCAACTTCCTAACCACTTGATGCAATACATTAAAATTCCTAATTATATTATTAAATTATTCTTAATACATACCAACAAAATTTCTTATGGGGAACTACTCCTCAAAAATGAAGACTCCACCTCCTTAAATGGTCTTCTTACACACAACCTCTTGAAGTAGGAGGACTAGGTATTCAAAATTTAATTCTTAAGAATAAGTCTATTCATGCAAGTCTTGCTTGGAGACTGTTTTAGCATCCTAATGATCTTTGGGCTCATGTTCTTCTGAAAAAATATTTAAGACTTGGTTCATTACCACAACGTAATTGCTCTACAATTTGGAAAAATATTATTATGCGTTGGAGTTATTGTAGACTAGGTTATAAATGGAATATTGTGACAGGTCAACATGTTAAATTTTGGACTGATCCTTGGATAAGGCATAACTTTAATCTTCAAAATTTCATTAGTGGACCCATGCCTGAATTCGAGGAAAATAAATTAGTTTCTGATTATTACTATAATCACAATTGGCCATTTGAGAATATGCCTTTTAAATACCTTTTTCTATTAAAGAGATCATTATTAATTTTTACTTTCCAACTGTAATCTCTTTTTTTGATAAAATATATTGGAATCTTTCTAATAATGGATTATTCTCCATTAGATCCATGTACTCATGTTTGGCTGCATTGAACAATGATACCCGCTCAGCTTTAACTTCTCAATCTTTTTATTGGATTTGGAAACTTCCTATCCCTCCTAAGATAGCTTTTTTCCTTTGGCTTATTTGTCATAATAGATTACCTACTGCAGAGTATCTCAATCATATAGGAGTTATTACTTCAAATATTTGTGTTCAATGTCACCAAAATATTGAAACAATAATGCATATATTTCTTTATTGCCCTTGTGTTAAACGTTTCTGGGATTCTTTTAAGATAAAACCTTATTTGATTCCTATAACTTCTTCTAATGAAGAAATTATGCATTGGTTATACCAGTTTACTCATTTAACAAATCTGAAACTACCCTATGATATTCCTGCGAGAACTATTATTCCTTTTTTCTTATAGGAAATTTGGATTGGTCGTATTAAATTCATTTATGATCATAAGCCTAATTTTTTAAATAAAAATGCCTTAGTACAGAAAACTGCTGAATTCTATTTTTTGACAAATCATTCTAAACATAATATGAGGAAACATAAAATTCCTATTTATATAAAATGGCATCCACCTGATTTTATGTGCTACAAATTAAATATTGATGGTTCTTGTAACCCAGATAAGTCTATGTATGGAGTAGGAGGCATTATTCGAGATCATCATTCAAATTGGATCTTAGGATATGCATCACCAGTCAATCAAGGAGATTCTACTCAAATAGAAATTAAATCACTCTTCCAAGGAGTGCAGATTGCCCTCAAACAAGGATTTGTTCCATTAATTATTGAAACAGATGCCCAAAATGTTATTTCTATGTTACAATCACCATCCATGAATTATATTAATATTACTAATGATTGCAGGTCACTACTTCAACATCTGGGTAAATTCTCTGTCCAACTAGTCTACCGTGAGCAGAATATGGTTGCAGATAAGCTAGCTAAGTATTGTGCGCAACAACATGTCACGACCCCAATCCCGGTCGTGCACCAAGTTTTGTGATGTCTTGCTATCAACAAGACTGTCATGGCATACTCCATACTAGAGCAATTCGGAATGTTAGTGTCACACCTCCTTTTGGCGCGTCCTACCCCAAAGGGTAGATGCGTAAGGGAGTTTTTTCAATTTAAGTGACAATATTCGAAATGGGATTGTTTAATTATTTTAGAGTCGCCACTTGGAATAAATTATGGTGTCCCAAGTCACCGATTTATTTAAATCCCAAATCGAGGAAATTTTAGACTTTCCAAATGAAGTCTGCGAACTAGAAATTCTAAGTAAGAAATTCTGTTGACCCGAGGGAAGGTGTTAGGCACCCCCAGGTCCCGTGGTTCTAGCACGGTTGCTTTAACTGTCGTAAATGGCTAAAAATAACTGATTTTAAAAATATGTGGTGACCTATGTGCCTTTTATTGATAAAACGCCTTTATTTATTTATGAAGTAATTTCCTCTATCCTAAAGCTCGCATATCCGAATGTGGTCGGCCTAAGCATGACCCTAGCGTGTTATTAACTTTGTAGGAGGTCATGAAATTCGGTAAATAACATGCCCCAAATTCTAAGGATCAATATAAGTTTAATTAAACGAGGGTCGTACACCACAATTCTATTTTTTAAGAAAATTAAAAACTCTAACTTTTGAGGGTCATAAACTATGTCAAACTACCAGCACTCATTATTCTTCCTACGCTTTGAGCCACTTTAATATTAATAACACAATTTGAAATTTTAATAGCAATAACACAATTTGGCATGTATGGCAGTTTACTTGGATAACCAAATGATAACGGTGATATTCATGATCACTAAATGATGGACGAAAGAGAATAACAGTTTACTTCTCCTACACATCCTCTCTCTAACATATTTCAATTTATTATTTCCCCTTTTCATAGATCAAAATAAAAACTAAATAAAAAAAAAAGAAAGAGAATATATTACTTCATATGACTTCAGATTTATAAAGCCAAACAAATACGCTAAAAAAATAAAACTCTTGAACAGATTTATAGTATTAACACACCTGCCATACTTAATAATAAGAATATCATTTAAATAGATCTCATGAACAAAATTTCAGCATATTCCATGGAAATGAGAAGCAAAAATATTAAAAGAGGAAGAGAAAGACCCTGTATTAGCCGAGGACTTCAATTCAACATACATCAAGCCAAATGTCCTCACTCACAAATCAAAATTTATGTACTAAAACATATTCAAAGAGCCTCACAGATCATATACTACTAGCTTATACTACTAAGTAGGTGAATTATCTGTGCACAAGGCTTCATTTATATACTAGCTTATACTACTAAGTAGGTGAATTAAGAAGCAACATGGAATTAGTATTAGTACATCTATTATTACTGCCAATATTTAGATCATTGAGAATCCTCAAACAATATTACCAAATATCCTCTCAGCTATAATGAAATAAAATTTCATACTGATCGTACAATGATCAGAAGTCTTTACCCTTAGGAACAAAACTTAGTTGCATATGGCACAAGGCTTCATTCATAGACTCAAATGATGAAGAACTAATGAGACCACACAATTAAATGTAGAACACAATATTCAGGGACCAAATAAATGTCTAAAAGTACAGAAATGAGGCCTAATGAACCGGGAAATCAACAAAAACTAACAAACGGCCACCTTTAACCAAATAGCTTAACAATTGACAAACTTATGGCATTTTTCAAACAGAACGAAAACAATAAAAAGAACAGACTAATTATACAACTAGCTCTCACACATGAAGAGCTTAATTAAATCATTCAGAGACAAATAATGTATAGCCAACAATAGGACCAAAATTCTAATAGTGATAATAAATCTGATTGTTGATAGATATAGCACTGGGTACCTGGATTTCAACAACAGAAACCGAAGAAAAGATCAGTAGCAACTCCCAGCAAACAACAAGCAGAAGACAGCAGCCATCAAAGACTTAGAACTCCAAGAATAAGTTCGAAACAAAGGAGAACTCAAAAAGAATAGAAACCAGCAGCTTCCAAAAAACAAAAACAGTAACAAATTCAAACCAAACACTCAAGAAAAACCTTCAAGAAACTTAACACTCGAATTAGGAACGATATATCCAAACTTCAAGAATGGTTCAAAACAGAACAAAGACTTGAAAATAGACCAAAACAGCATCTTAGGAATCTATTTTTTTTTCTTCAGGGCAACAGCTTATCTCTCAATTTTCTGTGTTTGATAATCTATTTTTTCAAAGTGTGAGTGTGTAAAAGTCTGTTTTTCTTTTCAAAGGCTAAGTGTGCGTTTTTTTTAGTTTCTCCTCTTTTCAGTGTTTTATAGCCTCACAGATTCAAAGAGCATCCCCCTTTTTTTCAACATTAGACAAATACCTAATATCCACTTTCCTTAATTAATAATAAAATGTACCCCCTGACTAAAACTAGCAGACTTCTACACCAAATCTGAACATACTATTGATTAACCCCTAGAAATTATCAGCAGCCCCCTAATTATTGAATAACAGCTATAACCAATTCAATGGCTAAAAATCAGAATTAAAAATCAATCAACAGAAACAATACAAATGAATTACATCAACTTCAAATCTCTGTTAACAGTGTTGCTATTTAATATAATTGAACGACAGCATTTACGACTACAATTACAACACATATGCACTATCACAATTAGGCTGGCCGAGATTCACTAGGTCGGGCAAAACAAAAGGGGACTGTGAAACTAACTATTCGACGATTATCAAATCGAGTCGAATTCTTATTTATAACACCACATTTACAATAAACGAATCAGAAAACGAACAAATCGACCAAATAAAGGGTCCCAAATAGATGAGGAAAAAAAATTGCAATAAACGGACAACCATAATCAAAACAAATAAAATAAACAAAGAAAGAAAGGAAAGAAAACAATACCTCCAAAAATTTGAAACAAGGCAGCGGCCGACCACTTGAATTTCATATTCGAGGTCGAACGGACCTTAATTGAAATGTTTTCAAGTGAAAACAAATCAATTAAGGTCTATTAGACCCCAATTTCTTTGAAATCCGAAAATAAATCCCTAAATCGAATTTTAGGGTTCTTGAATCTTGATTTTGGGGCTTAACAATTTCTGTCCAGATTCGAATGGAACCAACGATGGCAGGGGTTCGTGGGAGGCCAGGGGATTATCGGGTTTCAATTTGGGGCGATTTGGGGTAGGTTGGGTTTTGGGTTCGAACACTTAATCAGAGATTTGAAAGGTTTGGGGATGATTCGTGGTAAAACAATCACGAATTTGGGTTGGGGGTGGCTAGACGATCCAAGGGTGTTGGTTTGGCGGCCACTGGCGTTATTGCCGCCGGGCTTTTCAGGCGCGGGAAGGGTGGCAGCGGCTTGGGGGCTTTGGAGAAGAGGAGTCTTTAGGGTTAGGGAAAGGGGGGAAATGAAATGGGAAGATGGGGTTTTGGGGGGTTTTTGGTTGTATTAGATTAAAGATTTAATATGAACAGTTGGATTATGATATCCAACAGCTTAGATTAAATGGGGCTGATGGGCGGTTCGGGTAATGGGTCGGGGAAACGGGTTGGGGCGTGGGTTGAACTGGGTTCTGGGTATTTTGGACTGGGTTGGACGTTTGGGCCTGGATTTGGCCGGTCCAGTCCGAGTTTTCTCTCTCTTTTATTTCCAATTCTTTCCTCTTCTCTTTTTAATTCCTAATTTATTAAAACAAAAATTCCAATTACACTACAAAAATCAAAATGACTTATAAAAAATATTAATTAACTTCTACTATCAATTAAAAGACACAATTAACTATTAATTAGAATAAATTATACAACTAAGCATTTAAATGCTAAAACGTAGGAAATGCGTTATTTTTGTGACTTTTTATTATTTTTTGTGAAAAACAAACTTAATTAACCCTAATAAAACCTAAATGCAAAGATGTAACATATTTTTTTTGTTTTATATTAAATTATAAATCACATGCACAGACAAAAGTGCAAATAATATTTAAGAAAAATCCCACAAAATTCACAGAAAATAACACAACACAAAATTATTCTATTTTTGGATTTTGGGAATAATTCTCATGCGGGGCAAAAAATCACGTGCTCACAGCTGCCCCTCTTTGCGTGGAAACGCGAAGAGTTTTCGTGCAAAGATAAATGAGCAAATACGAGCGATTTTTGCCCGTTTGAACATTCCGTGTGAAGCATTTTGAAAAGATCTTGACCGAGCCTTTGCTTCGGGAGGCCTCCTACATATCCTGGGCTAAACAGGAATCAGGTCAATGTAGTTCGGGAAGTTTTGGTAGTTGGGACTACCGTGGGCTGGCACTTTACTATTACTGTTGCTATCGTTGCTGTTGTTGCTGCTTACTGCTTACTGACCTCCTTATTACACCAAAAAAGAAATTAAAGCTAAACTAGCTATGTGTCACGACCCTAGATCACCAATCGTGAACCTGTCATGACGGCACCCAGTCTCCGCGACTAGGTAAGCCTAACACATTGCGGAATATACAAGTTTGTGAACATTAAACAAGAAATAGCGGAAAAACGATATAAATAGGAATGTAATACGTGCCGCTTGGCACATACACTCGTCAAACACACTGTATAATATACCACCAAGACCTAAAATCCCACGGGTAACACAGACTAAAAGAGAAATATAACTGTGACTCTATATGTTCAGAGTATCTAAAACAACGAAACGAGGGAAAACATCTAATAATACTATCCGAATAGAACGAGGGCCTCCGGATCTACGGACGTAGCAGATCATACCTCGAGGTCTCCAAATATGCTGCAGAATCACCTAGTATGAGCCTGTCTTGACGTACCTGGATCTGCACAACAAAAGTGTGCAGAAGAGTAGCATGAGTACACCACGACGGTACTCAGTAAGTGCCAAGCCTAACCTCGATGGAATAGTGACGAGGAAGGTCGGAGCCCTACCGAGAGAACAATAACATAATGATAATAATAATAATAAGCAGTTTAAGTAATAACAAATCTGAAATAACAACAATAAAGTGATTGCTACAACCGCCTACAATTAAGCTAACAACAAGTAACCAAACTCAACAAAACTCAATCAGCAAGTCCAGGACCTGTGGGAATTGAACCCACAGTCCCACTCTATAATCAACAATCCAGGAGCTACGGGAATTTAACCCCCGCAGTCCCAATAATAGTATCTCTGGGTCTCCGGGAATCGAACCTGCAGCCCATGTCTCAATACCTCAGGATGTGTCTCAATGATCTCAGGATCTCCGGAAATCGAACCCGCAGTCCATATCTTAATAATATATTAATAAACTCCGGGTCTCCGGGAATCGAACCCGCAGCCCTTGGATCTCCGAGAATCGAACCCGCAATCCACAAACAATACCACTCCGGGTCTCTACGAATCGAACCCATAGCCCTGGGATCTCCGGGAATTGAACCAGCAGTCCACCAACACAACAAATAAATAAAACGCACAGAGAAAGGATAATATGCTTAACTACAACTTCACCGAAACTAGTACCAACAATTTTCAAGAAGTTCAAATAAGACAATTAGGCAATTAGACAGATAAATCCTATCTAGTCATGCTTTTCTAGCGAATACCAGGTAAATGTAACAATTTAATCAACTAAGAACAGGAATATCACAAATCGGACAATTCAAGTACAGTGAGTTACAACAACCAGCGCATGTACTCGCCCGTCACCTCGCGTACAAGGCATTTAAACTATCACATAATATTCTAGGGGTAAAGGTTCCCCCACACGAGGTTAGACAAGCCACTTACCTCGACTCCGGTACAAAACCGCTAAGAGACAACTCTCTTGCCGCGAATGTCGGCCTCCACGGGTGTAGTATCTGATAAAAATCAATGGAATCACATTAAAATAGGCCAATTGGGCATTACCCAATCAAAACAATTCAAAATACACCAAACCCACAAGTTTCCAAAACCCGACTTTTGATACACTTCTCGAAAAATTACGAAAGTTACATACTCGGAACCCGCGTCTCAATACGAGTCTAAGCATATAAAGTTTACCAAATTCGGACTCCATTTGCCCATTCAAACCCTTGATTTTCTAAAATTCAAGCCTAGGGTGAAAACCCCCATAAAATACCCCAAATTCCTCCAATTTCATGAGATAATTGCATAATTTTACCAATACAAATCATAATTTGAGTCCATAGTTGATTACCTGAAGAAACCCCTTGAATTTCCCTTCAAAATCGCCCAAATCGCCTCTTAAGCCGAGCCCTCAATGTTTTGAAATGTTTCTGAAATTTCTAACTTCTGATATAATTAAACCCTCTGCGATTTTCGCTTCTGCGGACATTTTTTGCCTCAGCGAGACCGCTTCCGCGACCATTTGGTCGCTTCTGCAAAACCCCAGGCCTAACTGGCCCCTTCCGCTTCTGCGAGACTAGGGACGCTTCCGCGTGTCCGTTTTTGTGGAATATACTCTGCTCCTGTTGGACTTCCCGCTTCTGCGAGTAAGAGTCCGCTTCTACGGACTCGCTTAAGCGAATGACCTTCCGCTCCCGCGGATTCCTCACTCCTCGACCCTAGGTCGCTTCTGCGACAAGGCTTCCGCACCCGCGACTCCGCCTCAGCGGAACAGGATCCGCCTCTGCGAACCCAGGCGCTCCTGCGCCCCAAATTCCTTTCCTACGGAATCGCCTCTACAGTCCCATTTCCGCTGGGGCAAAAACAACAGAACAGAATGCCCAAACCTGCAATTTTCCATGTTTTCTTCCCGTTTACCCATCCGATAACAACCCGAGGCCCCCGGGACCTCATCCAAACACAACAACGCATCCTAATACCTTATTCGAACTTGTTCCAATGATAAAAACATGTCCTTAAACATGGAAAACATCGAATTATAGCGGATTCGAGCCTAATTTTGCATCTAAACTTCCGAAATTAACACATTCGATCTAAAACCCGACCAAACGACGTCCGAATGACCTGAAAATTTGCGGACATATCCAAATTCACATAACGAAGCTACAGAAATTGTCGGAATTCCATTCCGACCCCCGGATCAAAATCTCACCTATCATTCGGATTCGCCAAAATTTCAAACTTCGGCATTTCAAGCCTAATTGAGCTACGGACCTCCAAAATACATTCCGAACGCGCTCCCAACCCCGAAATCACCTAACGGAGCTAATGGAACCATCGGATTTCCGTTCCGAGGTCGTCTTAACACTGTTCCAACTACAGGCCATTTTCCAACTATAAAGCTCCCAATTAGGGACTAAGTGTCCCAAAACACTCCGAATTCCAGAACCGACCCTCCCGACAAACCACAATAGCAGAAATGAACTTAGGGGAACAGTTAGATGGGGGATCGGGGCATAAATTTCAAAAACGACCGGCCGGGTCGTTACATCTTCCCACACTTAAAAGATTTGTTCGTCCTCGAACGAGCATAGAAAACATATCTGGAGTGGTGAAGAGATGAGGGTACTGGTTGCGCATATCCTGCTCGGTCTCCCAAGTCGCCTCCTCGGCCGACTAACCCCGCCACTGAACCTCTACTAAAGCGATGTTCTTTGACCTTAGCTTCCTGACTTGCCTGTCTAGAATGGCCACTGGCTCCTCAACATAAGACAGATCCTCGTCTAGCTGAACCGAAGTGAAATCCAACACATGCGACGGGTCACCATGGTATCTCCGGAGCATAGAAACATGAAATACGGGGTGGACTCTAGCTAGGCTGGGAGGTAAGGCCAACTCATAAGCAACCTCCCCAACACGCCTCAAAATATCAAAAGGGCCATTGAATCTAGGACTCAGCTGAGCACATTAGCCTGATATAATCCCCTTCATGGGCGAGACTCGAAGCAGAACCCGCTCGCCAACCATAAAAGCCACATCGCGGACCTTCTTGTCCGCATAACTCTTCTGTCTAGACTGGGCTGCACGAAGTCTGTCCTAAATCACCTTGACCTTGTCCATTGCATCCTGGACCATATCAGTACCTAGCAGCCTGGCCTCGCCCGGCTCGAACCAACCCACGGGAGACCTGCACCTCCTACCATATAGGGCCTCATACGGTGCCATCTAAATACTAGATTGGTAGCTGTTGTTATAAGCAAACTCTGCTAGTGGCAAGAAATGATCCCATGAACCTCCAAACTCAATCACGCACGCACGGAGCATATCCTCCAAAATATGAATAGTGCGCTCGGACTGACCATCAATCTGGGGGTGAAACGCTGTGCTCAGCTCCACCCGAGTACCTAACTCCCGCTGCATGGCTCTCCAGAACCATGAAGTGAACTGAGTGCCTCTATCTGAAATGATGGAAACTGGAATACCATGCAGCCGAACTATCTCCCTGATGTAGATCTCCGCCAGTCGCTCCGATGAATAAGTAGTGCTCACCGGTATGAAATGGGCGGACTTGGTCAGCCGATCCACAATAACCCAAATGGAATCAAACTTCCTAACAGGTCCGTGGAAGTCCAGATACAAAGTCCATGGTGATGCGCTCCCATTTCCACTCTGGAATCTCAATCTGCTGCATCAATCCACCCGGACGCTGATGCTCATACTTCACCTGCTGGCAATTGAGGCATCTAGAAACATAATCAACTATATCCCTCTTCATCCGCCTCCACCGGTAATGCTGTTTCAAGTCCTGATACATCTTCGCGGCACCCGGATGGATGGAATACCGCGAACTATGGGCCTCTGCTAGAATCAGCTCTCGAAGATCATCTACATTGGGCACACAGATGCGCCCCTGCATCCTCATAACTCCATCATCTCCGATGGTAACATCTCGAGCATCACCACGCCGAACTCTATCCCGGAGGACAAGCAAATGAGGGTCGTCGAACTGACGCTCCCTGATGCGGTCAAATAGAGAAGACCGAGAAATCACACAAGCCAGAACCCGGCTGGGCTCTGAAAGATCCAGTCTAACAAACTGCCTGGCTAAAGCCTGAACATCCATCGCCATAGGCCTCTCCGAAGCTAGTAGATATGCCAAACTCCCCAAACTCTCTGCCCGACGACTCAAGGCATCGGCAACCACATTAGCCTTGCCCGGATGATAGAGAATAGTAATATCATAGTCCTTCAGTAGCTCCAACCATCTCCTCCGACGCATATTCAGGTCCTTCTGCTTAAGCAAGTGCTGCAAGCTCCGGTGATCAGTGTAGATCTCACAAGGAACCCCATACAAGTAATGACGCCAAATCTTCAAGGCGTGAACAATGGCAGCTAGCTCCAGATCATGAACATGATAGTTCTTCTCATGTACCTTCAGCTGTCTGGACGCGTAGGCAATCACCCTACCGTCCTGCATCAATACTGCACCGAGTCCAACTCGTGAGGCATCACAATATACTGTATAGGACCCCGAACCCGTAGGCAACATCAAGATAGGGGCCGAAGTCAAAGCTGTCTTGAGCTTCTGAAAGCTCGCCTCACACTCATTTGACCACTGGAAAGGGGCACTATTTTGGGTTAACCTGGTCATAGGTGATGCGATCGAAGAGAACCCCTCAACGAAATGATGATAATAACTAGCCAAACCAAGAAAACTGCGAATCTCAGTAGCTGAGGAGGGTTTGGACCAACTCTGCATGGCCTCCACCTTCCTCGGATCCACTCGAATACCATCGCTCGACACCACGTGGCCTAGAATGCCACTGAACTCAGCCAAAATTCACATTTAGAGAACTTGGCATATAGTTGCTTCTCCCTCAGAATCTGAAGCACTGTCCTCAAATGCCGCTCGTGCTCTTCCCGACTCCGGGAATATACTAGAATATCATCAATGAAAACAATCACGAACGAGTCCAGATAAGGCCTGAACACACTATGCATCAAATGCATAAAGGCTGCTGGGGCGTTAGTCAACCCAAAAGACATCACGAGGAACTCATAGTGACCATACCGGGTCCTGAAGGCAATCTTCGGGATATCTGGCTCCCGAATCTTCAGCTGGTGATACCCAGAGCGCAAATCAATCTTAGAAAACACATGTGCGCCCTGTAGCTGGTCAAATAAATCATCAATACGGGGCAAAGGATACCGGTTCTTCACTGTAACTTTGTTCAGCTGACGATAGTCAATACACATACGCATAGAACCGTCCTTTTTCTTCACAAACAATACAGGAGCACCCCAAGGCGAAACACTGGGTCGAATGAAACCCTTACCCAATAACTCCTGTAACTGATCCTTGAACTCATTCAATTCAGGAGGAGCCATACGGTACGGTGGAATAGAAATGGGCTGAGTGCCCGGCAATAAGTCAATACCAAAATCAATATCTCTGTCGGGCGGCATGCCCGGGAGATCAACTGAAAATACATAAGAGAAATCACGTACCACTGGAACGGAATCAATAGAAGGAGTGTCAATACTGACATACCTCTCATAAGCTAGATAAGCAGCACACCCCTTCTCAACCATACGCTGAGCTTTGAGAAAAGAAATAACACGGCTGGGGTTGTGATCTCGACTACCACTCCACTCAATACGTGGAATGCCTAACATAGCCAGCGTCATGATCTTGGCGTGACAATCAAGAATAGCATAATGGGGCGACAACCAGTCCATGCCCGAAATTATATCAAAATCGACCATCCCGAGCAACAATAGATCCGCTCTAGTCTCAAAACCACAAATAGTGACCAAACACGACCGATACACACGGTCCACAGCCAAAGAATCTCCCACCGGAGTGGAAACATAAATGGGGGCACTCAAAGAATCCCGAGGCACACCCGGATGAGAAGCAAAATAAGAGGACACATATGAAAAAGTGGAACCAGGGTCGAATAGAATCGATGCCTCCCTGTGACTAACCAAAATAATACCTTTGATAACAAAATCAGATGCAACAGCTGCAGTACGATCAGGAATAGCATAAAATCTGGCCTGACCCCTCTCTCGATGGCGGCCTCTGGCACCCTAATACCCGCCCCTTGCTGGCTGGGCAGGTGGAGTGGCAGCTGGGGCTGGAACGATGGCCTGCTGACCTTGTGAACCACGCTGAGGCTGCGACGACTGAGGAGGTGCTCCCCTCCTATACCTGGGGCACTCCCTAACCAGATGGCGAGTATCCCCGCACTCAAAGCAAGCTTTGGGAGGACGCGGTGGCTGTGACTGACCGGCCTCACCCCCACTAGTCTGACCCCTGGAAGTACCCCGCGCAGGAGGTGCACTAGAAACTGGGGGAGCATAATAAGGCTCCTGAGGTGCTGGAAGAGCTGGAGTACTACCGGCTGCTGGCAGTGCTGAATGAACTGGGCGACCGGAATAACCCCTGCCAACACGACCGGCTGCTGAAGTGTGGGCACCAGAGACATGGCCCGACTCACGAGACCTCTTGGCCTCCCTCTCTCCCCGCTCTCAAGGGAGCATACTCTCGATCCTCCTAGCAATGCTCACTGCCTGCTAATAAGGTATGTTTGTCTCCAACTCCCTGGCCATGCTGGATCGGATCGGCGGAATAAGGCCCTCGATAAATCTCCGCACTCTCTCCCGGACCGTGGCTACCAAAGCCGGTGCATGCCTGGCTAGACGGGTGAAACTAATAGCATACTCCGATACTGACATGGAGCCCTATCACAACTGCTCAAACTCCGATCGCCAAGAATCCCTAAGGCTCTGGGGAACAAACTCCCTCAAAAACAGATCTGAAAACTGCGTCCAAGTCAATGAAGCAGACTCCTCTGGACTATCCAACTCATACGTGCGCCACCAATCATAAGCGGCCCCACGAAACTGAAAAGCAGTGAAGGAAACTCCGTTGGTCTCCACAATCCCCATAGTACGAAGAATACGATGACACTCCTCTAGAAAACCCAATGCATCATCTGAAGCCAAACCACTAAACACTGGAGGGTCATATTTCTTGAACCTCTCCAATCTACGCTGCTCGTCCTCGGAGGCAGCTGGCCACCTCCGGGCTGTGCTGGGGCAGCAGGAGGCATAACCATAATCTCTGGAACCTGCCTCACTGGCACTCGCTGCTCAAGTGTAACGGCTGCGGGAGTCTGGGCCCCTCCCCCGGCCTGGGATGTAGCTGCAGTGAGAGGAAGCAGTCCTACCTGAGCTAAAGTGGTATACATACTCATGAACTGGGCCAGGGTCTCCTGGAGTGCTGGAGTAGTAGTAGCTGTAGTCGGTGTACCAGGTGCCTGCGCTCCAACCTGGTCTACCGGTGGCACCTCAGCGGCAGCGCGCGCGGGTGTTGTGGCTGCACCTCGGGCGCGTCCTCGTCCTCTACCTCGGCCCCGGCCTCTGACGGCGGCAACAGGGGGCGCGGGTACCTGATCATCGCGAGTAGCACGTGTCCTCACCATCTGTGAGAGAATAGAAAGCAGAAATTTAGATTTGGTGCCAAAAATGTCGCACGACAAGGAATCCAAAAGAAATGAAGAGTTTCCTAAACAGTTACATAGCTTCTCGCAGATAAATACAGACGTCTCCGTATCGATCAGCGAGACTCTAAGTAACCGGTCTACATCCCGTGACTCCTATGAACCTAGAGCTCTGATACCAACTTTTCACGACCCTAGTTCACCAATCGTGAACCTGTCATGACGGCACCCGGTCCCCGCGACTAGGTAAGCCTAACACATTGTGGAATATACAAGTTTATGAACATTAAACAAGAAATAGCGGAAAAACGATATAAATGAGAAATGTAATTCGTGCCGCTTGCCACATACACTCGTCAAACACACTGTATAACATACCACCAAGACCCGGAATCCCACGGATAACACAGACTAAAAGGGAAATACAACTGTGGCTCTATATGTCAAGAGTATCTAAAACAACGAAATGAGGGGGGAAAACATCCGCTAATACTATCAAAATACTAACAGAATAGATCTGCGGACGTAGCAGATCATACCTCGAGGTCTCCAAATGTGCTGCTGAATCACCTAGTATGAGCCTGTCCCGATGTACCTGGATCTGCACAACAAAAGTGTGCAGAAGAGTAGCATGAGTACACCACGGCGGTACTCGGTAAGTGCCAAGCCTAACCTCGATGGAGTAGTGACGAGGAAGGTCAGGGCCCTACCGAGAGAACAATAACATAATGATGATAACAATAATAAGCAGTTTAAGTAATATGAATCTGAAATAACAACAATAAAGCGATTACTACAACCGTCTACGATTAAGCTAACAACAAGTAACCAACTCAACAAAACTCAATCGGCAAGTCCAGGACCTGTGGGAATTGAACCCACAGTCCCACTCTATAATCAACAATCCAGGAGCTACGAGAATTTAACCCGCAGCCCCAATAACAGTATCTCTAGGTCTCCGGCAATCGAACCTGCAGCCCATATCTCAGGATCTCCGGGAATCGAACCCGCAGCCCTTGGATCTCCGGGAATTGAACCCACAGTCCGTAGCTCAATAAATATATCAATAAACTCCGGGTCTCCGGGAATCGAACCCGCGGCCCTTGGATCTCCGGGAATCGAACCCGCAGTCCACAAACAATACCACTCCGGGTCTCCGGGAATCGAACCCACAGCCCTGGGATCTCCAGGAATCGAACCCGCAGTCCACCAACACAACAAATAAAGAAACGCAGAGAGAAAAGATAATATGCTTAACTACAACTTCACCGAAACTAGTACCAACAATTTTCAAGAAGTTCAAATAAGACAATTAGGCAATTAGACAGATAAATCCTATCTAGTCATGCTTTTCTAGCGAATACTAGGTAAATGTAACAATTAATCAACTAAGAACATGAATATCACTAATTGGACAATTCAAGTATAGTGAGTTACAACAACCAGCGCATGTACACGCCCGTCACCTCGCGTACAAGGCATTTAAACTATCACATAATATCCTAGGGGTGAAGGTTCCCCCACACGAGGTTAGACAAGCCACTTACCTCGACTCCGGTACAAAACCGCTAAGAGACAACTCTCTTGCCGCGAATGTCGGCCTCTACAGGTGTAGTATCTGATAAAAATCAATAGAATCACATCAAAATAGGCCAATTGGGCATTACCCAATCAAAACAATTCAAAATGCACCAAAACCCACAAGTTGCCAAAACCCGACTTTCGGTACGCTTCTCGAAAAATTACGAAAGTTATATATTCGGGTTCCCTATTCTCAATACGAGTCTAAGCATATAAAGTTTACCAAATTCGGACTCCATTTGCCCATTCAAACCCTTGATTTTCTAAAATTCAAGCCTAGGGTGAAAACCCCCATAAAATACCCCAAATTCCTCCAATTTCATGAGATAATTGCATAATATTATCAACACTAATAATAATTTGAGTCCATAGTTGATTACCTGATGAATCCCCTTGAATTTTCCTTCAAAATCGCCCAAATCGCCTCTTAAGCCGAGCCCCAAATATTTTGAAATGTTTCTGAAATTTTCCAAACTTCTGATATAATTAAACCCTCTGCGATTTTCGCTTCTGCGGACATTTTCCGCCTCCGCGAGACCGCTTCCGCGACCATTTGGTCGCTTCTGCGAACCCCAGGCCTAACTGGCTCATTCCGCTTTTGCGAGCCTAGGAACGCTTCCACGCGTCCGCTTATGCGATCGAATAGCCGCTCCTGCGATGAATCCCGCTCCTGCGAACCAGAGTCCGCTTCTACGGACTCGCATAAGCGATCTAGCATCCGCTTCTGCGGATTTCCCAATCCTCGACCATAGGTCGCTTCTGCGACAAGGCTTCCCCACCCGCGACTCTGCCTCAGCGGAATAAGATCTGCCTCTGCGAACCCAGGTGCTCCTGTGCCCCAAATTCCGCTCTTGCGGACTCGCCTCTGCGCTCCCATTTCCGCTGGGGCGAAAACAACATAACAGAATGCCCAAACCTGCAATTTTCCATGTTTTCTTCCCGTTTACCCATCCGATAACAACCCGAGGCCCCCGGGACCTAATCCAAACACACCAACACATCCTAATACCTTATTCGAACTTGTTCCAATGATAAAAACATGTCCTTAAACACGGAAAAACATCGAATTATAGCAGATTCAAGCCTAAGTTTTCATCTAAACTTCCGAAATCAACATTCGATCAAAAACCCGACCAAACGACGTCCGAATGACCTGAAAATTTGCGGACATATCCAAAATCACATAACGAAGCTACAGAAATTGTCGGAATTCCATTCCGACCCCGGATCAAAATCTCACCTATCGTTCGGATTCGCCAAAATTTCAAACTTCGGCATTTCAAGCCTAATTGAGCTACGGACCTCCAAAATACATTCTGAACACGCTCCCAACCCCGAAATCACCTAACAGAGCTAATGAAACCATCGGATTTCCATTCTAAGGTCGTCTTAACACTGTTCCAACTACAGGCCATTTTCCAACTATAAAGCTCCCAATTAGGGACTAAGTGTCCCAAAACACTCCGAATTCCAGAACCGACCCTCCCGACAAACCACAATAGCAGAAATGAACTTAGGGGAACAGTTAGATGGGGGATCGGGGCATAAATTTTAAAAACGACCGGCCGGGTCGTTACATCTTCCCACACTTAAAATATTAGATTCCTATCTATGATTCTTTTGAAAACTTGATCTTGAGTCTTAGCTGATTTTGCTGTAGACCTCGATCTGAATCTTGATGCTCGCAAATTGTACGTGCTTGCTTATTTCTGTAACATTGAGTGAAATGGAGTTGGCGGAGCTTGTGACTTCAATCAGATTCTGAGCAATCCGCGCTTTTGTTTACTCCAACATTTGAACTCATTTTCTTTTGGTTCTTTTCTTCTTTTCTTCATTATGGATTGAGATTCCACTCGTAGGTTATCTCGATCCTTGCGTCCTGAGGTCAAACCTATTTAGACAACAAAACAAACAAACGAACGAAATTTTTCTTCCCCAGTTTCGCTAGGAACATTTTGCGAGTAAGTTGTGACACAGAAAGTGATTAAAAAGACTCTTTTGTATTGATTAGGAGAATCTTGATTTTTTTTTAAAAAAAACTATAGTTTCACAAATAAACGTTCCACGGCTTTCTGGCCGGGAGACCCTCAGTTTTCTGGCTGAGGTTTTGAAGAAACAGCTCCATTGTTTTCTGACTAAGAGATCCTCAGTTTTCTGACCGAGATTTTTGAAAGAAAGTTTTCACAGCTTTCTGGCCGGAATTCAAAAGCGATGTTTCACGGCTTTCTAGCCGGAAGACCCTCAATTTCTGACCGGGGATTTTGAAAGAAAGTTTTCACGGCTTTCTAGCCGGAATTCAAAGTAATGTTTCACGGCTTTCTGGCCGGAAGACCCTCGATTTTCTAGCCGGGGTTTAAAAGAAATGGCTTCACAGTTTTCTGACTGGGAGATCCTCGGTTTTCTGACCGGGGATGTTGAAAGAAAGTTTTCACGGCTTTCTGGCCGGAATTCAAAAGCATTGTTTCACGGCTTTCTGGCCAGAAGACCCTTGGTTTTCTGGCCGGGGTTTAAAAGAAATGGCTCTACAGTTTTCTGACCGGGGATTTTGAAAGAAAGTTTTCACGGCTTTCTAGCCAGAATTCAAAAGTGTTGTTTCATGACTTTCTGGCCGGAAGACCTCGGTTTTTTGGCCAGGGTTTTAAGAAGCGGCTTCGTAGTTTTCTGACTAGGAGATCCTCGGTTTTCTGACCGGGATTTTGAAGAAGAGTGTCACGGCTTTCTGGCCAGAATTCAAAATAATGATTCACGGCTTTCTGGCCGGAAGACCCTCGGTTTTCTGGCCGGGGTTTTAAGAAGCAGCTCCACAGTTTTCTGACTGGGAGATCCTCGGTTTTCTGACCGGGATTTTGAAGAAGAGTTTTCACGGCTTTCTGGCCGGATTTCAAATGCAATGTTTCACGGCTTTCTGGCCGGAAGACCCTCGGTTTTCTGATCGGGGTTTAAAAGAAATGGCTCCACAGTTTTCTGACTGGGAGATCCTCGATTTTTTGACTGGGGATTTTGAAAGAAAGTTTTCACGGCTTTCAGGCCGGAATTCAAAAGCGTTGTTTCACGGCTTTCTGGCCGTGGTTTTAAGAAATGGCTCCACAGTTTTTTGACTGGGAGATCCTCGGTTTTCTGACCGGGATATCAAAAGAAAGTTTCACGGCTTTCTGGCCAGAATTCAAAGTAATGTTTCACGGCTTTCTGGTCGGAAGACCCTCGGTTTTCTTGGCCGTAGTTTAAAGAAACATTGGACTAGCATGATTTGATTCTCTTTTTGGAGTTTTCATTTTCCTTTCCTTTCTTCTTCCTTTCGGGTCTTCTTTTAGTCATTTTCCTTTTACCCATCAACAAATGCATAAAATAAAGCTTTTGAAAAGAAACTTCCCTTTTTAGGCGTTTTCCTTGTTTCAAAGCCATTTCAATGCTCGCGTATTTCACTTCTTTGGGTCGTACCTTCTTTTTGCACAATTGAATAGACCTGCTTTCAACAAAGAACATTTTATTAGTTGAAAAAGTGGTTGATTTTGTGGCCTTGATTATCTTCATTGCTTGATCTTTGCCCCATTTTCATTGAGAACTTTGCTACCAATTGGCTTTGGGGTGACTTCCTTTCAAACTGACCGGGTTTAACCTCGGGTTTCTTATGAGGATTTTCCTGTACGGGCTCTTATCTTTCTGTCTCATTCCGGTTCTCCTAAGACATTAGACTTTGATTTCCATCTCCTTTCTAATCATCCTTTATTTTGGTAATAATTAATCATCATGATCAATCGGGAATTGTATCAATACACCAATGAGGCTATTACTAGGCGAAACCAGGAGGAATTCTGTATAAACGGCCCTGTCACCTTTCTTTGTAATAATTTCGGAATTAAAAGTTAAAACGAAAGGGATTCAAAGAGAAATGAACAAAGAATAAAAAATGAATCAAAATAGAAGCGTCCCTTTCGGGGAAAAAGAAGGACTTATCTGAGGTATATGCTGACTTCAAACCGACATGACATGCTTCTCGAACTAGATGTTTGATCGTCACAAACTCCCATTTCCTTATGAACCAAAACGGGTCTATGTTTCCAAGTTAGGGAGCCGTGCCAGGACTTCTTGTGGTGAAATACCCTTTTCGGTTGATAGCGCCCTTTTGCGGGTTTTTGCCAAACGACCTCTCTCATTTCTCTTCTTACCATCGCCCGATAGCACTCTTTTGCGAGTTTTTACTAAGGACTCTCTCATTTTGTATTTCTCTACTTCCATCGTCTTATGGTGCCCGAGGTTTTCACCAATAAGACTCTCTCTCATTTTATTTCTTTTCATTCTAGACGCTTCGGATCGCAACAATGATGTTTTCTCAGTTCCTATTTCTCTGCATCGATCTTGAAGGACTTGTACTCGGTTTGGGTAACAAGAACTATGGACAAAATTACAACTTTGGAACCATCTTGACAGATCTAAACTGAATCGCCATATCATCTGCCCCAGTTTCAATTTTTGGGGAAATTGGGATTTTTGGTTTGGTGTGACTGAACCTCAGGGAGAGGTTGCCTACGTATCCTTTTGGAATCAAGTCAGAACGTAGTTCAGGTTAACTTTGTTTTGTTTTGTTTTTTTGTTTTGCTTTTTGTTTGTTTTTTTGGATTTGGTTTTGGATTCCAAAGAGGGTAGCCAAGGAAATGTAACCTGCTCAAAGGGTTTACAAAAGGGTTGGTAGTGTTTGGGTAGCAGGAATAAAAGACTTCATCATTTCAACATGTAAGGACATCACTGAAGAAAACTCAAACATAATACCTTTTGACAACATCTGCATTCACAGCTGTCTCATGATCTTTTCCTTCCATATCTCCCAAGTATAAAGCTTCTCTCGGTAGTATTTTCTTGATGATGTATGGCCCCTTCCAATTAGGGGCGGATTTTCCTTTCGCTTCCTGGTGATGCGGAAGAATGCGTCTTAAAACCAACTGACCTACTTCAAAATTTCTTGGTCGTACTTTCTTATTTTAAGCACGAGCCATCCTTTGTTGGTACAATTGTCCGTGACAGACCGCAGTCATTCACTTTTCATCAATCAAAGTTAACTGCTCCAATCTAGTCTTAACCCATTCACTATCTTAAATCTCTGCTTTAACAATCGTCCGGAGTGAAGGAATTTCTACCTCTGCCGGTATCACATCCTCGGTTCCATAGACTAGCAGGTGTGGGGTTGCTCCTACCGATGTGCGCACTATAGTACGATATCCCAGTAAGGTGAAAGGTAATTGTTCATGCCATTGTCTAGAACTCTGGATTGTCTTTCTCAAAATCTTCTTAATGTTTTTGTTTGCTGCTTCAACGGCACCATTGGCTTTGGGCCGATAAGGAGTGGAGTTCCTATGCGTTATTTTGAATTGCTCGCATATTTCTTCCATCAAACGACTATTCAGATTCGCAGCATTGTCTGTGATGATAGTTGCAAGTATACCAAAACGACAGATAAGATTTGAGTGTTAGGAATGCATAGAAGTGTCAAAAATGTAGAGAATAAAGTTTTCCGGAAAAGTGTCAAATATGCCGCGGTTCGGACCCTTGGTAGTGATTTAAGTGTCAAAAATGTAGAGAATAAAGTTTTCCGGAAAAGTGTCAAATATGCGGTCAAGAATGCGACCGCAAACCTGTTATGCGGACCGCATTC
Source organism: Nicotiana noctiflora (assembly GCA_032618575.1). Taxonomy (NCBI): domain Eukaryota; kingdom Viridiplantae; phylum Streptophyta; class Magnoliopsida; order Solanales; family Solanaceae; genus Nicotiana; species Nicotiana noctiflora. The sequence continues at coordinate 7,583 of JASVEL010004451.1, read as the reverse complement.
TTGCCGCAAAGCTTAACAGAAGCCTCCCAAAAATCATGTTGAAAATGCGGTCGATATGCGATCGCATAGTGAATCTACGGTGCACTTTGCGACCGCAGATCAAGAATGCGGACCGCATATTGGTCGCATTCTGTAACAGAACTTGAGTGAATTTTGAGGCCATTTCGCGGTCACTATGCGGACCGCATGTTGATTCTGCGGTCGCAAAGTGCACCGCAGAATTTACCCCGACCTAGATTTTTGTAACATTTTGACCCGATCTCTTCTTTAATATAACACCTTTCTTCTTCATTTTATCATATCATCTTACAAAAATTAGAGAGAGAAGAGAGGGTTTTTAGAGAGAGAAATCTTTCATCTTCAAAGATTGTTCCAACCATCTTAGTTCAAAGGATTCTAGGGCAAAGATTCAACTTCCCCAAATCTTTTCAAGGTAAAAACCCTAACTATTTTCTTTGATTTTTAGAGTTTTAAATTGGGTAAAGAGAGGTTTGCATATAATAGCTTTTGAAAATAGAATTTTTACACTCATGCATGATTATTGAACTTGATTTCTAGTAAAAAGAAGTGAGTAGAAGTAAGAGTCTTCAAGAACAAGGTTGGCAAGAGTAGGATATCTTGGGTAAGCATAAAGTAGGAAGAAAAATCATCACCGGGTATGTATGGCTAATTTTGATTCTTGTGAAATCGCCTATATGTGTGAAATTTGTTTGGTTAGTGTTAATTTGACAAATTGTGTGAAATTCTCAAAGTTGTTGTTGAAATATGAGTGATGTGGTATAGAATATGAACCGAAAATTAAATGAGAGTCGAAATGGGTAAAGAATTGTGAATAATGATTATGATGGCCTATATGGCACCTTGTGTAAAACAAACGAAACGCTTGAGAATTTGTTTATTGTGGAAAGAGATGAAACACTTGAATTGTGGAAATATTGTAACATGGTTGTGATATTGATTTGAAAAATAATTGAGAACATGAAACAATGTGCAAGTTGCTTATTTGAACTTGTTGAAATTGTGTGTAGTACTTTATCTGCTGTTTGAAATTGTTGTGTTTTAAACTGTAAGGCTGGGTCATGTTGCGCGCCGCAACGTGAGGAAATAAGGTGTGGGTTGGGGTGATAAGGGTGGCCAAGCGATCGAAATCGCTATTGAAAATTGATACAAAAATCAATAATGTGAAATTGTGAAAGGAGACAGCAGGAGAGTTTGCAACCTGTGGGGCACTGATTGCCTCTTTGTTTGACTACTTGTGCTTTACGTGATTGATTGGTTATTGTTAAATTGGTTGATCGTAGAAAGTGCTTTGTGTTGAGAATTATTTGAAATGAGGAAAATGTGGAAACATGGTTGGTTGGCTTAATTAATTGTTGATGTAATTCAATGGCTTGAGTTTACTTGGGACAAAGTTTGTCCATACATGCCAGTACAATTCAAGTGTACTGACGTCCCTTTTGCCGGGGACGCTACATTCGTGTTATGATTGTAGGTGGATCAGTAGCAGGCACTTCAGCTCATCGGCAGTAGTATCCTTCTCCTTCCATTGCCCGTTTTGGTGAGCCCCTTTTTCTTCCTTGGGGCCCTGTGTGGTTCATGCCACTTTTGTTTAGATTTCATTTTGGTTTTGTAAGGTATAGCGGAGCCTTGTTACCGGCAAGTATTGTATTCCCTTTTTTGTATCCTAGAGGCTCTGTAGACATGTAAACTGTGGGACTCCAGTCTTATGTATATGTATTGCGTTATGTCGGGCGTTGTAAAAACTGCAAACTTGTTAATGAATCACTCGTATGGTTTTATTTGTTTAATGTGAAATCATTCATGGTTAGTAAGATATTTGGTTAATGAGAAACAATCAACACATGGGTAACGCGTGGGAATGAAAGGCACCCAGGTCCGCTTGACTGGGGCAACCCGGTCAGGCGACTATTCAGATTCGCAGCATTGTCTGTGATGATAGTTGCAGGTATACCAAAACGACAGATAAGATTTGAGTGTACAAAATCCACCACGGCTTTCTTGGTGACTGATTTGAGAGTGACAGCTTCGACCCATTTTGTGAAGTAATCGATAGCGACCAGTATGAATCGGTGCCCATTTGAAGCTTTCGGCTCAATTGGGCCAATGACATCCATTCCCCAACCGACAAATGGCCACGACGCTGACATAGGATGTAGCTCAGTTGGAGGTGCATGAATTAGATCTCCATGAACCTGACATTGATGGCATTTCCGGACAAAACTGAAAGAATCTTTCTCCATGGTTGTCCAATAATACCCAGCTCGAAGGATTTTCTTGGCCAGGACATACCCATTCATATGAGGCCCGCATACTCCTGTGTGTACCTCGTGCATGATTCTTCCTGCTTCTTCAACATCAACACACCTTAAGAGGTTAAGATCCGGGGTTCTTTTATGCAAGACCTCACCGCTCAAAAACAAACCACCTGCATGTCGCCTAATGGTCCTCTTTTGATCTCCAGTAGCATGTTCAGGGTATTCTTGTGTTTTCAATAATCTTTTGATATCGTAGTACCATGGCTTGATGTTTGGTCCTTCTTCAATTGCATTGCAATAACCGTGTCTTTCCCTGATTTGGATTTCCAAAGGATCGACGTGGGCGTTGACTGGATAAGGTAGCATTGAAGCTAGAGTGGCAAGTGCGTCAGCCAGTTCATTGTGACATCGTGGGATGTACCTGAACTCTATCGATGCAAATCACTTGCCAAGAATATTCACATGTTGTCGGTAAGGGAGGAGTTTAACGTCCCGAGTTTCCCATTCACCTTGAGATTGTTTGATAATTAGATCTGAATCTCCCATGATCAAAAATCTTCAATGCCTTGATCAATTGCCATGTTTATGCCCATGATGCAAGCTCCATACTCAGCCATATTATTCGTGCATAAGAAACGGAGTCTGGCCGTAGCTGGGTAATGCTGACCGGCAGAGGAGATCAAAATTGCCCTAATCCCTACACCTTTAGCATTTACCGCCCCATCAAAGAACATTTTCCAAGCATGACTGTCCTCTGAAAAACCTTCTGTCGTGTTCACCTCTTCATCAGGAAAGTATGTATTCAATGGTTGATACTCCTCGTCGATCGGGTTTTCGGCCAAGTGATCTGCCAACGCTTGGGCCTTCATTGCCGTGCGAGTGACATAGACCATGTCAAACTTAGTGAGCAGGATTTACCATTTTGCCAATCTTCCAGTGGGCATTGGTTTCTGGAATATGTACTTCAAAGGGTCCAACCGGGTAATGAGGTGAGTCGTATGAGCTTGGAGGTAGTGCCTCAATTTCTGAGCGACCCATGTTAGAGCACAACATGTTCTTTCCAGCAAAGTGTACTTGACCTCATAACTAGTGAACTTCTTGCTCGGATAGTAGATTGCCTGCTCTTTCTTCTCTGTCACGTCATGTTGTCTGAGGACACAGCCAAAAGAGTTCTCCAAGATAGTTAAATACAAGAAAAGATGTCACGATCCGGATTTAGCGGGACTAAGACCGGAGGGTTCGACAAATATTCTTTGATTTTGTCGAAAGCTTCTTGATATTCAGTTGTTCACTTAATTACAACGACTTTCTTCAGAAACTTGAATATGGGCTCGCATGTAGAAGTCAATTGGGCGATGAACCTACTGATATAGTTTAGTCGGCCCAGAAGACTCATTACGTCTTTCTTTGTTCTTGGAGGAGGCAAGTCCCGGATGGATTTTATCTTTGTGGGATCCAGTTCAATACCTCTTCTACTGACTATGAAACCTAAAAGTTTACCTGATGGGACTCCGAAAGCGCATTTGGCCGGATTCAACTTCAAATCGTACATCCGCAACCTCTCAAAAAATTTTCTCAAGTCTCGCACATGATCGCCCTGAGTTCTGGATTTGATGATTACATCGTCCACGTACACCTCTATTTTCTGATGCATCATGTCATGGAAAATGGCTATCATAGCTCTCATGTATCTCACCCCGGCGTTTTTCAAACCAAATGGCATGACTCGGTAGCAGTAAGTGCCCCAAGGTGTGGTAAAAGCAATCTTCTCGGCATCCTCTTCATCCATCAACACTTGATGATATCCCGCATAACAATCTACAAATGATTGTATCTCATGTTTGGCACAGTTATCAATAAGGATGTGGATGTTCGGTAAAGGAAAGTTATCTTTAGGACTTGCTTTATTCAGATCTCGGTAATCCACGCATACTCGAGTTTTTCCGTCCTTCTTTGGCACAGGCACAACATTAGCCAACCATGTGGTGTATTGTACCACTCGAATTACCCCTGTTTTTAACTGCTTAGTGATTTCTTCTTTGATTTTATCACTGATGTCAGTTTTGAACTTCCTTTGCTTCTGTTGCACTGGGCGACAGTCGGGGTAGATTGGCAACTTGTGCACCACTAGATCGGCTCCTAATCCTGGCATGTCATCGTAAGACCAAGCAAACACATCTTTAAATTCAAACAAGAGCTGGATTATTGCATCTCGAGTTTTCTCATCTGTGTGTATGCTTATCTTGGTCTCTTGGATCTCTTCAGCAGTTCCCAAATTAACCGGTTCAGTATCATTCAAGTTCGGCTTAGGTTTATTCTCAAAATGTTCCAATTCTCAATTTATTTCCCTAAAAGCCTCTTCTTCATCGTATTCCGGTTCTTGGTTCATTATTTCTAGATTAGGTGGCATGTTCAGATTTGAGCATGAAGTCCGCAAGCATGTCATGTTATTTAAAGCCTCATTATTAGGACTGAAAAGAAAGAATAAATAACAAAAAATTAGAAAGAGTGCAAAAATGATGAAATACTTATTTCATTTTCTTGGAATTTTCTGAAGATAAACAAAGTTACATTTGGAAGACTGAAAATACAAGAAAACAAAGAAAAATATCCAAGTTACGTCCTAAAGTAACTTGTGATGAAGGAAAAGTGACAGGACAAATCTACCAAAACTCCTGCCTGACTGGGAACGGTGTGGCCTTCCAATTTTGCAATTTGGCTTTTGGGCCCACATACAGCACCTCAACGGTGCTTGTACCTTCTCCCAATTGAACCATGTTAACATCGTAAAGCATTTGCCTCATAGCCCCACAGATGTCTTCGATTTCCTCTGATGTGAAGACCTCGTCTTCTTCTTCTTCATTGTATCTTGGTCGAACAAAAGTTTGGTACAAATATGGCAACGGTCGTGGTATAACCCATCCCTTTTCCTTTCTTCTACTAGCCCATTTCCACTCTCATCCCGAGCATGAAGCTCAATTCAATTACCTGTATATCATTATCAACAATAAAACTAAACTGAATAATCACCCAAAGATCTAGGGTCACGAGTCTAGAGCCTCTGAACATGATCGGATAACAATATCTAAACCAAATACTCAAGTTTGAATAATGTATATACAAAGGAAAACTGGAATAAGAAGAGAAGCCAGGCCCTGCGAACGCCTGCAGCTACCTCAGCAACTCGAAATGACTCTGTGAAAGCTAGAATGCTCGTCTACTTCTCCTGAGTACCTGAATCTGCACACAAAGGTGCAGGGAGTAGGGGTGAGTACTAAGTACTCAGTGAGTAATAAATATATACAAGTAGCTAAAAGCAAGAAATCCATAGAATACCACAAAATGAAGCTAAACTACAGTCCGATCCTCCTACGATATAGCAACATAAGTACAATACAAATATCACAGATAATTCAATAGATAAAGATGCAATGCAATGCACATAACCGCTACGGCGTGTGGCCCGATCCATTTAACGTCGACGACGCTCACTCAGGGTGTGTACTGCCTCCGGAGGAGCTCCTACAGCCCAAGCGCAATACCGCTGCGGCTGGTAGCCCGATCCCCATATCATATTCAACTACTGCGGTGTGCAGCCCGATCAATCCTCAGTCCACAACAAACATATAAGTCACACAACAGCTCAATTTATTTATTTCCAGGTTCGAGTTCATAAATTATGAAAATACTTTAACTTTTATTTAATATTCCCAAAACAGGTGACTTAGCATTTCAATACTGTGATTTCAAAGCCAGGACTGAGATCAGTGATTAAGCAAGTATAGCAATCACATATATATACTATCCCCTAGGGATGCTACAGGTCGGCACAAGGCCCCAAACAGGCTTACAACCCACAAATATGTCAAACACAGCGTATTTCCATCACTAATAGCATATTTTCCATATCCGGGATGGACCAAGTCTCAATCCCCAATCACAATCAGCCCCGCACCTGCCACGGGGTGCGAGCCACGCCCTACTAGCGTCACAATGTGCTAAGCCGGGGTTTCGAACCCTCAGGCTACAATATACACAAACCACTCACCTCTAGCCGGTAGAAGTATTAGTCCGCCTTGCGCTTGCCTTGCAACTCAATCACCTCGGATGCCGAATCTCGAACCGGTGAGAATTCTAGTCCGCGATGCCTTTGCTCCTCAACCGGCCTCCTCACGCTTCCAATCTATCCAAATTCATACAAACATCGATGAAGTTCGATTTCTAAAAGATGGGGTTTTAGCCGTACATATCTGAAATTCGCCCCTTAATGATACTACAATGATCCAATACAGTTATGTAACTTCAATCTACAATACCACATTCAATAGGGCCAATATTAGTCATAAATCCCATAACTTGTGCCATCTAGGCCTATTATCAAACATCTTGTAGGCATAAATATTTACACCTCTTAACTATAGCATTGGTTCCTCCAACTATCACCATTAACCAACAATTCATCTTCCTATCATTCTTTAGCAATTTATACTCCTAACATCATGTGTGTGATCAACCATTCACACCCACACCAACAAAATTCCAACAATATACACATTTAAATCCCTACCATGTTCATGTATTTAAATTGGGGATTTATGGCTTCCAACAACCATACTATAAGTTGTAATACTTGATTCATACTCATATTCCCATAATAACACCATATGTGTAAGTCTAAGGTGTAGGATTACCTCTTGTAGATCAAATCTTGAAAGACAAATTTGGGGTGTTCTTGAGATTTTGAAGAAATCCTATGAAATCCAACCAAAATCATGTTGTAACTAGTGATTGAGAAAAGAAATCACCATGAAAACACACTTAAAAGCTTACCTTAGGAGTGCAATTGAGTGCCTTGGTCGAATTGGGGGTGTTGGGGAAGCCCTAGGCTTGAGAAATGACTCAAGTTCTGTCATTTCCCGTCCTTAGGTATATTTAGGGCCTGCTACTAGCGCGCCCGCGCTAATTAGCGCGGGTTGAGGCAGAAAATAACCCATTAGCGCGGGCTACTAGCGCTCCCGCGCTAAGGCCGCGCTACTGACACATGCCCAGTAAAAAGATCATAACTTTCTGTATACACCTCCAAATGACGCACAGTTTATTGCATTGGAAACTAGACGCAAAGGGTTTTAATTTGATAGGTTGTGGGTCACATAACTCTTTATATAATGGGAGATATGATCGTTTAAAGTAAGGTCTTGTGCACACTCATTTACATCTTCGCCTATTATGAAGTTTTCCAACTTAAAAAAATTCCCGTTAACCATCCGAAATCACCCCGAGGCCCCCGGGACCTCAACCAAAAATATC